>CM031243.1:434391659-434835437 GCA_018340775.1 Taxus wallichiana var. yunnanensis
ACTTCGTTGTGTTGCTTAGTAAGGGCATGAAAATCTTCATGGGTCTAGAATATTTCTTCAAACTTATTTTTCATTCTACCGTTGCACAACAATTGAGTGTGAAGGAAAATAGTAGAACTAGTCCACCGCATCTTGTAATTTTTCAGCAAACAATCACACTACAACATCTTCATGTTATACCCCAAGGATGCCATAGGATATAACAAAGGTTGTGATATGAGTGTTGGGACATTTCTTTTCCATCTCTATATAATTTCAAAAGTTTCTTTCTACATTCATTTGAAAGTTCATTAAGTACAATGATCAAAGCCAATGGATGAGTACTTTATCCCAATGGTACAAGTGCTTGTGCTTCGATTTCCACTTCTCTTTCTTCTTCTAGTTGTTCTTCTCTTTTTCCTTTTTCTTCCTTTTTTCCCCTTCTTCTTCTCTTTTTATTTATTCTTCTTATTTATCAGGGAATTAATAATTCAAAGGTTGATGAAAGATAGGTTAATCAGAGGGATTTGATGGGGAGTATCAATATGATTTCAATATAATTTCTAGGGATACCACCGATGAATCAAATGGAGCTGAAGCTTGAGATAAGTAATGTGGATTATCTCTACTCACACTTGGTGATCTCACAAGGCTTTAAATGTAGAGTCAATGATTTCTCTCAATCTATTCAATCTAGTATATCTTATTTTAGCCATTTTTTTCTCAAATACTTAACAACAAAGAAAGAAAATTTAAAAGTGTAGGTTTTTAACAACATTGGAGAAAGGATTTTGGATCATTGAAAGAGAATTTTCTTGGTATTTTACATTTTCTATTTTTGTAATTTAAAATATCTTAACGCAATCACAATGGTAGATCTTCTCCCGTTAAATTCACCAATAACTATTGGGAAAATAATATTTTATGTTATAAATTATGTGTTTCCACCTACTCTCATGGGGCTACGCACCTCTCAGGTATGAGGAGGATCCCATTATTGAATGTAAAGCTATCCTTATTCTATCTAATTGTAAATGGTATCCAAATATGTCGAGGATCATAGAAGAACACTTCACTTGAACTCGTGGGAATTTTTTTTTAAGAGGTACAAGAGAGGAACTTCAAGGGCTATGAGGATTAAATGAGAGAAATTAGGAAAGAGAAGGTTATTATTGTGAGTAGAAACTAGTAGAATTGAAACATAATAACTAGTGTAGGTACAAATTAAATTAAAGGAAAAAAATTGTAGGTAATTATCAAGAATAAAAACCATAGTATTACACACATTATTTTGGTTCATTAATCAAAGGACATTGTACACACCCAAATTTACACATGCTACATTTGTCGAAATGGTTCAAAAGTACCCAATGATGATTCATGTATTTTCCTAAGATGTTCGAGATCCTTTATCACTTTCAAATATATATTTGTAGCTTATATTTCCTTACATAACCATTTCCTCCTCTTCCTTAGTTTTTTGTAGTGTTTTTGCATCATTTTCATCCTTTAGATTTAAAACTACCACCCTATTTGGTGGTGGTTGTACAAATGCCTCCCGACTTGGGTGGCATTTGGGTAACTGTCGCTCTACATAGGCCATTGGTTCCATGAGAATTACGAGAATTATCATAGATTATTTAGATTTGTGTTAAGACACTCCAGCCACTCAGAAAGACATGTTTCTCGATCAATTTGGAAGATATTAAGCTTAATTAATTCTTATTAATTTCCTCTTCCACTTCTAATTTGTGATTGAGAGTTAAACTTCCCCTTTGTGTTGGGATGTGACATCCTATTTCTTTGAAAACACTTTAACGATATCCCATGTTGTGTTATATAAAACATCGCTCTTTTCAAGAAAAAGGCCAGAGATTTTTATTGTGTTTGTACTATTATGCTGCTGAAATCCTACTAGAGACCACACAACTAAGCACCATTCTCTTGTGTTTTTCTTCCTCTACCAACATTTCTACAAGACCAGTTGCAAGCCAACATTTCTCCAAGACCTTCTTGTTTCCTCTACATTCTTAGTTCCCTAGACTCGCATGGACACAAAAGATTGGAAAACATAACTACTGGACACAAAGTGATACCACAATGTTTATTGCCTCGTTGATGTAATTTCCAGCTTGGGGTTCCTCCATGATTTTGTTTATTTCAGTCAATGAAAATATAAAAAATTATATATTAAAGTATAAAAAATTATTTCCATTTGAGTCAATGAAAATAGATAGATAGTTTTCAAAAGATTTTATTTCTTATATAGAAGCTTTTGGTGATAGATATTTCCTTTCTATCCTTGTCGATTTTTGAGGGAAGAATATCTTGAAGAAGGATTTCTATATCACTATAGAAAATTGCAACTCGATCCAAATTGTGGTATTCATTAAATATTCTCATATTCTACTTGGGAAGTTACGTGGAAGAAAAGCTTCTCAAAATCTTCAATTCTTACCATATCTCTCGAGGTAGGTGGAAGATTTAAAATCCCACAATTACAAATTAGATAAAGATTTAAATTGATTAGGATAGATTAAATACACTATCATATACGTATAAATAGTTATATCCCACTATTTATTTGTATAGGATTTGTTAATTAGAATTAGAGGCAATTTATTTCTTCATTTCTTTGTTTTCCTCTGTTAATTCTAGAAAGCTCAAAAAATACAAAAATATTAGTTTAAATTAGATTAGATTGTTGTTTATTTCTTTATTTCTTCTATATTTGAAAATACAAAAACATAGTTAGGTTTTATTTATTTACATTAGCTAGTTATTTGCTTTCATAGATTAAATTGCAAAAATGCACACATGACCATTCCCTAATTGGACCACATAACCTATAGAAGAAGTTTATGATCCAAGAGTTCATCAAACCAACCCAATTTATTTAAAGACTAACATTGATACATGCCTCCATATTGTGATCTTTAGATCCTCACCACTTCCACCCGTCACAATAGCATATTTTCATGTAATCAAAGAAGAAACGAATAAAGTCCATGAATTTTATCTTAACCAACCTGCATAACTAGTACTAGTTCGTTTGTCCTTACAAACACATTTTCTCTAGTATTTCCATGACCTTGTCTCTGAATTTTCTACAAGAAAATAGAGGAAAATTTCCACATATTTTCCATGACCTTTTCTAGATTCCTATTATAAATAGAAAAAGAATAGGTTGAATATTTTATCCACAAATGGATCCATTTTTTAAGAATATGAAAAGAGAATAAAAAGGGTGCCTCAAACAATGTTATGCTTAACATAGAATAGTACATCAATTTATTGAACAAAAATTACATTATTGATCCTATTGAAAAATACAAACAAAGATTATCTTTCCCATTCTGAAATTTTTTTCCAAAGCAATATAAAAAGTCCTTTGAGATACATTTAGAAAAATCCATAGAATCACGTGTTGACATCACTACCGAAAAGATTCATTGTCAAATAGCACATGATATATTTGTGTGATGTATAGCTTTTTCTGAGCCCACCAAGGATCAATTCTTGTTAATACAAAGCTTAGAGACACTTAACACGAGATAGGGAAACACTTGAGTCCAAGATCATTCCATGGGTTATTTTGATGGTGTGGATTCCACGTCCTTGTAGTTAAGCATTGAAATAGAGAGTCAAATGGTTAAGGTTAGGATCGCTGATGGTGAGGACACCCTTACTCATCGTTGCTTGTTGAAAGTGATCACTATTTTAGTTTCTTTGCTTACTTTACTTCGCTTAATTTATATGTTCACTCAAAAACTTGGGTAGAGGTGCCATTAAATTATGTAATCCAATGCCCAATCAGTAACACCCTTAAAGGTTCTCGATCATTAAAAAAAAAAATCTATCATTTTTCTCATTACATTAACAATGAAATCAAGGCCTAACGGTCATGCCCATAAGATTACTTATAAGAAAGAGGACAAGAAATATAAATTCAAACTTTGAAGATGTATCCATATAAATAATTTTTATTTTTTTTTATATTTTCATTTCAATTTTTTTAATAGGATGGAAATTTAAAGAAAAACCGAATGAAAAATCCAAAACAAAGTCTTTACATATTTTCTTGGAAGTTTCTATAACATTTCAAAAAAGGAATTGATAGGTTAGAGGAGATATAAAAGACATCGTAAAATTCATTTATCCAAAATACGTTGTTGTCTGATTAACATCCACAATAGAACAATTACTTCAATCACATCCTAGATGACAATGATAATATTTTACACAAGATGTAAATTATTCATTCATAAACAAATAAAGAGAGAATAAGTAGTTATCCCGCAACTTTGGATACATATGTTTTAAAATCATCCGTGTTAAACAACGAACATTAGTTTATGGAGTGGGAATGTTGGAAATATGCAGAAGCATGCGCAACATGAATAATTTCAACTATAGATTTTTAGGCAAGATAAGATTAGATTTATTCATGATTTATTTTAACTTTAACACTATCTTCTTGTTATCAAATTTAAATAAAATTGCATGCACCACATGCGGGTAGATTTAAAGCATCAATTCAGATTTTGAAAGTCTAGTTTTAGGGCAATTCATAATTGATTTTAGAAGGAGAATTTTTTATTTATTCAGTAGTAATTATTATTGTTTAGTATGAACTTTAACTGAAGCTATAGATGTAAAGGAAATTTCTATATGTAAAACTTGATTTTTATGAGCCAAATCTCCGATATTGATAAAGTGAATTAATAAAATTGTTTATACACAACCATGCCGGGTTTGATTTCAAATTACTTTGGTTTTCAGTTGACGTTATTTTATTCTTTTTTTTTATGTTGTTTGATGTTTAAGTCTGCATATTTTCTACAAATTGGTGTTAAAGAGTTGTTTTTGTAAAGAAGTTATTAAATTGGTAGCTAACAATGGCTTCTACATCCGATATGTAGACATCGCAATTTAATGGAAATAATTATGAGTACTGGTCATTTACCATGAAGGATTTATTCGGATCTCAAGATGCATGGGAGACTTTTGAGAATGGGTTCAAATAGCCCACAAATGCAATAGTGTACAATGTACTTTCTCAAAGAAGAGAAATACACTTTGAAGGAGTTACTAAAGAAATAAAGAAAAAAATATTTTCTATATTCATCAGAAATACATGAAAGCATTCTTCCCCAGTGGCAATAACCAAGTCAAGAAATATCTACATGCGATACACTTCAAGTTGCATATCAAGGTAAGGAGAAAGAAAACTACCAAGCTATAGTTACTTCATAGAGATTTTGAGATATTTTCAATGCCTAAAGATTCATATTCTTTAGAATTGTTCTTTACTTATGTATTTGGCTTACACAATACAATAAAATCCAATGGTGAGAATCTTGAGGATAGACGGATCATTGAAAAATTGCTTAGGAGTTTGCCTACAAAATTTGATCTTCTAGTTGTTGCTATTTTATTTAAGGAACTAAGAATCGAGTTAGTTTTCTATTGATGAGATGCATGCATAATTAATCAATCATTAATAGAGGATGAATAGATCACATGTAGTTGTAGATAAATCTTTTACATCTCGATGGTAGGTATTCTTGGAAAATAAGATGGGATTTCCTCCTAAGAGGCAAGAGGAAGAAGTTTTTTAAGAGGACGCAGAGTGGTACATCAAACCTAGGTGGAAGAGAACAAAGTCCAAAACACAATTATGATCAAAGACAAGATAATTCTCATGTTCAATGATATTATTGTAAGAACTATGGGAAATTATGCTTATTATTGTAATAAAAATAATATAATCAGAGAAGAAAAAATAAAATCAAGTAGGAATTTATACTTCTAGATCTATGTTTATTGCATGCATAAGTACTACTAAAGCAATACCTTATTTATCACCCATTGAGTGTTATCTATCAAAAGGAGTCCATGTGATGTATGGTATTTGGATTCTTTTGTAAAGAATCACATGATAGGTAATCTAGATTTATTTTTCAGTTTTGAAGAATCATCATGAGTGATGTTACTACCGTAAAAAATAATATGGGGTCTATAAAAGGAAAGGGCACAAATATTATTATAACTAAACAGGGAGAGAAAATGAATATGCATGATGTTTACTATGTTGCAGGTTTAAAGCACAATATTATGGGTATTGGACAATTGATAGAAAGGATACAAATTTTACCTAGAAGAATATGAGAACATGATTATGGACAAAGCTCCTAGACTCAATTGATAGAAAAGTGAAGATGAGTGGCAATAGGATATTTTATTTTATATTAAAACTAGAAGAAATAAAATAAAATTAGTTCTCACAGCATAAATAAGTAGCTTAGTCTCATAGTCACGTCCCCAGTATTAAGCCAAATAATTCAAGTTTGAAAGTTTTGTGCTAAAAATGAGTCTCTGTGACTAAGGTAAATGAGTCTTGCACCAATGTAAAGGATGTCTACACTAATCCAAGTGATTCCTGTGCTAATATAGTTGTGTCCTATGCCGAAGGATTACAATCAACTTTTTATTCATGTCATGAAAGATGAATCATGGATTTGGCATCTAAGGTATGGACATTTAAATTTTTGAGGTGTGAATTTACTTCATAGAAATAATATGGTTAAAGTTTTTCCATTGATTCGTAAACTGAAATGGTATGTGAAGGTTGAATTTCATAAAAGAAACAAAGAGAATATTTCGATTGGCAAAACGACAAGAGCAAGTGCACCTCGAGATTGTACATTCATATTTATGTAGACCTATGTAAACAAATTCTATTAGAGGTTACTCATATTGTATGAAATTCATTGATGATTACATAAGGAAGACATGTATATTTTATTAGACATAAATCGGATTCCTTTGAAATATTTCTATAGTTAAACGCATTAGTGGATAAACAAAGTGGATAGTACATTAAAGTACTCAAGAGAGAGAGAGGAGGTGAGTATGTTTCTAATGAGGTTTTAAAATTTGTAGATATCATGGTATATAGAAAGAGTTTACTACCATGTATACACCACAATGTAATGAAGTGGCACAGAGGAATAATAGAACCATTACGGAAATGACAAGAATATGATGAATGAAAATCACCTTCCAATTACTATCGGGAAGTAGTAGTAGCTTTGGTTTGCATTTTAAATATGTGTGCAATAAAGGTTTTTAGGACATGGTTCCTCAACAAGCATGGAAACACATGAAACATAATGTTTGTCATTTCAGGAGTTTTTGTTGTGTAGCATATGCACATGTACCTAAAGAGATAAAGAAGAAGCTACACAATAAAGGAGAAAATTGTATCTTCGTTGGGTATTCAGAGAATAAAAGAGAATACGAGTCATATAGTCCAGAACTAGAAAGGTTGTGATTAGCAGAGATGTTCTAGTTTATTGAAAATGAAGCATGTGATAGAAGTATCAAGAAATCAATCAAGATAACAACATCTATTCCGCATGATGATATGGAAGATGAAAAATTAGAGAAACAAAGTAACGAACCTTAAACTATTAGACATGCACCACAAGTTGTAGCACAAGCTACACCTCCATCTATAGTCAATAGGTTTCAAATATTTTAGCCATTTTCAACCATGAAAAGACACCACAAAGAAAACCATAAACAACTCCATCACCACAAAGTAGTTTAACATCGAATAGACCTATGATTTGGAAAACATAGATTCGTTGTGAAATTTATAATGTTGATAGACCTAATTCATTTTCATTTTTTTAATTTGTTATCTCAATTTTGGCCCTCGTAAAAATTGATCAAGCACAAACCCGCACAGAGATAATCGAAGGGTCACTCAGATTGCGAGCTCACATTCAAATCCAATAGTCGTGTTGTAGGTGGGAATCAAAAGTGGAGGATAAGAGTCAATGAAGGGCACCAACAACGCCAAAGAAACTTGTGGGTCGAGGAGAAGAAAACTCAAAAAAGGCTTAAAGCTTTCAGACTTCACATACGATTCAGAGCGGGCCCAAATTGGCTATGTATAGAGCGTACCAACGGAGGGTGCCACATGCCCTACTCCAAGGTGTAACTCTAAGGGAAAAATCCAAAGAGGGAACACGAATGAGTGCTAAGCCACCATGTGTCAAGAGTTTCAAAATTTTCACTGGCCATTGAAAATTCTACGAGCCAGCGGAAGATGCCACGTGTCTCTTCCACACATCTTCAAAGGTAAATCCAAAGGGTCTCCAAGTGAGCACGGAGCTTCCACATGTCTCGGTTTGAAAAAGAGACAGAGACGGTCATTTAATTGACTAAGTATAAAGAACTGGTGGAAGTCTCCACATGTCCCATCAACACAAATTCAATGGTATGACCCAAAGTAGAGTCTCAAATGAGCGTGAGGATTCCACGTGTCTAGGGTTTGAGAAAAGAATCGACTGAATTGGATAAGTATCACAGACTTACGAAAGGCACCATGTGTCAACTCCACACATCTTTAAAGGTAAATCTAAAAGTGGGTCTCCCAGAAAAGTGCTAGCCTTCCACGTGTCCTAGGTTCTAAAAGGGACAAAGTCGATAGTTGAAAATTAAAGATGAAGCAGAGCTAGCGGAAGATGCCACGTGCCTACTCAGCATAACTACAAAAATCATCTTTGAGGGTGGTTCCCAAATGGCATAGGCCCTCCATGTGTCGAAGAGTAAAAAGGGGGACAGTGGGCCCTAAATAGCTAAGTATGAAGGCCGAGTGGAAGGAGCCAAGTGTCAACATGACACAACTCGAAAGTATAATTCAGAGCGGTTCCCAAATCGAGTGTGAAGCCTTCACGTGTCCCAAATCAAACATAAATCCTCCACCGAATGATGGGGACTTAGCCAAAATAAAGGAAAAAGAGAAAAGATGCAGAAGCTTCCACGTCTCTCTTTGGTGTAAATTCAAATGCAAAATCAAAAATGGTCCCATACGTGCACTAGTTCTACACATGGCCATGTTTCAAGTCAAAGCAAGAAGGCGGGTCACCAGAGGAAGTTCAATTTTTTTGGTTTTTATTTTGAAAAGGCATAAACTATAAAAATAAGACACACCTCCACCGAGGCCCAGAGAAGCCACATGTTAGGCCTAAATTACATGTGGGAAGGTGGGTGTTAGTGGGCACTGGGAAGATTTTTTTGCCCAAGTGGAAATTATAGGTCGACGGGCCCGAGGATGACAAATGTAAAGTAAGAAGGTTTGCAGCTGGTAGGCTACGAGAGACTTTAGCACTTTGTGACTTTTGTGTAAAAGGCACAATTTCAATTTCAAGCCCTTAGAGGAAATTAACGGAAAAGTGAATTTCAGGCCTACGGATCTGTTTTGCAAAACTTTTTTTCACCATTCTTGTACATATTCGATTCAAATGTTTAAATGGGAATATATTTCAATCTAGTGCCTAAAATACAACAAATTTGGTACGATTGGAAAGGTCTCAACCTCGTCTTCGCCATGGAAACACGAAAGTTAAATTTCAAAGAGGTTAGGTGGGTGAAAAATAGGAAACTATCTTGATGCTATTAATATATGATCCGATTGATACAACAACCAGATCAGATTTGATTTCATCTGCCATTGATCCTTCTTCAACATGCCAAACAAACATAGAGAGGCAGACTTAATAGATTGTGGGTAGATTGTAGGGGCATTGATGGTTGGTAGTTGAGCTTCCAAATCAGGTTTCGCCTCTTTTATTCTCCTAGCTTCACTTCATGTATAAAGGTAAGAGCTTGGATCATTGTAAAGGGTTAGACATTTTGGTTTTGTTCGCTCCCTTCTCTCGGTCTGGATGAATTTGTGGAGTCTGAACCTTCTATTAAGACTATAATGTAAGTTTTTCATTTTTTGGCCATTGTAATGCATTGTATCAATTTGTGAAGCAATAATACATGTCTGTGGATGATTTCAACCCTCTCTTGTGTTCATTTCTTTATTTGATCTTTCATTGCAATATTGGTTATCTCTACATGGTATTTGTATTACATTTTAATGGTCTTTGTTTCATAGCAAAGAAGGTGTTCATCATTCCTTTTGTGCATCACCTATGTTAGTTTAGGTTTAATTTCTTACGTCGTTCTTAACCCTATCTCCTTAGAAAGTTAGAATATATTTTAGGATAGATCTTCCTGCAAAATCTTATGTGTGCACCGAATAGAGGAATAGGAATCAACCTTCATCCGGAGAGCTCTCTCGATTTCAAAGTCCCATGCTTTGAGAGATGCTCTATGTTATGCAATCACACTGAGAGTCTCAACCCATCTAGTTGCAGACATTTAGGGGTGCTATGATTTTGCACTAACAACATTTTTTCTCGAGTTGTAGATGTAATATATTTTGAAAAGGCTATAAAGAATGAAGTTTGGGAATAAGCCATGAATGATTATATCAATGCTATAGAGAAGAATCAGAGACATGGGAGATGAGCGATCTTCTAAAAGGAAAGGACATGATATGAGTCAAGTGGGTATATAAGAAAAAATACAAAAGCATAAAACAAGCCTGGTTACAAGAGGTTTTATGCAACAATATGTAGTTGACTACAAGGAAGTTTTGCAATTGGTAGCATGTTTGGATGTTGTAAGAATGGATTTAAAAATTTCATCTCAAAAAAATGGCTTATTTATCAGATGGATGTAAAATCAGCATTCTTGAATGGTTTCCTTGAAGAGGAAGTTTATGTGAATCAGCCATAAGGTTGTGAGATTGAAGGTTATGAAGGAAAGGTATACATGTTGAGGAAAGAGCTCCATGGTCTTATGCAAGCACCTAGAGCTTGGTACATTAGAATTTATTCTTATTTAATTGAGAATGGTTTCGTAGGAGTAACAATGAGCCTACCTTATACATCAAGATAAATGAGTAAGGTAAGATTCTAATTGTTTTCTTATATGTAGATGATTTGATCATTAATGGAAATATATATAGAGAGTCATTAAAATAAGCCATGAAGAAATAATTTGAGATGACAAATCTTGGTCTTATGCATTACTTTTTGGGTGTTGAAGTCCAACAATTAGAAAGTGGAGTTTTTATTTCACAATAAAAGTATGCAAATGATGTTTTTAATAGGACTAACATGTTGAATCAGAAGTGACGCTAACACCCTGGCACAGATGTGCAGAAGGTTTGAAGTTTAACAAAGAGGACAGTGGATCATTGGTGGATCTTACATTGTTTTAAACTTTGGTTGGAAGTCGTATGTATTTGAAAACCACAAGACCTAACATTATGTATAGTGTGAGCCTCATATAAATAATCATTGAATCTCTAAATGATTCACATTGGCAAGATGGAAAAATAATTTTGAGGTATGTTTGTCAAACGAAGAATCATGGAATTTTGCATTCAAGTTCGGGATGAGTTCAAACTCACTTTGGTTATAGAGATTGTGACATTGTTGTAAGTATAGATGATAGGAAAATCACATCCATCTATATTTTTCACTTTGGATCAAGAGTGGTTTCATCGGCATAAAAAAATCAACCCATTGTAAATTTATCTTCAATAGAAGTTGAGTATGTAGCACCAATAGGAGTAGCATGTGAAGTTTTTGGATGAGATGAGTGTTGACAGATTTGAGGTAGAAACAAATGGATGCTCCACAAATTTTTGTGATAACAATTCAACAATAACGTTGTCCAAAAATCATTTTTTTCATAAGAGGAGCAAGCACATTGATACGAGTTATAATTTTTCGGAGTTATTGGTTAACGAAAAAGAAATTCATTTTGAATTTTACAAATCCAAAGATCAATTTGCAAATTTTTCTAAAAAGTATTTAGTGAAGGAAGTTTTCAAATATTTAAGAGGTTTTTTGGGAGTTTTGATCACTCATATAGCAGATCTAGAAATAAAAATGATTCTTTGGAATATTTATAGCTAGTTAGTTTAAATTAAGAGGGGTACTTATTGGAAATATTCATGCATGTGCAATATGAATACTTTACATAGTAGATTTTTAGGAAAGATAAGATTAGATTTATTCATGCTTTAGTTTAACTCTAGATTCAAATTATTATTAGGAGAGTCAAATAAAATAAAATAATATGTTTTGTGCATGCACAACATGCATGTATATTTAAAGTACTAGTTCGATTAGAAAGTCCAATTTAAGGGTAGTTCATAGGGTAAGTGCAATGTTAGTTGGTGGACAAAAATGTGGTCATAAGTGGACGTCATATTGCAAAAAAAAAGTGAAATATCAACTTGTAGGGATTATTAGCAATACATACACTCAAAATTAAAGAAGGAAAAAAATTTGAGATAGGCTATTATAGAGGGTCCCTATGCCAAGGTGTAGGATTAGATGAGATGTCTCTAGGTGCCACGGAGTCCAAGTAGTCACCCGTCGAAGTTGAACGATTTTTTGGTCTCAGGATCTTAAGGAACTACGCCCGAACGAAGTAACCTAGAAGCAACGATGTTTTCATGCATGGAAATGATGCCTCCTCTAGCATTCATCTAGCCATCCATATGTGTTGACGCATGATCGGTTCGGTGCCATGACCCACCATTTACAAAATATAGCTTTTGATATCCTTACACTAGCTTGAACTATACTATTTCATGCCTTTGTAAACAATAAGGTAGTGAGAGCACCAATTGAGAAGGAAAAAAATTGAGACATGCTATTGTAAGGTGTCCCTACACTAAGGTATAGGATTATACAAGACATCTCTAGGTGCGATGGAGTCTGAGTAATCACCCATCAAAGTTAAACGATTTTATAGTCTCAAGGCTCTTAATGGACTACGCTCAAACAAAGTAGCCCAAAAGCAACGAAATTTTTGTGCACCAAAATGATGCCTCCTCTAGTATTCACCTGGCCACCCAGACGTGTTGGTGTATTTGGTTTGGTGCCATGACCCACCGTTTACAAAATATAAGATTTGGATGTGACCTTTTACGCTTGCTCAAACCGCACTATTTTACACATTTGCAAGCTTGAGGGGAAGCAAGAGCACTAGTTGGAGAAGAAAAAACTAATAAATACTATTTTAGAGTGTCCCTATGTGAAGGTGTAGAATTAGATGAGACGTCTCTAGGTGCCACGGAGTCCGAGAGTAGTCACCCATAGAAGTTGAACGATTTTTTTGTCTCAGTGGCTCTCGGAAGGAACTACACCCAAACGAAGTAGCCGAAAGAAATAAAATTATTGCACACCAAAATTATAGCTCCCCTAACATTCACCCTGCCACCCGGATGTGTCAAAGTAGATGGTTAAGTGCTGCGACACACCATTAGTAAAATATAGGCTTTGACAACCTTAAAGTGGCTCAAAATGAACTATATCATGCGTTTGCAATTAAAAGGAAGCAAAGAGCATCGATTGGAGAAGGAAAAAACTGAGATATGATATTATAAAAGGTCCTTACATGAAGGTTGAGGATAAGATGAGACATCTCTAGGTGCCACATAGTCACCTAGAAGTTGAAGCGATTTTTTGGTCTCGGGGCTCAAGGGACTACGCTCGAATGAACTCGCTTGGAAGCAACAATATTTTTCACACATAAAATGATTCCTCCTCTAGCATTCACGGCCACTAAGACATTTTTTGCGTAGTTAGTTTGGTACCATGATGTCCCGAGGCATGAATTCTCACTACTCACCTTCGGTCATTTCCTAGGACTTCCTAGAAAAGGTAGTTTGTAAACATTTATGCCACGAAGGCTCAAGGAATGTCGGAAGGATCCGTATTGGGTGGTCTAAATCCAATCCAGGCCTCGTAGAGCCCGTCATAGCACTCCGAAGTCATATAACCCCCAATCGAATGCATTGGTGGTGTGACAGCTTTTTTGGACCACGGCGTCAGGGCATGACTTCTCATGCTACTCAGCTAGCATCAATGAGATTGCAACAAGGTTAACACATTACCATGTAAATAATATAATGATTGTTAAATGATCTCTTTTAAGCATGGTGATAGACAATAGAACTTGTTAAGAATATTTTTACATATCTTTTGCCAACTAAGTTAAGAACCTTCAATTTACCATTATATAACATATAATATTATATATGATATGTGTCGATTGGTATATGTTAGTTTCAAAATTAAACATTAAATAAATGTATTTTTATTAGATGTTAGGGTTTTAAATAAATATTTCAAGGATACACGCTAGCATTTGAAATGCCTAAAAAATTGTTAGTGTATCATCTTTAAAATGCAAGGATGTGAATTATTTGACAATATACATTACATGTATATAATTATGGCTAGATATACAAATGTTGTGCCCCAATATGTTAGAAATAGATTGCCTAAATTTCAGGAAATAATTCTTATTCTTGGTGATCAACACTTAAAGCTTTTTGTCAATATGATGGAAGACTTTGAGATCAAATTTGAGGATGTGTAGATAAAATTGTTTATTAATACTTTAGAGGAGGATGCATGGGACTGGTATAAATATTTTCCAGATAACTCCATTGATTGATGGAAAGAAATGAAAAATTATTTTAGATTGCAATATGGGGATAAGACACATCCCAAGTTTCTTTTGTTTGAATTTGAAAATATTAAGAAGAATCCTAATGAATATGTTCATGACTTTAATACTCGGTTCAATAAGACCTTGAATAGGCTACTTGTGATCCTGAGGCCAAGTGTTGTTTCTTGTTTAATAAAATATTTTGATGCTTTTGACAAAAAAACTACCTATTATTTAAGGGACAAAAACCTAGGAACTTTGAGACAGGCCTTCACCACGGCTTTGCTGATTGAAAACAATATCAAAGAAGTTAGTAAGCCTCTTAAGAGGAAGGTATCAAGATGATCAATCCAGAGAAGCCTCAGTCAAGTAAGTCTGTGGATCTAGAAGAGGTTGTAAAAAAATTGGCTAGAGCTATTAAGGAAATATCCTATAAACTAGCCAGAGCAGAGAAAGGGATTGGACAAAGTTCCCAAGGTCAGCACAAGCCACAAGGTCAAGAAATATTTGCAAATCATCCTAGAGGTGATCACAAATCAGATGACAGGGTGAAGGGCCCGTGGAATAGGAAATAGACAGCCCCAACCATGGGAAAGCATATTGGTGTCTCGATCTTTTAGCTACCAAAGTTGCTATTGTTGAAGAAACCAATGAAATTGAGTGGTGTGATAGATGTTTCTTTCAGATTCTCCATGTTTTGTTCAAAATGGAGTTGAGGAAGAAGATGATGATGATGAGACACATGATGATGCATACATGATAAATTCCTCTACAAGTTTATCTCATGGAGTGACCTAAACCTGAACTAATAAGTGCAGAATTGTTTCTCATTTATGGATTGCATTCACCGGGTATTACCTCTTCCTCCCACTCATACTTTTAAAATTGATATGGTGCAATATTTTGAGTACTTAAGGTCATTAATGATTTAAAAGAATGGTGGAGGAATCCCTTCTAAGGAGGATATGCGCAGCTTATTAATTAATGTAGTAGTTGGCCAAGAAAAGGAATAAAATACTAGAAGTAAGGTTGTCAAAGGGGTAGGGCCTCAAGCCAAACCTAAAATTCCAGTTCTTACCAGTATCCCTAAGGAGACCCCGAAAAAGATGCATCTAGAAAAGGCTTTGTTACCCCAAATAAAAATTGTCTTCCTCCCCATGCTTAGACTGTGAAGACTCCCATATTATCAGATGAGGTTGTGAACCCTCCTCTTAATACTACCTTACCCAAATATGTTCCTTGTGACATAGCCCAAATCTTTAGTTAGATCGATATTTTTGTTCCTATTGTTGAATTTCTTAGAATCCTTGAGCATAGGAACAGAGCATTCGAATATTTGGGGCTTGAGGAATAAAATGTCACCCAAGGTAAAAATGTAAAAGTAGAGATTCTTCTGCCATTGTAGAATTAGAAAAACCACAAGCATTGGAGGGATTGGGTGAACCACAGAGGTTTATTTGGGAAAATTTCTGGTTGAGTCTCACCTGAAGGTGGATCCATTTTTTAATACTCTGATTATTAAAGATAAACTCTTACATAATGGTATGTTTGATTCAAGAGCCTCATGTAATGTAATGCCTCTTGAGGTCATGAATGAGTTGGATCTCAAAGTAACAACAACTTATGGGAAATGTACTACCATGGATTCAAGAGAGGTTCCAGTAGTTGGATGTGTCAACGGT
Organism: Taxus wallichiana var. yunnanensis; assembly: GCA_018340775.1. NCBI lineage: Eukaryota > Viridiplantae > Streptophyta > Pinopsida > Cupressales > Taxaceae > Taxus > Taxus wallichiana. The sequence goes on from CM031243.1 coordinate 434,407,706, forward strand.
TTAGTTATGCAATTGACAACATATCCTGGCAAGTAATTAACTTTTAATGTAGTAATTGTGGATTATCCTACTAAGTAGGGAATGTTATTATCCGAGAAAGTGGGTAGATAGTATGGATGGAAGTGTGCAAATGGACATGTCTTATGCCACCATATAAATTGAGGTGCAGCCTTTTGAAGTTACACTGGTGAAAATAAAATGTTATATCTCATTGAGGACCCCAACAATGCTTCTTATGAAGTATTGCATGCAAACATTGATATTGATAACTCTGTGGGCTATGTTATTTTCAAGGAGTATGAAATTGATTAATGCAGATATCCTTTCTGAGGTTGATTCTCTTGGGAATTTTATGTTTGATGCATCCTTAAGAGATGTTGAAAACTTGACATAGGCACAAAGGATAATCCTGAAAAAATGTGGTGAGATAGTAATTTGGTTGGAAAAGAGAAACAATCATATGACTAGTTGTTTAACATGTACAAGAACTACTTAGCATGGTCATATCTAGAATTGAAGGCACTTGGAAATTTTCCTTGATTGTTTTATCTGAATCAAGGTGCACATCATTGTATAGTGTATAGTCTTTTGGTTTTGTTATGATTTCATGTTTTTCTGTTTTTGTTTTTCCTGGTCCCTAGTGACCAATTTTTTTTGGTTTCTCGGTTCTTGGGGTTTTGGTTATTATCTTTATGCTTTATAAGCTTATTCTTGCCTTCATTTCCCAATGTATTTTTGGCACATGGTCTACTCTATTGTTCTTGCGGCACTCATAGGGAGTGCCCATCCCCAAGTTGGAGCTGATGTTACTGCTCAACTTGATCTCACCCCGCTTGTTCTAAAAAAATTCCCGATCTACCGGGGTTCGTAGTATTTTCTATCTCCCCGAATGGATGCATACAAGTTTTACCTTTACCAGGGTGTTATTGTAAATCCATCTCTATGGTCGTGGATTGTTGTCGAGCCATGAATTATTTACAAATTATTTTTCCTTGAAGAAAGATTCAATTTTGGGTGCAAATGGTGAAGTTCCCCTACATCTTACTTGTTCAAAGGGCATGTTTTCCTATCAAAATTTATCTCAAGATCTTCACTATGGGGTCTCTTTTGATTGGATGAGGCATGTCGGGTGTATTTTATAACTTGTAACTTTTTATATGTTTGAAAATATCAATTTAGCCCCGCTGATCGTGTTGAGTTCTTATTAGTTGATCAAATTTATAAAGGTGAAGAGAATTTCTATTTTTTGCCCCAAAGGTGTATACATGTTCATTTTTTTCATTCCAGCCCGACAGGTCTTTTTGGTGAAATTTTCCACTTTGGTCACATTTGTAAAATATAATAAATTGGTGCCACGTCCCCAATAACATCTAATTGGTTAATCAATAAATATGAAGCGGAAGGGAAAAAGTATTACTTTGACCCTAGAAGATGAACACGTGGCCATTTTTCAAGTTACAAGTGAGAAGGTAGGTCAACGGAACATTTTGAAGTTTTTTTCTCTTTTATACAAAGGAACAAAGTTATAAAATGACCCGCGACTCCACTGGGGCCCAAATCATAAGTTAGAAGTGGAAGGGAAAAGGTCATACTTTGACCTCGAAGGACACGTGGCATATTTCCAAGTTACAAGTGGGGAGGTGGGTTAATGGAGAATTTTGTAGTTTTTTTCCTTTTGTACAAACAAGCAAAGTTATAAAATGACATGTGACTCTTTTGGGGCCCACATCAAAAGTTACAAGTGGGAAGGTGGGTCGGCGAAGGAAAATTGGAAATTTTACCTTTTTGTTAAAAAGGGTAAGATTGCATAAATAAGTCACGACTCCATCAAAGGCCCCAATTGAGCCATGTGTCGATCCTATATTTCAAAGGTGGAGGGGCAGGCCTAAATATGAAAATTACGCATTTTCTCCAAAAGTCATAAAATGCAAAAAGAAACCCAGTGCCTACTTTTAATAATATTTTTCAATGTGGATGGCTCTAATCTAAAGTTGATTAAGGGAAGAATCAATGGTTGTGGTGCATTGCATCGATTTTGCCGCCATTTTTCTCCAAGACTCGGAGATCCAAATACGTATTTTTTTCATCATTTTTGATGAAATTCCTTATTGCTTTTGTCTATGAAGTGCAATTGAATAGATTTAGAGATTAATTTGTGAGTCTAAGGAATGTAAATGTTGATATTTTTAAAAAAAAGTGGAATTGCTCAGAACTTGTAAAACGTGAATTACTAGAGAAGCTAGATGCAAAGAAAATTTACAAAGTAAAGAATGGAAAAGGATGAAATGATGGAGGTTGCATGCACGAAGGACAAAAAAAGTGATCCCAATTAAAATAATGATGGAGATATTTGTAATGATTCACCTTTTTGAACAATGGCAACTTTTTGTTGCAAACCTATTAAACATCATTTTCTTGAAATCATGATCAAACATGTAACAAAAAAAGGTTCCTCAAATATCAATTTCTTGGGGGAAAGCTTGGATGTAAATTGAGTGTTATAAAAAAGCATGCTTTAGTAATGAAAATTGTCGAGGATGAATTCTTATGAGAAATTTGAGAAAGCCCATCTTCTTGAGAGACCATCTGAGAAACATGTTAATCTCTTATGTTTTAGATTTGATCATGTCAAGTTAGTTGCAAGTGTACAACCATTGACAAGCTCTTATATTTTTAAAGAAAACTTCCCTACTAATAAATCTAATCAAATTTTAATTAATCGGTGTTAATCTTGATAAAATTTGTGTCTGCTTTATTTCGGAGAATGTCCGTAAACGTAAATAGTATTTCTTGTTCCAATTGAAATCTTGTGTTAAAATCCTCCGAATCACACATGATTTCATCCCTATGATAATTTAGTGGCATTTGCAATTTCATTACTAGAAGAGCCTTCATTCCAGTAATGAGATGGACAATTTAAAATCACTTTCTTTGTCATTTTGTTGATAAGTCGCTGTCTAGAAGCCTTTGAGTGTATCTTAGGCGTGACAAACTAGGGGTATTTAATGTTTAATTTAGTCTCTAACTCGATCCTTCATGTTAAATTCTTGGAGATTGTGTGAAACCGTGCAAATATGGGCCTCCATTGATGCACACCTTCTGGTTGAAGGAATATTTTAGCTATTCTAAAGCATTCTGTCATTTAGTTTTCCAATTGTTGTGAAGGTTCTTAAAGATATGGAAAAATCAAGTTTATCTCGGTTACAAAATTACTCAAAAACAATGAATCCTACCTGAACTACTCCTGTTTTCCTTGTATGTCCACAAATGAATAAATTCTACTACTAAAATATGCAGAAGCAATCAGGATTCCATAATGTATTGAGTAACCTTAACCTTGTTTAGAAAATATCGCCATTCTTTAGAAGTGACAACTCGTGATAGTTAAATTGTGGTGCATTGATCATATTTTCTCAAGGTTTCCTTTCAAATTTATGCAAAGAAGGATATATTCATTCTCCTTCACTAACAAAGGTTACAAAATGGGTCTTCTCACCCGGTTAAAAGGAACAACCTAAAGTAGTGAGGATTGATCAAATCCTTGTCAAGATGCTATCCATTTCTCTAATATATGAGTGAAAAAGATCCAGTTGAATCACTTCCCCAGATACAAAATGACATACATGATGATTTATTTGTGTCTAGGATTCTTGTTAAATCTGTGATGTTTCTCAGCTTTCAAAGGAGAATCAATTTGGATACCAACATTTAGTTTGCACATAGCTGAAGTTATAGATGTAAAGGAAAGTCCTACATGCATAGTTTTTATTTTTATGACCCAAAGCTTTGACATTTATGTTGATTTAATAAAAAATTTTATGCACATTAGTGTTGGTTTGATTTCATATTACTCACGGTTTTCTTTTTCAAGTTATTTTATTATTTTTTATGTTTTTGCTATTTCAACATACATATTTTCTACACGGAAGAGAAGACTAATATCAAAATATGAAATATTTTTTTGGTAGAAACATGAAATAAAAATATATTTAGAAAAATTGTGATTGAAAAAAACCACCAAGCCATTCACTCCATTCTTTTCTTAAGCATGTTAAGTGTGCTTGTTATTGAAAAACTTGTTTTGTACTATATTGAATTCCATCTTCACATTCAAATAGGCATAAACAAGAAATCACATGTGTACAATCCAATGTGAATGCCAAATGGTATATGTTATTTGATTTAGAGGGATAGTTATTACTTTTGTAGTTGATGTTGATGAGGGGTGTGATTGATAGTGTAAGTGTAGGAGTATAGATGAAGCATTACATTTAAGGGTTCTATCTGTACATTTCAAAATTGTTACAAATTCATACATACACATTTGCAAATCTCATATTATGAGTGGTAGATTTTTGTGGACTATTTTATTTGAACTAAACATGAATACATGAAGACTTCCATATATTTGCAAATTTTATATCATAAGTGGTTGCCTTTTGTGGCCAATTTTATTTGCACTAAACATGAATACATTTGATATCACTTTGGATACAAGAAGTTTGAGTAAATTAGTAGTGGAGGTGCTATCAAAGTAGAGGGTAGTATTTACGACAGGTTGTTTTTGTTGAGTGATAGTAGTCTTGACTCCTCCTTTCTTCTTCATAACATAATCATTGTACTCACCGTGTAGGATGTCCCACAGACTTCCATTTACCATGTAATCATAATACAACAGGTTTCCATGTGGAGAAATCAAATATCCATGTAGACTCACAAGATTCCATTGTTTGATGCCTCTAACTTAGTTTACAGTCAAGTGCTCGGCAGCAGCCTGCAGGTAATGGACCATCAAACACTCTAGCATGATCAACAATATTGATGTAAAATACTTTAATGTCTAACCATTTAAGGCATTTCGCCTCATGGGGCACTTGAATTTACAGCAAAAATTAAATCACTTTTAATGGTGTAAAATATTTCATCTCGTTGTCACATCATAGATTTGGAGCTAAATGTGACTATGTTCGAAGAACACTCTGCCATGTACACAGAAAAAAAAATTTAAATGCATTAAGGAAAGAAAATAAAAACCTTACTAAGTATACCTGTATTAAATTTTTGAAAAAGAGTAGATGTGGCAGGTTTTAGTGATATCTTTGTAGGTTTTGTGGTGTTATTATGAAGTCAGGGACACTAAAGAACAAATGGTAAAGAAAGAAAAAATTGTCAATCATTGGTCAGTGGTCACACTATTTCTAAAAATGAAAATTGTATGTTGATATGATGTAATGCTAACTTGAATCTCTAGAAAATTTGGTGTGGGTGTGATACAAAAGTATTTTGGATAGCTTAAACTGGAAATTCTAGGAGTTACTTCATAGATCTACCACATGTACCTATTATGTGACTATATAATGCCATTTCTTGATGAAGAGATACTTATTCAATGCACCTTCCCTTAATTATTTTGCTTGATTTTCCTGTTCACCCTTTACTTGATTTTACTATTCATCATCTTTTGTGACTGTACAATGCCATTTCTTAGCAAAGAGATACTTATTCAATGCACCTCAAGTATATTGCTTGTTTTTCTTGTTCACTGTTTACTTACTTTTATTGTTCATCATCTTTTGCATTACATTTTGTTTTGACATGAACTAACCTCTAACTTTTAAGACATTTTGTAATATTAGATTTCATTAAACATTATCTAAGAAAAAAAAAAATTATGCATTTATTCTTCTTGGTTTATTGTAGAAAATGTTCTGCGCATGCCTACATAGAACATAGCTTGGACACATTACTCATGAAATAATCGATGTTTACCTTTATTATGTGGAAATAAATGTTTAATTTTAAACTTGGTTGGCACTACATTGTATTCAATTTGTAATAGACTTTTCAAGATTATTTCTAGTTATTTTGGCATCTCTGCTAGGAAAGGCAGTGATTCACGGAACGGGCTTTCTTGGGGATCCTTGTCCAACATGTTGTTTACTTAAATATTATTTGAATCATCTGGAATGAAATAACTTATGCAATTTTTGTGAATCCTCCCCATAATAGCCTTAGAATATCATAGAAAGTCTTCTATCAGTAAGACCTTAGAACAACTTGTAACACAGACTTAGATCTTGTGTTGGGTATTCCTCTCTATCCTATTAACCTAGGAGGGTGTGCACTCCCAAGCACATACCCCAACATTTATAGCCTTCTGTAATGGCATTTCACTTAAATCTTGTTCCATAAATTCTCACCCAAAGCACAAGAATCCGAATGTCTTTTTCTCTACAGTGGAAAGGAACTCATGCCCTTAATGAAGTCTCCATAGAGGAGCTAGTCATTATCCTTCAAGCTACCATTCAAAAACCATTTAAGTAAGATGCAAACATCATTGGGAGTTCTAATCCACTCTAATTGAGACTATGCAAGGAAATTTAGATGCCTAATAAACACTTTTGTAATTAACAAAAACAAATAAGATAATTTATTGCTCATTCAACATTTTCTTGATTTTGTATACATGCTCTACAAAAACCAACACATAGAAAGACGTAATTTCTCCCTCTATTCTTATCCCTAGGCTCTTGACCCTTATTTATAGGTTTTCTTAGTGAATACATTCAAATTCAAATTCAAAATATTTCCCGCTCAACCCTAAGGTAGGATCCATTAATTACAGTGGGTGTGACCACCAGGAGTTATTGCACCAATAGAGGAATTTAACTTTGGTAGCCCTAATCTTCAATTTATTCTATGGTTTTTGCTGATAGAAGCCTCACATTGTCAATATCCTGTTGGTGCACCACTGGGCATCGGGTCCTCATCTACCTCCCTTTAAGTGAAGTCATGTAAGAATTTTGTGGAGTAATTTTAATTAGTATGAATTTTATCCATATTCTGCAATCAGTGCAATGCAGGATGCCACATTTCATTGAGGCATTTAGTCAGACTACTCTAAAAATGGTGAGTCGGGAAAACTTTGTAAATTTTCATTTATATAACAATGAGATGAAGTTACATTGAATGTTTTGTATAAATATAAGCCTTTGGGTGTTTGTACAGATACATTTAAGCTGAGGGTGACCCCTGGAAAAACTTACATGCTTCGCATAATCAACGCTGCCCTTAACAACGAGTTGTTCTTTGCAATTGCTAACCACACGGTGAATGTGGTGGAAGCAGATGTTGTGTATGTTAAGCCTTTTCAAACCGACGTTGTTCTTATATCTCCAGGCCAGACCACCAACGTGCTCTTCACAGCCAAATCTGAACCTGCACTGAATGCCACATTTCTCATATCTGCACGCCCTTATGCCACAGGCACAGGAACATTCGACAATTCAAATACCTAGAATGTTGTTGACCCGGACAATTGGCCAACCAAAAAAAATGAAAAGAAACTATTTAAAATAGTTGAAAAAAGAGAAAATGCCCAAAAAAGTCATTAAAACGCAAAGACGTCCGGATGATTTGTCAAAATTTCAAATTTAATTTATTCATAAAAACATCTATAAAGCCTTTCCCATAGGGGGAATGCCTTTGGCATAATTAAAAACATATTTTCATGTACCCACATGTGATAGGTTTAGTGACAATAACATCCACGGTGAGTGCTCTCTCCATGAACAAAAGATCCGACCTACTATTGGATGTTATATGACACTCATGAGGATCCACATTTAGTGAGGCATTTCATCCACTACTTAACTATCAAATTAAGTCACCAATTTGAACCAAGCATGAAAAACCTTGTGTTATGCCTATAGGCAAAACTTATGGTTTGAATATAAAATTGGAGGTGTAATTAAATTCGGTGTGCAGTGCATGCTCTTTCCCCCCTCAGATTATCAAACGGACACAACAAATATAATCTTGATTCCCAAGTACTAAGGAGGTTCAATCCTCAGATCGACTTACACTCTCGCCTTTGGTTCAATTCTACATACATGTTGAAAGTTCCATAAAACTGCTGAAAATTAACGAAACACATCATTTCGTTAACCTAGACATCGCTACTCGAGGACATTATCCCTTTTAATTATTGTTAATTCTCCTTATGTATCTTATGTGAAGAACAATTCAGTGGAACAAGCACTTTTAAAAGAGAAAACGCCCAAAACAAAATGTTAAAAGGCAAGAACGTCCGAATTGGTGATAAAACATCAAATTTAATTCAACAGGTTGCGAAACACTGCAAAGCCTTTCCATAGGGGAAACGCCTTCTAAATAATTAAAAGTAAAGAGATTCACAAACATTACAACTATACAAAATATCATTACATAACACTTCAATATAAATATCCATCTTGTGATAATAATTATGTTGTGCATAGTTAAAAGAAATTAATAATCCACTACCAATAATAATAATAAAATTAAACTATTTTATTTTATTTGTAGAAAAATATTCATAAAATAAAATATAAAAATAAATTGAAATGTAAAATAATCGAGAAGGCATCCACAACTCGCCGATCACGAACATTGTTTTTCCTTGTTTAAATTTAGGATTTAAGTAGTCCTTTATAGAACGCAAAAAACCCTTTCTGCCAACAGTTAGGTATATAAACTCGTTTCAAGGAGGTTGATGTACATGCAAGAAATTTCTTATGAGTACACCTTCACAATTTGCTCCTTTTCAGTCTCTTTTTCTTCCTGGAACCACAAAAAGCCGACTTCAAAGATTGTGGCATAAAACATAGGCAACGTGAATAATTTTCCCATCACGTCACTGAAAGATTCTGTAACGCCATAGAATTCCTACAAATTTTACTATTTGCAAAACATTCCATCAATAAACATGAATAAATACTGACATGATAATAAAATTCAACTTCTGCAACTTTTAATACCAGTAAAGAGAGAATACAAGGTTTAAGAGCTGATATGGTATCACAGGCGAGCTCTAGTCTTTTCAACCTTTCCAAGTTTCCAATGGAAGTTGGCACACTTGACAACAGGGGACTTCAATTCTCAGAGTTTCAAAATTACCCAATCGACAACAAGCAATACAAGAAAGTTGATTATCCAGCTAAATATTTGAACTCTACAGTTTCTTATGGGTGGGTGCACATATTAATCTCACCTGAGATTTTATTTTGAATTTCCAGAATCTGAGCTGCATCTTGAAGCCGATATGGTGAGTGCATATATGCAATTTCTCGTCCCATATCATGAAGGTGATCATGCATCCTTATCCATCCTTATCGTGTAAGTTACGCTCAGCCGTTGAGAAGAGTTTCCCAACTATGGAAGATAGTGCTGGCGAGTTTGTGTTTAACATTAAATCCGTGATGGTTAAAGAAAACATCATAAGGATCCTTATTGAATGTAGATTTAGGGGTAGAGTATGATTAATTGGTCAAAAACATATTGTAGATGAGTCTGGTTTTATGCGGCTATGGAACAGGAAGCCATATATAATGCACAGAAGTGAACGAAGACAAAACAGGGGAGAAGGGGTCTAAATTATGGCAGACGAAGGGTTCGTAGTAATCATGTGTACTAAACCGCGTAAAAGGGCAGCCTAAAAATGAACAAAGCGCATGAATACTTTGATGCGAAACTAATCTTATCCAAATAATGGATAAGAAACAACACAATGCAAACATTCGCCAAAGTCTAAAGAGGAAAACATGTAAAAGCAACAAAAACAACAAAAACTACTTAAAAACTACCGGAAAATGTGAAAACGTGCAAACGACAGTCAAACCGTCAAAATTAATATAGTCACAGAAACGTCCGCAAGAGCCTTTCCCATAGAGGGAACGCCTTTGGCGTAATAATGAGATATACTAATTTAACGGATCAAGGAAAATAGCTCTTGGGTGTTTATAGGTTAAACCAAATTAATGCTTCATAAGAACACGCATCTATTTTTCAAGTTGTGATTGTGATATTACATGAGAAGAGGTTTAAAAAAAACTACAATGTTATCATACTCAACGCATTAATGGAAGAAACCATAAATTAAATGATGATGGGAAACTTAATGGCCATTTTCTTGAATATAGGATGTTAATAAGTGGCTCCATTGAGTCCTATTGATATTATTATCCTGCCGTTGGCAATATATATAGGTTTCAAAAAACTAATTTTCACCTTTTTAATGACCAATCACAATAAAGCATGTTACATTTTAGATCATTTGTACATAGTTTAAAAAAAAAATGTATTTATTTGATTTTTTCAAAAAGTAGATTCTATTTTTCTATTGGCTGAAAATAAATTATAAGCATCTCAAGTTTTTTTATTAATAAAAACAAGAATTTTCAAGTTTTTTATATACTATACTTTAAACATTATAATTACAAAATTATTACATTATTGTAATTAATGTATCAAGTACAACATTAAATTTTCACTTTTTTAATGACCAATCACAATAAAGCATATTACATTTTAGATCATTTGTATATAGTTTTAAAAAATATACTATACTTTAAACATTATAATTACAAAAATATTAAATTATTGTAATTAATGTATCAAGTACAACATTAAATTTTCACTTTTTTAATGACCAATAACAATAAATCATATTACATTTTACATCATTTGTATATAATTTTTTTAAAAATATGTATTTATTTGATTTTTTCAAAAGTAGATTCTATTTATCTAGTATTTAAAAATCAATTATAAGCATCTCAAGTTTTTTTGATTAATAAAAACAAAAAATTTCAAGTTTTTTATATACTATACTTTAAACATTATAATATCACTTTATGATATTTTTTGCTTCCAATTTCTATTTATTACTATATTTACTCTACATGCATTCCAAATTGTTGCAAATATTGACATGCTACTACAATTTACATAGTAGTCTTCACAAAATGAAAGTGTGGTTATAAGCCTCCCACCATACATCAACATATAATTTGCAACTGTGAAGAAACAAACTAGGGACTTAACTATATTATATAACCAATTGTTCTATCATAACTTCTCACCGACTCTTTACGCATACTTGCCACCATAAATGCAATCGACCGCATGGTCCATAGGCAACATGATAACATATTCCTCCACTAAAATGCACCTTCATCGGTAGAATTTTCCATTTCATGGCCTTGTTATGTAAGTACTTGAAAAACATGAACATTGACGATTAAGGAAGCTATTATTATTATATGAACCATTCTCTAAAAACTTCATAGCGATGGAGGCGGAGCGTGCCCTAGCAATGGAGGCTTTACGGCTATAATGGAAGTGGTGTGTGATAGGTACAGGATGGGTCGAGGACCGACCAATGACACAGTGGTTGGATTTTTTGGGACCCTTTTCCTAGATAAAATCTATTTCGTGGCGGCATCCCCTATTTCTGAAACTCGAGTGGTATCGGCGATGCATCCAAGTAATGAAGGCTTGCTCATTTAGATGATGGCAAAGTGGTGGTGTTAGTACTATGGGATGGTTGGTTTCGTGGAATGATAGGTTGTTCCTTGAGATCCAAGCGGGGATTCAATGTTTATTTTTCTATGTTGCAGGGATCAGGTGTAAATTTGAGGGTTGGGAGTAAAGGTGGAGGTAGGATAGAATTTCATAACAGCCAGGTTGGTGAAGCTTCTTTAAGGGGAAAACATGTGCATAAAGGAGTTTTCTCTTTCCTTTTTTTGGACAAGGTTGGGATCTTCCTCCCAAAACCCATGGAATATGCTAAAATGATGCTTGTAGTGGCATTTAGGGAGGAGATTATAGAATATATCGATTTCTATCAGAATAGGGCCTGATATGCGGGTTCAATGGATGTTTCCATGGTGTTCTTGCTTTGCACGACTAGATTTTTGAGAAATGGCGCCCATTAATTGAAGGTAAAGTCAATATATATCCCTCTTCTAGTGGAATTTTTATAGCAGTTTTTGATAGTTCCTTGGATAAGGAGGTTATTTTAGGGAAATTTTGGGCATATCGGTCGTATCCACTTCTCATGAAGCATTGGTTCCCTCACTTTAACCCATTCAACTGAAACATATAATATTAGACCCGTGTGAATAATGTTTCCCTATTTGCCATTGCAATTCTGGAGTGATGATTGCTTTGAGCGTATAGGTGATGCTTTAAGTAAATATTTGGTCTGTAAACCCTAAGACAAAATCTTATGACCATACCACTTATGCCTTATTTTTTGTTGATATCAATATGCCTACTGAATTTCCCACAACCATGGAGTGAAGGTCAAGGATACAATATGGGAAAAAAACTTGTATTATGAAGGTTTTCCTTTTACATGCAAATTTTTTTTGCTCTAGGACATTTAGCTTAATATTTTATGATCATTAAGAAACACATCAAGGGACAGTTCTTGTGGTGGTAGGATTTTAATCTAAATAATGTAGTGGTACATACTCTTAGGGACAATCATAGAGAATATGGTCTTGTTAGTATTTTGGTTAAATATGAAGAGAATAAGGGTAGGATTTTTTCTTCTCCCTCTTGACAAGTTATTGATACTCGTGAGGATGCGGGAAGGGGTCTTCATTTTCACACTCCCTTGGTTCCATATAGAATCATAGTCCAAAAATAAGGTGTTTCTTTAAATCTACCTACCTTCCCTATCAAATGAGAATGTGGATCATAATGGGGGATGGGTGGAAGGTAGTGAACAACAAGAAGAAAGGAAAAACTTGAAATTCTCCTCGAAGATTTTTTTAGGTGTAATTTTTGATGTAGAATAGGGAAAGGTCCCTCATTTCAAAATGAAGCTGAAACAAAAATGCCCTTCTCCATCACCTTAAACACTATGATAGCTTTAGAATAGTGGAATACACATTTGTCATGGGATCCTTCAAGGGAAAAGGAAATTATATATGCCATATGTAACACCCTTCTTCATGAGCATCTATGTTGGTGTCATTGCCAAATTTTTTCCCCAAAGGGCTTTATAGATGGCTAATCTAGCCTGGGAGTCATCCCGATGGCCATTCCACTTGAAAACCCAAAGAAAATTACTCCCTACATACAAGATCTAGCAATAGTATGAGTGTGTGTACTATGCCCATCACTATCTCTTGTTGATTTGTAATCATTTTTACCTAAACAACTATAGTTTTCTTTGTAGCCTTTAAATTATTAGTGATCTCTAATTATTTTGTTATTGCACCTCCATTTAGAGGGAACATGTACGAGGCATCCATCATTGAACCTTTCACTCTCGGGTCATATTCCAAAGTGTCTACCAAACCCACATTCACTTATTTTCCGTAATGAGATTCGAACCATAGATTGTCATACAAGCCACTAAGACCCAATGGTTTCATGGAATTTTCCATGTGAACAATGTAGGTATTCTAATTATGTCCTCGACATGGCTAGACTAAATTCGGGAAAAGTGAGAAAAACAAAAAGGGCAAACCTTGTGTGGAAGGGATTGGCCATTATTATTGATAACAACAATAAACAAGAGAGAAATTGGGATGAAATTGGGATCTCTAAGTCCTCTAATTACTATTATGAAATTGGATTTTCAATACGTAAGATTTGTTTTCTAAAATAGAATAAGGACCCTCTTTTTCATCATTGTATTTTATAAATGAATGCCTATCTATCTATCTATGTTATGTTTTTTTGTATATAGGTCCTCAATTTTTACTTTCTAACGCCCATCATATATTTAATGGGCATCAAAAGTTGTAATTATTTTTAAATCAATAAATGTATCGAGAATCACACTAAAAACCTCAATGTTTTTTGGGGTGAATAAATATATTATGGCAAAGGAACCACTTATCCAACCGTAACTAAAGGGGTTGTTTGAGCCTCATAATTATCGTATGTTTTTTTATAAAAACACCCTTTAATAGATCATGATTTTTTCTATGTACATATTTCCTTTTGACCATTAAAATTGTGTGGAAAACATATTTTTAAGTGACTTACATTAACTATTTTTGAATACAAAGAAATTTAAGGTGACCTATTACTTATGAATAAAGTTACCAAGTATGGACTGCCTATGTGTCACCATTTCATTGGTTACTTTATTGATGTATTTTCTTTATTGGTTAATTTATATTCAATTTTTAAATTTGAAAGTGTCATGTGGTCACTTTAAATGAAATAAATAATGGTACTTATGCACTCACGGTCATGAGCCCACGCACAATCAATGGCTCCTTTCCCTAAACCTTTTTGGGTCAATCCGTAGATATGAAATAAAATGGGGAGGAAGATAATTTTGAGAACGTAAATTTTGGAATCATGGGTTTTTCGACTATGTAGAGTGTGCTTGATGTGTGAATATTGTGTGACTTCTAATACAGCTAGTTTTTGTTTCAAGTTTCAAATATAGCTTAGGAATAAGGAAGAGAAATTGGATTTTGGACTAGTCTCTTCATGTCTCAAAAAACATATAGGAGCTCGGGGTTTCATACACGAGGGATTTTGTGTTTGTGGGGATATTGAAACTTATTGGGGATTGTATGCCTTTAGACGGTTAGATGGCCTTGTATGTTTATACCATGGTTTTTAGGAAGGTATTTTTTTCTGTTATTTTCTATTATCTAGGAAGTAGCACTATTTTTATGCTCATGGTGGTGGAGTCTATGTTTATCTCGTGCTTGTGTGATGGTTGAAAGGTATTTTACTCTTTGTGGTGGTAGTATTCATGTATGGTTGTTACCCCTTATTTTGATCATCGGGTTCTTACAATCATTCTCTTGTTACATTTTCGTGTTGTGTTTACATTTTCTCTATACTTTGGTTTCTTGTAGGTACGAGGAATAAAAGAGTCTTTGAGTGAGTATGTGCCCCTAAAAAGTCTAAGGTCCTACTTCTAAATTAGCCTCACTAGTTTGTAAAAGAGGAAAATAGCTGCGAAAACCTGTGAAGGGTGACCATATTGGGTTTCTTTATGTTTGTCAAATGCCTTCTTGATCATAAATATAAATAAAAATTATCAACTAAACAATGAAGTTGTTATTCTAAAGATTTATTTTGAATAACATAGTAAATGAGAACCAAAATATGATTCCAATAGACTAAGATACAAGAAAATAGGGGAAATAAATTTGTGAGTTGTGTACATGAAGCATGAAATCCATAACATGGTCCGATCTTATATAAAATCTCATTGGTTACTAAGGAAATTTGTAAGTAAATTAATATATATATATATATATATATATATATATATAATTTAATCCTTATATTTTTGGTTGAGACGAGAGATTTTCTAGTTCTCTATTAATGACTTAGCAGAGCTCACAAACTTGAATGCAAAGGTACGAATTCTTTAAATTTATATAACATGTTGAAAAATAAGAAATTGATTTTGGAAGGTTCAATTAATAGCATCGAGGAAGCCTTATAACTTGTAGTCTTAACTTTAAGCATGTTTTGAACTTTTCAAACAATATACATTATGTTGGATTACAGGGATAACTTCGGTGGATGTATGCACATGTTGAAACTTATAATTTCCACCCTAAAATTAGTCTCCTTATTCCTTCGTCACTTTACCATATCTTCACCTTAATTTTTATTTAGTTACAAAAATATTTTGTAAAAAAATGAGCCACATATTTTTATTCCTTTAAATAATTTTTAATCAGTTCAAGTAAAATATATCTTGATTGTTTTTCATTGAGGGTTGATATTATTGAGTATACATTTTTAGTGTTTTTTAAGAAGTCTTTAATAATTTTTATGGTGATTCGATAAGTGATTGTTGTTAAGGAAGTAGGGGGTGCAAAGCAAAACCATGTGTGTATGGCAATATGATCTTGCGCATATTTTGAAGACTAACTGCAATATAATTTAAAGTGTCCATGATTTGTCTACATTTTCTTGTTGTAGTACTAGCTAGATTCATATTATAAAACTTTTTATGGTAATATGACACTTTTTTCCTGTGATCCCATGCTTACTCCATTTTGTTGCCCATTTAGATAGCTTTTAATGTTTAATTGTATTGAAGTAAAATATGGAAAATGGTTGGTACAAAGATTTTTTTAAAGCTACATGATATTTCATTTATGTTATCTCTAGATTCTTTTAAACTAGTAAAGGGTAAAATAGAAATATACGTTATCAATCTATATTGTAATGCCCACTACTCTTAGACACTTATCCAATATGATTTTTATTATTCCTGTTGACTAGAGAAATTGAAATTATGATTATTATATTTTGATTCATAGGAGATATACTATATAGACATTTGGATTATCAATATGTTGTGATTCATGTTTTGGATTACGATATGTTAGGTGACTTTGGTGGACAGTTTTAGGCGTGTTGATTTGCATTGTTTCAATTTATATTGATACATTATATCCGTGACGCATTTCTTATGTTTGTATTTTCGGATTAGTCTTGTGATCTCATTGATGTTAGTAAAATGGTAGAATCAAATTAATTATAAATTTTAGATAATTGATAGAATTGCTTGATTTTGATGATGATTATTGATTGATATGTATGAGTTATTTCTTGATGTTATTGATGTGGCCTTGAGGCCAGAGAGGTATTATTGTTTGTGATTACAGGAAAATGATATCACTATACACCGAAAGGGGATAGGGGACCAACCCTAGAAGAATTTTGGGTGTTTGCAATAAGGCAAATTTGACAACTTGTGTTCTATGTGTGTGTTGTTTAATTGTTATGTTTGGTTAGGAGGTTTCCCATGGGGGGTGACCTCATGTGTGTGGCCATGGGTTGTGATGTTTCCTCTTTTAATTTTGGTTATTTATTTTGTGGTGTATGTATCTCATTGCTTGTAAAATATATTTCATTATATTAGTACTTATTAATATGCTTTTAATTAGTTAATTTAGCTTATTAGTAAACTAAAATGAAGATGTGACAACTGGGCATTTAATAGGTTAGATGGTCCTTGATATTTGCTTGATGTTGAATGGAATTAATTGAATTTTGAAGTGTGTACTCTTCCTCCTTTCCCAATCTCGAAATTTTTCTTAGAGGCCACTTTTTGAGACTTGTGGGACAAGTTAACCTTGTCCCTTTCTTCTCAAAGTCATCCACCAACCATACTTATGAAGTATGGAGTTAATTTTAGCATTTTCAATTCATTTTTTCAGTCAAAAATCATAAATAAAGTCACTTCCCTACTTACCTCATTTAATATGTCTTTGGAAGGTATTGAGTGAATGTTGGATTTTACACTTGTGCATGTCATAGCCTTGTTCATTTATTAGCATTGGTCTTTGTGTGTTGACTTATTGAGTTGGAATTGAGGAATGATGAAGTGGCATCCTACATGGAGCCACCTCATCATCGACCTCGATATCTATTTATTGATGTGGATTTGGAGTAATTAGGGGTTACTTGTCTCATTTCCACATTTACAATTTTGGAATTTTGGCTTGCGATTGAATGTTTGGAGATTTTTGAGTTGCATTTTGAGATTTTATTAGATTGAATCTTGTGGTGTGAAGATTTGAAGCTTGCAAGAGAAAGGTAGAGGTATTAACCTTTTGATTTATTGTTGTATATGTTTTGATTGAAAAATATGGGATTGTTTGAGTGTTACGAATGGATATATGTAGTATTTCATGGGATTGGGTAGATTTTGACACTAATAATGGTATGGGAGATGGAAAATGGGACCATTACTAATGGAAAAGGGATTTTGAGGCATGCATTTTGGAGTGACTATGATTAGGGTTTTCTTCTATGGCGGAGAGAAATGAAAAACATTGCTACATTTTACATATTTGCAAGGGGAGATAAAATGGTGTATTTGAGTGTTTTACGATGTGCACATGGGGATTTTTAGGTGGAACCATGATTTCACATGGAAGGTAAAGGAAGGTGGTTCACATGTTTCCTTACTCCATTGGCTTCTTTTGAAGCATATGTGCATGTTTTGGAAATGAATGAAAAATTACTCTTTGATTGAACTTGCTTGAAAGATTTGATTGAGTGTTAAATATATTGCATGAGTTTTGAAAATATGAATTTGTGTGTTATTGTGGAAGATATTTTTATTTTGATGTTTTAGGGTTGCAAAAACACCATATTGTTCTACGATTAGGTCTCAGGGGCCAATAAGAAGGATGGATTCTCCTCCTTAAACTCATAAAATTAAATTTATAAATTCTTAATGTACCTATTTATCATATTTTCTATCGATACTTGTGGATACTCTCCTGGAATGCATTGGTGATGCATGTAATTATTGTGAAAACTCTTGTAAATTTGGTGTGTTTCATTTTGGTTAATGACCTCTTTTTCTACGAAATTAATAATGTGATAAGATTGGATCTTCGTACTCATTAAAATTCAATTGGTAACATGAAAAACATGAGCATATTAGATCTCTAATTGGGAGGATTTGATTTTGAAACTTAATAAGTAAATTTAGACACTAGGAAGATGGATCCTTACTCTAACCTTGTAGTTTAATAAAAGAAATAAAACTATGTGAAAATAACAAGAAACCTTTTATACTTCCCTAGAAGTAAAATGAATAATTTTTGCCTATATAGAATATTTGGATATCATTCCAACACTAGTGATGATCCTTAATGACACAAGATATGGGATATTATAATATATGGAATGGACTAATTAGAAAACTTATAAGAATATGCTTAATGAATGAAACTATAACTTTTGATTTGGATTATGGAACGAATAAATTTATGGGATGAAACACAAGTAGAATGTATAAATAAACAACCCCGATTGTATAAAATTTCTATTGTATGCCCTAAAATTTATAGAGGACACAATCTGAATGGTTGAGCTAATTGAAAATTTTCTCTTGAGCTACTGTATGAGTATCTAACCTCAATTTGCACCCTAAGATTTTGGGTGTTACAAATAATATTGAAATATTATAAAAATGTATCGAATATATATATATATATGTATGTATGTATGTATATGTATGTACATGTATATATATATATATATATATATATATATATATATACATGTACATACATATACATACATATATATATCCGTGTGTGTGTGTGTGTCCCTAACATAGCATGTATTATGTTATCATTGTAAAATTATCATGATCTTTGCAAAAATTAGTATGCGATATAATACCAGAACCATAAATCATGAAAGAATGAGTTGTTTCAATGCTAGACTAGTATAATAAAATTAGTGTGAATCTCATAATGAACTCCAAATTTGAAACCATGATAATAAATGATTATACCTCCCTTGTTATATCAAACAAAAAATATATGTATAATGGTTATAACATAAGTTACATGTGAGGTCATTTTTGGGACATATCACTAGTTGTATGGAAATGTCTAGAAGTATGCATAGGGATTGTGTTACATTGTTAGAATGAAATAATTTCTATGTTCATGTTGGTGGTACCTATGTCCATCTTGCCAACAATGAAAACTATTTGAACCTTTAAATCTATCTGCCTACCTTGAAAAATGAAGTACCTTATTGATAGTGATATGTTCTAGCCATGTTTACTCCCTTAAACATAAATGCATGAGATACTCCTTGATGGAGCCTTTCATACTATCTTACCCCTTTTTCCTCTCGGAATCGACAAATGTATGTTTTTGGTCATTAGGAGTGAGTCTATGTATCAAGTTCTTACGGAGTCAACCTTTTTGTGTTGGAATAGGTCATTGGTGACCAGGTCATTGATCGATTTACTTAATATATGTTTAAGATTTGGATGAAATTTGGAATCATCCTTCCTTTTGGAAATCGGTGATGTTTTTCCCCTTTTCCTTTGAGGAGAAGAAGGGGGAGGTTATTTTTGTAAGTTTCTACATGAATGTTTGTTGTCTTTCTCTTGTAAATTGTTTATTATTATTGGTAAATAGTTTTGAAGGGACTATACCCTATTACAAAAAGGGCTCAATAGCCAAATAGAGCTAAATAGGGACAACAAAAGAGGATCAAAATACGAGATAAATTCCTATGTCCAACAAGAACCAAAATATAGTTATGAGTAAAAAACAAAACGAACAGAAAGCGTAACAAAATAGTTAAAAAGTAGCATAGAAGCAGCAAAAAGACCTAAATAAATCATCGACTAGAGCGATGCCCCACTATCCCGAGGAATATTACTTCTTAGAAGCTCTGTCGATCCTAGATTGGATTATTTACAACAAAGTGAACAAAGATAAAGTGGTGATGTGCATGGGGTCAGTTGCATTCAACTTTGATATGGTCTGGCTTCTCTTTTTCAGTCCCCAAATAGTGTCAGGGATCCCACTAAGCATGGTAATGCTTCGAACATGCTACTCTAAGAAGTCACTAATGGCATTGAAGATAGCCATGTTATGATCATGCCTATCTTTGGCTCTCCCCAATCTATTGTCCAAAGAGTTCAATTTCTTGTAAATGTCAGCAATCTGATCCTTCCCATTGTCAGTATCATCATCAATCTTTCTTTTTCCTTTCTGCTTGTCCATGTGTTGCAGGTCCTTCTTTAACTGCTTCATCTCTTTCTCCAGAGATTCCAACCTATGAGGTATGTTATTCCCCTCCTGATGCAGGGTCATATCCAAGCCAACATTACTAATATGCAACAAATTATGCACAACTTCCAGCTCTTTGGTGCTTCTAATAACCCGGGCAGAATGAGGGACGTCAGTTTTGGGAAGTTTTGGTTTCTTAGCCTTAGGTTTGGAAGAGGTTTCCAGAATGGGAGTGGGATCAGTAGAGGAAGTGATGTGTGGATCGCTAGGAGAGGACGGGAACTGGGGAATTTAGAGATACAGAGCTTATAAAGAAAGAAGATGTGGCCCTCATGGAGAGGGATAGTATCAAAGTGTTTCTAGAAGTCTGAAATGGAATGCTAAAGGAAATTTAGCAGGAGAAGCGATCCAAAAATTTCCTTCTAAAGTGATTAAGAAAGACTAGGTGCTTAACAGGGACAGTTTTGTAGTGCCCTTCTAGAGAAATGTACCTAACCATCATTTTTGTAACTTCATCAAATGGCTTGGGGATAGAGCTTACCCTAACACCCGTCAGAAACAAATTTGAGCTCCTCTCCCTCTTTAGATAATTTCTTAGCCTCGGTGGCCCTGTCAATCCTTTTGTTGAAAAAATGATATCCCTCCAACTCGAGGCCTATTGCCTCAGCAATCAATTCTTCATTAATAGTAACACGGTGACCACCATATTCCACCTTTCTATCCTTCCAGTCCATTGTGAAATGAACTAAAATATTCTGGTTGTGCCCCTGAATGCGTTCTATAAAATTGGAAATGCCACCCTTTTGTAGGAGGTTCCATAGCTCCTCATTGTTCTTCCAAGCCAGATCACTGCAGGGCTCTAGTTGGCACGAGGCACCTCCCATCTCCTTCTCCCTGCTATTCCTGCAATTTTTCTACTCAAAACCCTCGTTTGAATCTTTATCTTCCTTATGTCTATCTCGGTTTTTAAGAACCTAGCCACCTGTTTGAGGATCATGGGAATTAATATGGCCGTAGTTAGGATGAATCTTTATCTTCTCTTGTAAATTGTTCATTAGACCCCACTTTTTCCTATTTCTCCTAGCTCACTTGAGTGTTCCTATGTGTTAAAATATTAAGTTGTGTCCATTTTAATATTCTTTTGAGCTAAGGTGGGTTTAAAATTTAGAATTTTTGTTTGTTATATAGAGTAAATGGTATCTCTTATGTCGACATAATAGTATGAGTAAAGATTGTCTATCACAAAAATAGAATTATTTTCTAATTGATTGGGGTTTCTAATTTCGGATTAGTAGTTGAGTGTTACTATATAAAAGTACAAGATTAAAGTTGTGGAGACTTTGTGGCAAATAGTTTTGCTTAGCGTTACCATGAAAAGTTAAGTGAGTTCTTCATAATTATATAGAGTACTTCTAATGGATAATCTACATCCTTGTAAACACTTTTGTTAAAATTATGTGCTTTCCTTGTTGTTAAGGCTCATTGTGTGTGGCCCTGAATTTCTTGTTTCATTAAGAAAGTGTGGTTTTCATGCAAAATTGAAGGTCATGATTGATAGTTGTTAATCTAGTCTAATACAATGAACATTAAAGTGTTATTCAACCTAATTGGTAGCCTTATCTTTCCTATTTATTGTGTGTTTTATCCATGTGTGGCTACGTAGACACCTTGTGTACATGACTTTTCCTAATATTTTGGATCTTAGTTGTCATTCATTTGGATCCCATTGATAATTTACTTCTTAAATTTTTGGTGTTATAAATTGGTTACCCTCTTAGTGATTATTCACGAAAGTTGGTATGCCCCCTGCTTCACTACCTCTTTCTATGACTTCCAAGAGGAATTCAAGTCTAAGGGGAGGGGGATGTAATACCCACTCCTCTTCAACACTTATCCACTATGATTTTTATTCTTTATTGACTAGAGGCATCAACATTATTATTATTATATGTTTATTCGTAGGAGATAGAATATATATACATTTTGATTATTGATATGTTGTGATTCATGATTTCGATTCTGATATGTTAGTCGACACTAGTGGACAATTTAATACATGTTGATTTGCATTGTTATGAATTTATACTAAAACATTATAGTCGTGATGCATTTCTGTGTTTGGATGTTCGGATTAGTCCTTTGATATCATTGATTTTGTAAAATGGTATAATTGAATTATATATAAATTTTGGACGGTTGATAGAATTTATTAATTTTGATCAGATTATTGATTGATACGTATGAATTATTTCTCGGTGTTATTGATTCGGCCTTGAGGCCAAAGATGGATTTTTGTTTTTATTGTAGGAAAATGATATCACTATACACTAAAAGGGGATAGGGGACCAACCCTAGAAGAATGTTGGGTGTTTGCAACAAGGCCAATTTGACAACTTGTGTTCTATGTGTGTGTTGTTTAATTGTTATGCTTGGTTAGGAGGTTTCCCATGGGGGTGACCTCATGTGTGTGTCCATGGGTTTTGATGTTTCCCTCTTTTAATTTTGGTTATTTATTTTTTGGTGCATGTATCTAATTATTTGTAAAATCTATTCACTTTATTAGTACTTGTTAATATGATTTTAATTAGTTAATTTAACTTATTTGTAAAATAAAAATAAGATGTGACAATTGGGCATTTAATAGGGTAGATGGTCCTTGATATTTACTTGATGTTGAATGGAATTAATTATATTTTGAAATGAGTAATCTTCCTGCTTTCCCAATCTCAAAAATTTCCATAGTCGCCATGTTGACAATTTTTGCACTTGTGCAAAAATGGGCAACTCGAAACTTCGTCGTTACGATGAAAGTCATGGGTGAAGTATACCTAAGCTAAGGAAGTTCTGATGTTATTAGTTACTTCTAAATTAATTAATGATTAAGTGAAATCTACAGCTATGTGTGCTATTACAAAATGTAACAGATCACATAGTTTGTAATTTCATGATACCTTCAACAAAATAACACAAAGGCCCCAAAGGATAGTTGTGTTGTCTTGATGAAGACACCAAATTACAGAGTAGGTGAAGTGTTGAGTTTTAGGACAGCAAACATAAGTGCAGATTATAGAAATCAGAGTTCATGATTGAATGTTACAGGTTCTCATTAATTTATTTCATTCATGTTTAAGACATTCAATTATATGACTGAGTTGCTTAGTTCATCATACACTCCATTCAAAAGCTTGAAATGAAGAAGGAAATACACAACTCAATTTCAAAATTCAATGTTTCCCACACAAGTGTGGGATGTGACTAAAAAGTAAAGTACATCTACTGAAGAAAGAGGTACACATGCATGAAATAGAAAGCAAAGGAATATGAGTGAACCCATCATTGCCTTTGTATATTCTTTGTTGTGTAGATTGTCCCCCTTCCAGCTTGTTCCATCTTTGTCTTCACAATTCAAAGCATGGTACCTAAAAAGTAAAAGAAAGGAATCATCAATAAAGAGCTCAGGGTTAATCCATATTCCTACACTGTCCTAATTCGTGCATATGGATCTCTAACCAACAAGAAGATATATAGTACCTGAAAATCAAACTACATAGCTTACTCAAAAGAAGAAATAGAAAATAAAATAAGGAAAATGGATACAAGAGAGGCCAAGAGCCTAATTATTTTCTAACTATTTTCTTAAGTGTGTAGGTACAGGTTGCAGACAAGCAGAAAAGGACCATGTACATGCTGGAAAGAAGGGTTAATGTAACTCAAAACTCAGATATCTTCTATAAAAGGAAAAGGTTACAGTACAGAACAAAGAAGATGCATGTAGACAATGTACACTTTCCAGATTTTAGTCAAGGAAGAGAGAATTCTGGAAAAATTTTGGCAGGGCTTTGCCATGTGAAATGGACATTTTAAATTTTTCGAAAATGCTACCATCAAATAAGTATAGTATCTAAGAAAATTAATAAGATGATGGTATTTCAACAAAGCATCTAAATCATGGCTTACACTTGCTAATGGTGTTACATGAATGAGCAACTGTTTACAAAAGGCCACATACAAGGTACAAATATCTCATTAAAATCAAGAATAGATTGAAGAATAAAAAGAGTAAAGTTGCATGCCTTCGCAAAATTCATAAAATGACAGATCAACAAAAATATAGATTCTGCATGCACATGAAGAAGACTTTCTCAGCAAGCAAAGCTTATTTTTAGTAAATCATCCACTCATGCTTTTCTTAAAAATAGACATGCTTTTCTTAAAATAGATCAGTCAACTACAGTTGACTAGTTGTAACCGAAGGCTATTAATGCCTATTTGTAATTGCATGTTCTATTTTTATCCCTTTATCTATTATTAAATAAAGGATAAAAATAGCATGCATGGGCGAGTACAAGCCTTGGGCTATTTTTGGGAAAGGGGTGAACTTTATTTTGCTATATATTGTGTGCCTTCACAAAACATAGAAAAACTTGTGGAGGACTTTTTGGATATAGGGTGTCTTTGAAGCAATTTTTGTCAATTTTGCCTTATGAGTGTGAAGAATTTCTACCTTCCCAATCATTTGCGAGTCTTGTGTATATTTCTATTAGTCTTGTGAATGTAAATTCCCTGATTAATCATCTCACCATGTTGCAAAAATTCATTAGTTTTTTCATGATATGAATGTGCATGTTTAGCTTAGCAATATTTTTGTGATAATATCCCCAATACCTCCAAGTGTTTTTCCCTTAATATTCTGCAGAATAACTGTTGGTTCATGCACCAAAAATCTTTCACACATCAATTGTGCATATACTCAGTCAAAGCCCTCATACAAATTTGGTGTATCACCTTAGTTATAATTATTTTATAGTCATCTTTTACCCCTAAAATCTAGAATCAATTTAGGATACATCAACAAGGAACCGACCTTGATACCGGAGACTCACCTCAAAATAGGTATACCCATAGACCTAAGGTGTTTCCATTGTATCTATGAAAGAGAGAGATCAAATTTTGCAAGCTTAGAAAACCTGCAACCATCTCTCTATAGGGTGCACTTTTGAGAGATAACAGGCCATTTGCTAAGACTTGTGGGACAAGTTAACCTTGTCCCTTACTTCTTAAAGTCTTTCCACGAACCATACTTATGAAGTATGGAGATAATTTTAGCATTTTTAATGAATTTTTTGAGTGAAAAAGTGTAAATAAAGTCACTTTCCTACTTACCTCATTTAATATTTCTTTGGAAGGTATAGAGTGCATGTTGGAGTGTACACTTGCATATGTCATAGCCTTACTTGTTCATTTATTGGCATTGGTCTTTATGTGTTGACATGTTTAGTTTGAATTGATTAATGATGAAGTGGCATCCTACATGGATCCACCTCATCATCCTCACCTACTTTTATATTTATTGATGTGAATTTGGAGTAATTGGGGTTACTTTTCTCATTTCCACACTTGCATTTTGGAATTTTGTCTTGGGATTGCATGTTTGGAGTTTTTTGAGTTACATTTTGGGATTTTTGTTGGATTGAAGTTTTGGTGTGAACATTGGAAGGTTGCAATTGAAGGTAGGGTCTTACCTTTTTATTTATATTTGCATATGTTTTGATTGAGAAATATGGGATCTTTTGGGTGTATGTTTTGTATAATTTGAATGTATGTATGTGTTCTTTCATGGGATGGGTAGATTTTGACCCTAAGAATGGTGCAGTAGATGGAAAATGGGATCATTGGGGAGGAAAATCTGAGTTATGAGGAATGTATTTTTGAGGGATTGGGATTAGGGTGTTCCACCTATGGGAGACAAAGGAAAACATTGAAACATTTTGTAAATTTGCAAGGGGAGAGAAAACGATGTATTTGAGTGTTTTGTGATGTGGACATGGAGGTTTTGGGTAGAACCCTAAGTTGATGTGGGAGGTTAAAAGAGGTGGTTCTTATATTTCCTTTCTTTGTTGGCTTGTTGTCAATAATATATTCCTATTTTGGAAGTGAATGAAAAATTACTCTTTCATTTAACTTGCTTAAAATATTTGATTGAGTGTTAAATATATTGCATGAATGTTGAAAAGATGTATGTGTGCATTATTGTTGAAGGCATTATTATTTTGAAATTTTCAAAGTTCTGAAACACACCCTATTTTTTTATAGTTGGGGCTTGGGGGCCAATAAGAAGGATGGCTTCTCCTCCTTATTGGAATAAATATTGATCACGAGAGCCTCGCCTACTCCCCATTTCTTGTATTTTGAACCAAAATTGATTAGATGAAAGAGTGCAAAGTTGAAGCTTGGAGGATGATCTTGAAAAGAGGAATCTTGTCTTTGAGCCCAATGGAAGAATCCTATTTTTGTAAAGTTAGCCATGTTGTTTCCACATTTGTGGAAATCTTGTATGTACATTTATTTTAAAGAGAGTTCTTGTAAAATTAATTTACCAAACTATGTATTGTAATATTTGAAAGAAGAAGTTGTAGGTTGTATATGGTTGGAAAAGTAACTCTTTCAAATCCAATTTGTATTATTATTCAAGAAATGTATATGTTGTGAAGAGGCATGTGAAGGTTGTAACTTGGTTGTTATCATATCCCCTTCAAACTTGTAAATTTACACCAAGTGTGCATTGGATTATCAATGGAAATTATCCTTATTTGAAATAGATCTACAAAGAAGAATATGTTTTGGTGTTCTTTCAAATGATCTTGTTGTATTCCATTTACATGTCAAGAGAAAAGTGAGTTTTATATTTGAGTATGTTTATACCTTACCTCTTCTTTCAACTAGTTGTGAAATGGTTATATTTATTTCTCCCTTAAATTGTAAGAGGCATACTTTTTTGATTTTAATAGAACATTATAAAAAAATTCACCTAACTAGCTCCTTGATTGAAAAGAAATTAGTCTTCCTTTCATTAGTGAAACTCTAAAGAAAAGCCAATTAAATCTATCAAAGTTAGACCCATTTAAATATGTATGCATGTATATATATATAATTAAAGATATATATTTATATGAGTTTAAAATATATCAATTTAATTTAATTTTAGTATACTTATATATATATATCGACTCATTTTCCAACCTTGCATATCTTAGTATGATTCTCACTTAAACCCCACATTTAAAAAAGAAAATACAAAAAATATATAATACATATATGTTTATATGTTTATATATATACACACACACACCCTCAAACTTGTAAATAATTCAGATCTAAAGTAAGATGAAAAGGGAAAATAATACCCTTAATAAAATAGGGAGGATTTCAATTTGAACCCAAAATAACAAGCAAATTTTTAAATTTGCAAACTCTTGATGGGTATGGCTTTAACTAAAAAACCTCCATAAAATTTTCCCAATCTCTAATGGCTCCCTTCCTCTCCATCCTTCAAACCTTTAAAAGAGAAAGCTGTGCAAATTAAATGAGAATTAGGGAAAATATGAATGTAAGTACCCCATAAGGATTTTTAGGCCAATCTTGATTCAAGGGTTGTAATTATGATTAACTTACAAATGGGTAGAAATTAACACACATATAATTATTTTGACCACAAATAATATTTATCACCCATGAGACCTTGTTTGAAAAAAATAAAAATTAACTTACCATTATTTTTCCTAAGAATTTAATGAATTTTTTTCTTGGTTTTTAAGCGTCATTTTGGTGGTCACCGTTATTTCTCAAAAGTGCACCTAAAGAGAGATGGCTGTAGGTTTTGTAAGCTTGCACAAATGATCTCTCTCTTTCGTAGATCTGATGGAAACACCTCAAGTCTGTGGGTATACCTATTTCGAGGTGATTCTCAAGTATTAAGGTCGATTCCTTATTGGTGTATCCTAGAATGCTTTCTGCGAGTTTGAGAGTAAAAGATGACTGTAAAAATGATTAAAACTAAGGTGATACACCAAATTTGTATGAGGGATTTGACCAAGTATATGCCTGTTGATCTACGAAGGATTCTTGATTCACGAACCAATAGTTTTTCCATAGAATATCTAAGGGTAAAACATTTGATTGTCTAAGGGAGGATCACAACAATACTAATAAGTTAAAATGCACATTAAAAATTAAGCAAAAGGACTGAAATTTGCATCAAGGTAAAGTGGTTGATCGGGAATTTGCATTCAAAAGATTAATGTAACATACACAAGCTGCCAAAATAACTTAGAAAGGAAGAAAATACTTCATACTCGGAGGAAAAAGCTAACAAAAATTGCTTCCAGTACTCATATATCAAAAAAGTCCTCTAGATAGATCCTCATTCTTTGCAAAGGCACACAATATAAAAAAATAAATTTTCTCACCCTTCTAAAAATAGACTAAGGTTTTACTACGCACATGCATCCTAATTTTGTCCTTTATTTAATAATAAATTGATCCAAAATAATCGATTATTACGACTGATCTCGGACCCTTATAGGCTTTAAATATTTGCCGATAATTTACTCCTTTTAAGTAATCAATTTAAAAATAATGCAAGACAATAACGACAATTGCACACAGATTGATTACGGAGTTCGGCAATTGCCTACGTCTCCGGGTTCGTGGTCGAACCGTTCCACTAGTCAAAACTTGTAAGTTACAATAGTACTTTCACAAGAAAACCTAATGGAATTTTACTTGCCTACCAGTACACCGGTTCTTCGGACGAAAAGGGTGAAAAATAGCACCGACCTCCACCTTCCTGGTGTACAATCTCCTTCTATTGTGATCAGCCTTCCCGAAGCGCAAACAATGCGAAGCTAGCACTCTGTCGACAATCCGAGGATTTACAAGTACTTGGTGTGGCGCTATGGGCCTGTTGGGTAGTTTACATTTCACTCCCAATCACAAATATTCCATCTAATATTGCCTAAAATAATAGGCCAATAGAAATAATACTGTTGACACATCCCGCACATAAGCTTAGCAAATAATAAGGTCGGGATCGGTGTCTCGTTGCCGGTGTGTCATGTGTGTCCACTATAAGCTTAACAAATAATAAGCTCATGTTGTGTTTGATGTGTCCCCATACCTTTGCTTCATCCCTCCTCCACGTAGACATTTGGCGGTTAGGGTTTAATACTAATGTTTTAAACATTAATATATTTACATGTGGCTTTTGGAAAATGGCCTTACCAAATAATATTATTTCGACCCATACGATGTGGAATAGAAATAATTTTGTAGTCCACTTGTCGTCTCCCGATAGGCAAATCGAGCGAATTCGACGAGTGTTGGCAAGCCACGTGTCACAGTGCGATTCGGTCCAATATTGACCAGTTGACTAGAGTTGACTTTCCGTTGACCAAACTTTGACCGAACATATCTAGAGCTCCCGATGTCCGTTTTTCACGTTCTCATAGTCATTGGAAATCTCTCAAGATGATCTTCTGCCTTGATGACACCATTTAGAGATGTTTAGGGAACTTTCAGAAATGATCCCTTGATCACACCTCCCCACTGAGAAAAGCTTTTGTCCCAAAAAGCTTCCATACCGCCCTCGAATCGAAAAATTCTCTTTGCCACCTCGGAAGTGCTTTGTTGTAGTAGACCCTTGGGTCTTATCCTCCAACCTTCTCACTTCAACAACTCTACTCCGATCTGGGACATGTGGGTTATGGGTCCACGATGCTTACGCTTTACGCCACTGATATACGAAGAAAACCTCCATGCCTCCACTTTATGGGGCTAAGTTTCGAATGAAACCTCAACGCTCCTACGCATGCGGTGCTAAGATTCTTGATATCTAACAAGGATCTTCTTTTACTCTATAACACTCCCTGGCTCCGAGTTGATTCCGAGAATCTGAATTGATTTGAAGGAATTCCATGTTATGTAGAGCTTTGATTGATCCGATGTCGGTGATGGACAATGCCTTTGTCCCTTTGAGACCTCAACGCCTCCGATGCATGATGCTAAGCCTCTTTCAAGACCTTGAGCCTCCGATGCACGATGTTAAGTGCGTGTAGACCTCAACACTTCCGATACATGATGCTAAGCCTTTTTCAAGACCTCGAGCCTCCGATGTATGATGCTAAGTCTGTTGATCAGCTACCATTCGTATGTGTGGTCACAATGCCTTGACACCGAATGACGCGTTCGAGCTGATCCTTTGAGAGCTCCTCTTGTTGACATACTAATATCGTGTACCATTACGCTGCACTTGCAGTCGCAATGCCTCTACAGAATGAAGTTCCGACCCGGCGTCAATGCCAAGCGGTGATTCAGCTACCATTGCAGCATGCGGTCACAATGCCTCTACACAGAATGAAGTTCCGAGCTGATCTCTGCGAACTCTACTATGTCTGCACAAATGGCAGATCAATCTCCAAGCTTTATATGAGTCAAAACTTGTATCAGTAGGCATAACTTGAGGTACTCACAAGCTTATTAGGAGATATGTTAGGAGCATTAATCAAATTTTCTAAGTAAGAAAATCCACTGAGTATTGTAAACCTTTCTCTTAGCATTTTCTCACAAAATATGATCTCAAACTTAATACTGCATATGATTCATCAATCTGAATTATGCAATATATAATTGAAAAATTGTTGACTTACCCATTTCAAAGGAATTTCACTTTCGGGTATTACAGTCTGGGTTGAATTGTCAATTTGGTGGTGGACGTAGAAACTTCCTCTGCCTTTGCAGCAATAGGCCTCCATTCCATCTTTGGTTTGCCATTACTCGATGGCGAGATGGATGCGGTTTCAGCAATTTTCCACATGATGCCCATTCCTCGGAAATGAGCACGAAATTCCTCTTAATCTCCTTCTTACGGGATGAGGAATTCTTTTTGCCATTTCTCGACTCTGCATGACGAGATTGGTCTTTCTCCACTGCATTGCAATGTGGATTGACTTCATTTGTCTCCTCCCTATCAGAACAATGACTAAACCAGGAAAATATACTACATTTTATGGTGTTAGAAAAATCACCAAAATAATTGCCCTCCGGGGTCTTACTAATGCAAGTATAACAGAGTACAAACATTGCCCAAAATTGGGTCTTTAACTAATGTGTCTTGTATGGTTAGATGTATACAAATGTTTCCCTCAAAGGGGTCTTACCAATACATTCTACCCTACACAATAGTTTTCAGGTTTTATCTACATATGAGATACTAATGGATTCATCCAAATAGAAATGAGAAAATTACTGAGTATGTTAAACCTGTCTCTCAGTCTATCCCACCAATCTGGAAATCCAGAAGTACAAGCCAATGCCATCCCTGTCAAAGCAACCTGTACTGATTAACCTACTCCATACCAACTTGCTTCGGAGATTAGTAAGTTTGCAGGTGTCGATTACCAGCTCTGATACCAAACATGATCCGAAAATAATCAGATTATTACGACCTGATCTCGGACCCTTATAGGCTTTAAATATTTGCCGATAATTTACTCCTTTTAAGTAATCAATTTAAAAATAATGCAAGACAATACTTGAGAATTGCACAATTGATTACGGAGTTCGGCAATTGCCTACGTCTCCGGGTTCGTGGTCGAACCGTTCCACTAGTCAAAACTTGTAAGTTACAATAGTACTTTCACAAGAAAACCTAATGGAATTTTACTTGCCTACCAGTACACCAGTTCTTCGGATGACAAGGGTGAAAAATAGCACCCGACCTCCACCTTCCTGGTGTACAATCTCCTTCGGCTGTGATCGGCCTTCCCGACGCAAACAATGCGAAGCTAGCACTCCGGTCGACAATCCAGGATTTACAAGTACTTGGTGTGGCGCTATGGGCCTATTGGGTAGTTTACATTTCACTCCCAATCACAAATATTCCATCTAATATTGCCTAAAATAATAGGCCAATAGACAATACCTGTTGACACATCCCGCACATAAGCTTAACAAATAATAAGGTCGGGATCGGTGTCTCCGTTGACGACTTGTGTGTCATGTGTGTCCACAACAAGCTTAACAAATAATAAGCTCGTGTTGTGTTTGATGTGTCCCCATACCACCGCTTCATCCCTCCTCCACATAGACATTTGGCGGTTAGGGTTTAATACTAATGTTTTAAACATTAATATATTTACATGTGGCTTTTGGAAAATGGCCTTGCCAAATAATATTATTTCGACCCATATGATGTGGAATAGAAATAATTTTTGTAGTTGACTTGTCGTCTCCGGATAAGCAAATTGAGTGAATTCGATGAGTGTTGGCAAGCCACGTGTCACAGTGCGATTCGGTCCAATATTGACCAGTTGACCAGAGTTGACTTTCCCGTTGACCGAACTTTGACCGAACATATCTAGAGCTCCCAATGTCCGTTTGTCGCGTTCTCACAGTCGTTAGAAAGCTCTCGAGATGATCTTCTGCACTGACACCATTTAGAGTTGTTTAGGGAACTTTTAGAAATGATCCCCTGATCATAAATAAAGGGATAAAATAATACAAACTAGTACAAGAGGCATTAATATCCTTTGATTACATCTCAGTCAACTAAAGTTGAATGTTTTATTTTAATAAAGTTGGGTGAATAATTTTGCCAAAAATAAAATTGCTTAATAGGAAAGTCTCTCTCCATGACATGCAACTCTGTCTCTTCTTTGTTCTGTCTTCTTGTGAAGCATGCAACAAAATTAATTCCATGTCTGTGAGTAAAGAAATCAAAATATTTGCAAAACAAAATACCCAATGTGGGGCCACTTGCCATGTTTATATATTTTGATGTTGACATCTCTTTTGGCTCCAAAAGGTCATGCAATAGTGACATCTCGCCAATCAATTCTAGCTCATCTCTAGAGTGGGGACCACTTTTACATTGTACTTGGTTTTGTCACCTTGTGAACTTTATGCATGCCATACTATAATCTACCACCTTTGTTATATACATGTATTGTATAACTTTCGACCTTTGCAATTTGGATAATACTTGGTGAATAAGGTTTAAACCTACCTTTTGAGTGATCATTATTGGTATGATTTGGTTGGCTTTGTTTGTTTTGGATGGACTATAGTTTCATACTTTGAAATTCATGGAAATTATTATTTGTTTGGTGACATGGGATGGCCCCTTCCCCATGGTGACTCACCCCTCATTTGCTTTGTTGGTGGAATTTGTAACTTGAGTTGAGTTTGTTGGAAAATTGGTAATCATCATAGGTCATTGATCTCTGTACGTTTTGTATTCGATGTCGTTGATCTTGACTATGATTAGGGTTTTGAACCAGAAATTAATGTGGTCATTGGCAATCTGATCATGGTGATTTACTTCAAATTTTGAAGATTCCTTTTGGCCCTTGATCTTTGCACGGCCTGATCTTGTCTAGTGAAACATTAAGTCAATTTGAGCAAGGTTTTCAAAGCTCGGGAGGCGAGTTAAAACAAATAGAGCTCCACCATTTTGGTCATTTCACATTTTCTCACTTTGAGGTTGGCGAAGCCCTGGAAATTTTTTTGTAGAGTGTAATTGTTGAATCTTTTTCGAGCTCGAATCTCGTGGGAAAATGGCTTCTAAGCTTGTTTTATTTTTGTTTCATTATCGTTTCTTCATTGGACTTGGATTTTGGAAACTTTGAAGGATTGTGACAACCATCTTGATTATTTTTGAGCTCAGTATACTCACGAGAACTTTGGTTTACTAATCAGCCACCATTTTATGATGTCGAAACACTGGCTTTTTGATGGTGGTACGGTTTAGATTTTGAGCTCTCGGCATTACTCCTTACGATTAAGATTTGGTCAATCCTTTTCAGTTATCATCATTTTAGAGCTTTGTTATTCTAAAAATGGACTCTCTAAGTTTGTGAAGCTCTGTGAAGTCATGCGGCCACTATTTCCAAGTTTTGTGAGTAAACCCTAGTTGATCTCTATACGTTTTGATCTCTGTACATTTTGTATTCGATGCCGTTGATCCTTGACTATGATTAGGGTTTTGAACTAGAAATTAATGTGGTCAGTAGCAATCTGATCATGGTGATTTACTTCAAATTTTGAGGATTCCTTTTGGCCCTTGATCTTTGCGGCCTCATCTTGTCCGGTGGAAACATTAAGTCAAGTTGAGTAAGGTTTTCTAAGCTCAAAGCGGGCGAGTTAAAACAAATAGAGCTCCACCATTTTGGTCATTTCAAATTTTCTCACCGAGAGTGGCGAAGCCGTGGCAAAATTTTTGTAGACTGTCATTGTTGAATCTTTTTCGAGCTCTCGAATCTCTTGGAAAAATGGTTTCTAAGCTCGTTTTATTTTTGTTTCGTGGTCGTTTCTTCATTGGACTTGGCTTTTGGAAACTTTGAAGGGTTGTGACAACCATCTTGATTATTTTCAAGCTCCGTATACTCACGAGAACTTTGGTTTACTAATCAACTACCATTTTATGAGCGTCTAAAACTGGCTTTTTTATGGTAGTACAGTTTAGATTTTGAGCTCTTGGCTACTCCTTCCGCTTAATATTTGGTCAATCCTTTTCCAGTTATCATCATTTTAGAGCTTTGTTATTCTAAAAATGGTCTCGTAAGTTTGTGAAGCTCTGCGAAGTCATGTGCCCCTTGTTTCCAAGTTTTGTGAGTAAACCCTAGTTGATCTCTATATGTTTTGATCTCTGTACGTTTTTAATTCGATGTCGTTGATCCTTGACTATGATTAGGGTTTTGAACCAGAAATTAATGTAAATCGTGGCAATCGATCATGGTGATTTAATTTAAATTTTGAGGATTCCTTTTTTCCCTTGATCTTTGCATGGCCTGATCTTGTCCAGTGAAACATTAAGTCAAGTTGAGTAAGGTTTTCTAAGCTCGAGGTGGGCAAGTTAAAACAAATAGAGCTACACCATTTTGGTCATTTCACATTTTCTCCTTTGAAAGTAGCAAAGCCTTGGCAAAATTTTTGTAGTTGTCATTGTTGAATGTTTTTCGAGCTCGAATATCTTGGAAAAATGGCTTCTAAGCTCATTTTATTTTTGTTTCGTGGTCGTTTCTTCGTTGGACTTGGATTTTGGAAAATTTGAAGCGTTGTGACAACCATCTTGATTATTTTCGAGCTCCGTATACTCTGAGAACTTTGGTTTACTAATCAGCTACCATTTTATGACGTCGAAACTTTGGCTTTTTGATGGCTAGTACGGTTTAGATTTTAAGGTCTTGGCTACTCCTCTTCGATCAAAATTTATTCAATCCTTTTCCAGTTATCATCATTTTAGAGCTCTGTTATTCTATAAAATGGTCTCTGTAAGTTTTGAAGCTCTGGGAAATCATGCGGCCACTATTTCCAAGTTTTGTGAGTAAACCCTAGTTGATGTCGACTACCACGAGTGTTCATTAGTGAGTTAATTTTTCTTCTACACACGTACATTTCCATTTCATCTTTCTTCCTTAGATATATTTCTGAAACTTTCAAGATGTTTGTGAATTCTATAATTTCTTGATACCCATCCATGGGTTTTCGACTAGTGGCCTGGATCTGTACTCTGATATTGAAACTTGAATATTATTTCAATAGGAGAGACGATTTTCTTTGAAATACTCAAACATATTTTAACCTGGATATGCATGTGTTTCCTGATTCGAAGATCCTCCACTTGAGTTGTGCTCTGAATGTTATTTCAAACTCTGTTCATCTAGTAATTGTTTTATTTTCTCTCCTCCTTGCACCTCATGTGATCCCTAAGCTTACCCTCGGCCATTCGATTTTTGTTCTTGTGGTTAGGGTCTCCAAGTTTGCATTGAGATTTGTTGAATGTTTCCCTTTTTAATTCTACACGGATTAATCTCTGAACGTTGATTGTTAACTCAGTATGAGTTAGGTCAAACTATGAAGCTCAAATTTTAAATATTTGATCCACGAAAAGTGACGATCCATAACTTTGAATTTGATTATCTCTACAATGTAAAATTTTATCACCAGATCTAAGATGACATTTCCTTTGTGTGCATGAGTTGGGCTGCTATGAGGGTTTTGAACTTTGTATAAATCTTCAATAGCTATGATACAAATCCATTATAGATTGTAAATCCTTCCCTTGTAAATTTGAAACCTGTATCTTCTTTTATTCTTATTACAATTTGAATATGAATTCAATAATGATCACAAATTTCTAAAATATCTGAAATATTTTATTTGAATTTGTATGTTGTTTGAATAATGGATGCCTAAGACATGTTTATTTTTGAAATTTTATTGTATTTGAAGATTTTTCATCACTTTCTAAAACAATTGCTCAATCTTGCACTTTCCTATTTCTGAAAAACTAAGAATCTTGTATTCAATTTTGAGATCCGAAGATATACTATGGCATAGTGAACACTTGATACTTGCTTTATTTTGGAAAATTGTAGTTCGGGATGGATATATTTATAGGATCATCTAGCAACTTCATTTCTCAAATTTTTAAGCTATAATGAATGCTACGAGTACATCAATTTGATAAATGAAAGTACAGTCCATTTCTTTTCTGCATTATATATTGTATTTCCTTTCATTACTGATTCGACATGTATGCTAAAAAAATATGAAATGTTGATTTTATAAGGCGAAGACTGGAAAAAAATTTAGAATATTTTTTTAATGCATTTTCAGAAATAGTAGTTATATGTTCTCGATCCAGGAATAAATAAAGTAACACTTTTCATCTTGAATCTGATATAGCAATTGAGAACTAGAAACATGTTATTTTTTACCTTGATCGTGTGATGCTTTTCTACTTTTCGTATCATTTATTTGATTTTCATAGTTCTTTTAAAGAATGTAGTAATTGAAACAACATGATGAGAAGTTGTAAATGTCTATTTTACATGGTGAAGCCTTGTCAAAGTTTTCCCAGAATCTTCTTTCTCATATTGTTTGTAATCATTTTTACTTTTAGCTTAGGTTTCTTGAAATGTGATTCTCCCTCTTCTTTGCAAACTTAAAACTATACTTATATTTTCCATTATCTCTTTTGAGCTCTAACTTCTTACATTTGTAGAATGTTTACTGAACTTTGAGTTGCACTCTTCCTTCTTCTTAGCATGTACATATGACTTATTTCTTTCTTTCTTTGGCTATAACCTATACCTACACACTTAGGAAAATATTTAGGAAATATTTAGGCTTTTTGGCCTCTCTTATGTCCATGTTTTCTTCTTTCTTTTCACTTTCTTCTTGCTGAGTGAATAAAGCATGCATGCAGTTTGTCCTTCAAGTAGAATACATCTCCTACTTAGGGGAAGATTCATATGCATGAAGTAGGATAGTGTAGGAATATGGTTTGATCCTTGAGCTCATAACTGATGGTTAACTTTTTTCTTTTCAGGTACAATGACTTCTATGATGAAGATGAAAGAGAACAAAAGATGGAGATGAAGATGCTTCAAATGAAGAACAAAAACCCCAAGGCAATGATGGGTTCACTCATTCTCCTTTGCTTTCTCTTTCATGCATGTGTATCTTTATTTTCAAAGTAGCTTTATTTTACTTTTTGAGTTACATCCCATGGCTTGTGTGGGAAACATTTGAATCTCCTTGTGAATAAAGCATTTAATTCTATAAATGAGTATATCTATTTCTACATTTTTGCTTTCGTATGGATTGTATAATGAACTAAAAACTCAATAACATAATTGAATGTCTTAATCATGAAGGAAAGAACATTTTATAGAACTTGTAACATTTAGTAATGAGCTCGATTTTTTTGTGATCTCGCACTTATGTTTGTTGTTCCAAAACTTTATACTTCACCACTCTGCGATTGGATGTCCTCATCAAGACAACAAAGCTGTCCGTTGGGGCTTGTGTTCTTTTGCTTTGAGGATGGTCATGAAATTGTAGACTATGTGATCTATTACATTTTTAACAACACACATAGTTGCAGATTTCATGTAATCTTTTAAATAAATCAGCAGTAATGACATAATATAATATAATCTCCCATAGTTTAGGTATACTTCACCAATGCTATCCATCATAACAAAGTTTTAAGTTGCCCATTTTTGCACAAGTGTTAAAATTGTCAACATTTATGGTGATCCTGTGGGGAAAGCTGCCTGCTAGCTTATATACCAGTGCCTTACTCTTGTCCATTGGGCATAGAGTCCAAACATGTAACAACAATTTACATTTTCTGAAAAGTCCAACCTTTAAAAACAAAACTAAAGTTGGGAAAGGATCTAGTAAACAAGATCACATGCACGAATGCACTTATTGAATTGAAAAAAGATGCAATGTGTAGAAACTACACTTATTGAAGGGAAATCTGACTCAAACAATCACTGTAAGATTTTCAATAGCAATATTTGAGAAACATACCATTCATAGGAATGGGAAGTTCCTCTCCATTCAACTTTGAAATCTGAAAAGTATTGTGTTCTTTGCAAGTGAAATCATGTAAGGTTCACTCCAGAGTGTATCAAACTTTAAGTGTCTTCTGGCTTTACACGATCAAAATCCCACTTTAACACAATATCTCCTTCATTGAAGACTCTAAATTTGGCTTTCTTGTCAAAATTCTTCTTGATTTTTTCGATTCTTTTCCATATCTAAATGATCTTGATCTCTTAGCTCTTGTAATTCCATTAACTTCGCATAATGAACATGCAATGGTTCATTCTCAAGTAGCTCCATTTGATGCAACAAATCTAATGTGGGTAACTCAACTGAAATAGAATTCTTTATTCTTTTCCATACACAAGTTTGTATTGTGAATTGCCAACTGATCTTTTAGGAGTCACTCTGTTAGCCCAAAGTGTGGAATTAAACATCACATGCCAAGATCTTTGATTATCCTTGAGTGTTCTCTTGATGATTCTTAACAGATTCTTATTAGTACTTTCAGCTACGCCAATACCTCGTGGGTAATAATTAGATGAAGAACTTAGATATATTCCATGGTCGACAGCCCAATATGTTATCTTTGTACTAAGGAATGCTAAAGTATTATTTGATATGATAGTTGCTGGAACACCAAATCTATAAACTATTCCTTCATAAAAGGATAGTATTGAAGCTTCATTAGCATCTTTCAAAGCTATTAGCATCTAATCCATCATGTAAAATAATTATGTAGTAGTTAAGATCCACTTATGTCCTTGTGATGAAGGTAGGTTTATCATGCCAATAAAATCAAGACCCCACTACATAAAAGGTTGATCAGCTGAAATAGGTTGCAAAGGTAGCGAAGCTAAGCGTTCTTTTCCAACAAAGAAAGTACATTTCTTACACTTTCTAATCCATTCAAAATAGTCTTTGAATATGCTAGGCTAATAGTAACTTGCTTTCATAATTTTTAAAGCTATAGTATGTGCTGAGAAGTGACCTCCTACAGGTCCTTCATGGAATTCTGATAATATTTTCTAAATTTTATCATAATCAACACATCACAGTAAGATCCCATTTATATCCCTTTTGAACAACACACCATCAATGAAAAGATAAGGAATAACTTGTAATCTTAAATATATTCATTTATTCTTATCCATACCTTCCGGATAGGTGCCATGCTATAAGTAGTTAACCAAATGAGTCATCCACCTTGATTCTTGGATCTCTCGAGCAAGTTCAGGTTGTTGATTTTCTTATTGGACCATAATTTTTTATTGCTGATACACAATTTCAGCATGTTGTTTGAATCATCTGGGTTCTGCAGCTTGTTGTTTTTCCATATCAGTAATTAGATGTTCACATAAACCTTTACCTCGAACTGTCTTAGCAACCCAAATATCAACATCATATTCCATAACCTTTGTTATCTAGCCTGCTCTTTTCTCATTCAATTCTTTATTTCAAATGAAAGCTTTCACACTTGGATGAGAAACAAGAACATGAATTTTATTGTTTGAAATTATGTACTTTAAATTCTTTAGTCCTCTGACTATTGAAAGTACTTGTTTTTCAAGAAATGTGTACCTTGTTTCATAATCATGTAAACTCTATCCAAAGAAAGTAATTGGCTGCTCAATATTTTCATCATTAACTTGAGTTAAAATAGCTGAGATTGTTTCAGCTCCTACAAGTGCATACATTGTAAAATATTTATCAAAATTTGGATTTGCAAGAGTAGGAGCCTAAGAGATAGTTGTTTTGATTGCTTCAAAACCTTCTCTCCCTTCGCTGGTCCAAGAGAAATTTTTCTCTTTCTTTAACATAGTTGTTAATGGTTTAACCAATGCTTGCAAAATCTGGAATAAATCTTCTAACAAAGTTGATTTTTCCAAGAAAACTTTGTAATGCCTTCTTATGATGAGGAAATGATAGTTGTGATATATATTCGATTATGAAAGGATCAATTGCTAAACCTTGCATAGAAACAATATGGACCAAGTAATTTACCTTGATGTACTAAAAATATTGACTTCTTGGGATTCAAAGATATTCCAAACTACTTGCATAGTTGAAAAGTCTACCTTAAATGCATTAGATGTTCTTTAGAATTTTTTGAAAATACAGTCACATCATCTAAATAGACAAGGATGCATTTATTTAATAAGTTGTGAAAATCCATGTCCATTGCACATTGAAACGTTGCACCAACATTTGAAATACCAAAAGGCATTCTTTTGTAAGTGTAAGTACCCCACTTGGTGGTAAAAGTTGTTTTATACCTATCTTCTTCTCAGACTAAAATATGATTATATCCATTGTAACCATCTAGAAGAGATAGTCTGTCTGAACTTGAGACTATTCTCAAAATTTGATCCATGTTCGGTAGTGGGTAATGATCTTTTAATGATGCTTTATTAAGATCTCTGAAATCCACACATAATCTGATTTCTCCATTCTTCTTCCTAACAGGAACAAGATTGGCTACCCAACTTGAATGCTTAACTGGAAAGATAATACCTGATTCAATCAATTTAGATAATTCTTTTCTCATCAGAGGTTCTATTTTTGGATTTACAGGCCTCTGTTTCTATCTTATAGGCTTAGAATTTGGATGTAACTTGATTGTATGTTGTGCTAGACTGGGATCAAATCCTTTCAGATCTTGGTATTTCCAAGCAAAAACATCCTTAAACTCTTTGCAAAGATTAATAAATGACTACTTTTTAGTTAAGGAACATACCTTTCCAAGAAATAAATTTTTCCCTTCATCAACCAAGAAATCTCTTCATAGTTATTAGCATGCGTTGACAACTTAGTTTTATCTTTTCTTAACTTGATCATCAGTAATGAAGATGTCTTCCAAAGTGACAAGACCTCGAGGTAATTTATTTATCTTTAGTTGAACAATCTGATCACTGTATAAATGTTCTATAAATTTATCCCGATTTACTACAGAAAATTCACTTTCTTGCTATGCAAAACCTGTAGATTTGATCATCACTTTCAAAACCTTCCAATTTAAATCATTATCATTTATGAGAAGCCCGACAATTAGCTTAATAT
Organism: Taxus wallichiana var. yunnanensis; assembly: GCA_018340775.1. Taxonomy (NCBI): domain Eukaryota; kingdom Viridiplantae; phylum Streptophyta; class Pinopsida; order Cupressales; family Taxaceae; genus Taxus; species Taxus wallichiana. The sequence goes on from CM031243.1 coordinate 434,449,273, forward strand.
GAGGCTGAATTTTATTGTTTTCCATCTATTCCAGCACTTCAAAACTAGCACCAACTACTGCAAGTCTATCGACATGCTTGTTTTAAGCTCTTAGAATAGTCTAAATATTAATGGCATTGAAATATTCCATTAAGTTTGAAACTCTATGTCTATAAGACTTCATTAGTGGATTCTTACAAACATTGAAGTTTTTACTTTGATTGATAACCAACTCATAATCACCAAAGATTTGTAATGTGTTGATACCTTTCTTTCTGGCCCAAAGTAAGCCATGAATTAATGCTTCATATTCAGCTACATTACAAGTGCATGAAAATTGGAGACTCAAAGCTAAGAAATACTTTTTTTTTGGGAAGTGAGCATCAAACTGCTCTCCCTGTCCTTTCTTGTTCTTAGCTCCATCAAAATGAAGCTTCCAAATCCCTTCTTGCTTGAATTTTCTATTTTAGACAACAAGGGAAGTGGTGTATTTTCTTCATGCATACAATACACACCAAAAATATGTTCTTCAACTTCCTTAAAAGGATCATGGGCATGTTCTTCAACTGTCTTTTCATCCATAAACATGTTAGAAACACCATCTAATGTTGAAACCTGAGCTACATCATCAAAATTAGATTGCTCTAAAGCTAAGTAATTAGCTACTGCATTTGGAGAATGAGGCTCAATATGGAATCTAGCCAATGGTTCTGAATTGATAGTAACCTTAGTTCCATAACGTGTAGTAAAAAATAAGAAGGACCAATCCGAAGAGAGATAACCTCCTATTTTCACTGTGAAATCTCTAGATAAGCACAAGGCAAAGTATGGAGGTAGATCCACAACAATAACATCTTGTAGAATAGAAACATTTGGGCAAGCATGTAACGTTACCTCTAAATTTTTATTATACCAACCGTATTAGTTGCAGTTCCATCAAGCTGTAAGACACTCCTTTCTGTAGGCTCATACTACAAGCCTAATTTTTCTGCAATCGCTTTTGGCATAACTATGCTACTTGCACCACTATCCACCATGCAATTATGAACTAAATGTTCTCCAATAATCAGTGATAAATAAAATGGTGGTGGTTTCTTGATGTCATGAGCATTCAGAACTTTTTGAACCATCCACTTAACTTCTTTAATATGGTCTTGCTCAAACATTCCAAGGACCATGTCTATCTTCGAACTTATTTTTATGCTATATTTGAAGAAATCTGCAACTTAGCTAGTTCATGAGAAAGTAAATCTTGTTATCAGAATACTTAGAGTGTCCCACATTGAGATGTTAACATTATGCTTTTTCATTACATCAACAATGTTAAAAGAAGCAACTGTCTTAGAGACAAAATCAACTATTTTAGAGTAGGCCTTAGCTGATTATTCTACTTTCAGCTACCTTGGATATTTGAGTATAAAAGTCTTCTTGGATCGGGTTGTAGCTGTCTTTGATGATCTTTATCAATCGGGAACACTTGCTGATTTTTAGGAACAACAGGGTTGTTAGTTGAATTTGGAGCTGTAGATGTTGTCTTGTCAATGAAAGTAGGTAGGATAGGCCTATTTTGTTGCTTTTGATTTTCAAAAGCCCTCCCTTGAGCCCTAGTAGTGACTGCAATGAAATCCTTCTCATTAAAATTGACTAAATTTTGTTCAGGTGCTTTCTGAACATGAGTCTCTTGCTGCCCACCCTCCATTTGAGGCATAAACAATGTTTAGATTGAGGTTGTGCAACAAGATTTAGATTTAGAAAAGCATTTGGGAAAGTTGTAACTGAATGAGGTTGATTACAAGGTTGACACCACTCTTTTGTAGCCATATTAACTAGAACTAAAGCGTTAGATGAACTAGGAGCCTTTGTGTCAAACTACCTTTGTTGGTAAGGCTACCTATAATTTTGATTCTGTTGATAGGGCTGCCTATTTTGTTGATTCTATTGATAGGGCTGATAAGGAGCATAGTAGGTCTACTAGGTAATGCAATTTTGTTCTCAATCGAAGTCAATTTATTTCCCATAGTCTGTAAAGCTTTGAATACATCATCTGATGGAGCTACAACAAAGTGGGCTCTATGATTGTAATAGGCTGAGGAATAGGTGCTAAATCTACCAAAAAGGCATTGATGGCCTTGGCACTAATTTTCCAGCTTGAATAAGGCTATTTTCAGCTTGGATAGCAATATCATAAGCTGTTGGGAGTGTATCTCCACCCATTGATTGAATCATAGTTGAGATATCACTATTTAATGCTCTAAGATAATAAAGGAAAGCATGATCAACTTGAGGCTTGACACTTTATTGGAATTCTTTCCCAAGTTCGGAAAATGGATATTGAAACTAGACATAAATTCATTTGGAGCTCTTTTAATAGTAGACAATTGTTCGATGAGAGACAAATGATCTGAATTATCCTAGAACTATTTCAACAATTTTTCACCTAAGTCATCCCAAGTTCTTATGCTGCCAATTTCTAGGTTTCTATACCATTGCAAGGCTTGCCCTTTAAAAGATGCAACTAAAAGTCTTAAAGCCACGTCTTCATGAGTGATATTATGGACTGCACATAGGGCTGCAACATCTTTGATATGTTTAGCTGGTGTAACCTGATTTTCACCCATGAAAGATGGCAAACTTTTCATGGAAGCATTAGGAATATCATGGTAAACTGGGATTACTAATGGGCTGCCATTAGTAAAGGTCACAAAATTCCTAGGAGGTTGGATAGCCATTTGAAAAACTAGAATATTAATTGAGAAATTGATACGTGGTGAAGGAATATTAGGAGGAGGGTTACCAAAACCAGGTCTATTATAAGGTAAAGTATTACCAACTCTTCTCCTTCTAGTAGAATTCAAAGGTAAAGAAACAAATTCAGAAGGAATTCCTCTTATCGATGATCTTGTAGTCACTTTAGGCATGGAACATGCTGCAATACTGGTATGAAATCAGCTTTATGGAGTCACCAAAAGATCATAAAATCTTTAAAATAAATTAGCTGTAGTTTGCTCCCAAAAGTGACTTTTAATTTGTAGGTTGTAGGTCTGTCAGAAACTCGAAACATGCACGCAGATTTGATTCGTTGTCCCACTGGGCATGCCAAAAACTATTATCTCTGAAAGTGCACCCTATAGAGAGATGGTTGTAGGTTTTCTAAGCTTGCACAAATGATCTCTCTTTCGTAGATACAATGGAAACACCTCAGGTCTGTGGGTATACCTATTTTGAGGTGAGTCTCAGTATCAAGGCGGTTCCTTATTGGTGTATCCTAAACTACTTTCTGGGATTTTGAGAGTAAAAGATGACTTGTAAAATGATTAAAACTAAGGTGATACACCAAATTTGTATGAGGGCTTTGACTAAGTATATGCACAACTGATTTGTGAAGGATTTTTGATGCATGAACCAATAGTTTTTCTGTAGAATATCTAAGGAAAAACACTTGATTATACTAAGGGAGGATCACAACAGTACTAATAAGTTAACATGCACATTAAAAATTAAGCAGAAAGGACTGAAATTTGTAGTAGGGTAAAGTGGTTGATTAGGGAATTTGCATTCACAAGATTAATGTAACATACACAAGACTGCAAAATAACTTGGAAAGGTAGAAAATACTTCACACTCAGAGGGAAAACTGAAAAAATTGCTTCAGTACTCATATATCCAAAAGTCCTCTCCAGTAGCTCCTTGTGCTTTGTAAAGGCACATAATATATAGCAAAATAAATTTTCCCACCCTTCCTAAAAATAGACTAAGGTTGTACTCACCCATGCATCCTAATTTTATCCTTTATTTAATAATAAATAAAGGGATAAAATAATACAAACTAGTACAAGAGGCATTAATAGCCTTTGATTACATCTTAGTCAACTGAAGTTGATTATTCTATTTTTAATAAAGTTGGGTGAATAATTTTTCCAAAAATAAAATTGCTTGCTAGGCAAGTCTCTCTCCATGACATGTAACTTTGTCTCTTCTCTATTTTGTCTTCTTGTGAAGCATGCAACAAAATTAATTCTATGCCTGTGAGTAAATAAATCAAAATATTTGCAATATTTGCAAAACAAACACCCAATGTGGGGCCACCTGCCATGTGTACATATTCTGATGTTGACATCTCTTTTGGCTCCAAAAGGTCACAATAGTGACATACTACCAATCAATTCTAGCTCATCTCTAGAGTGGGGACCACTTTTGCATTATACTTGGTTTTTCACCTTGTGACTTAGCAAAATGCAGGTCGACCATTTATAATTGAACCACCTTTGTTATATACATGTATGATTGATATCACTTTGATAACACACATGGATTTGAAATTTGGATAATATTTGGTGAATAAGTTTTAAACCTACCTTTTGAGTGATCATTATTTGTATGATTTGGTCATATTTGTTTATTTTGGATGTACTATAGTTTTTTAAACTTTGAAATTCAATGCAATGATTATTTTTTTGTGACATGAGGGGCCCACTTCACCATGGTGACTCACCCCTCATACACTTTGTTGGTGGCATTTGTACCTCGAGTTGAGTTTGTTGGCAAATTGGTGATCATCCTGGGCCATTGATCTCTATACATTTTGTATTCGATGTCGTTGATCCTTGACTGTGATTAGGGTTTTGAACTGGCAATTAATGTGGGTAATGGTGGCAACTCGATCATGGTGATTTATTCAAATTTTGAGGATAAATTTTGTCCCTTGATCTTTGAACAACCTGATCTTGTCCATAGAAATATTAACTCAAGTTGAGTTAGGTTTTCTAAGCTCGGGTGGGTGAGTTAAGAGAACTCGAAGTCCACCTTTTTGGTCATTTTGCATTTTCTCGCTAATAATAGCGGTGAAGCCCTGGAAAAAAATTTGATTTGATTCTTTGTCATTGTTGAATCTTTTTCGATCTCGAATCTCTGGCAAAATGGCTTGAGCTCGGTTTATTTTTTGTTTCGTGGTCATTTCTTCATTGGACTTGGATTTTGGAGACTCGGAGGTTATGACTACCATCTTGAATATTTTCAAGCTATGTATACTATGAGAACTCTTGTTTCTTAATTGGCCACCATTGTTTGACATCTAAAGCTTGAATTTTTTCATGTTATGGTTTGAAAGATTAAGTATAGATTTTGAGCTCTAGATTTTGACATTCTGAGCAATATTTTTCATTATTTTACATCGCTTATCATCATTTTAGAGCTCAATGTTATTCTACGAAATCATCTCGTAAGTTTTTCAAGCTCTCGTGAAGTCATCTTTGGCCACAAAAGCTTTGAATTTTCGAGTTTTTCAATGAGTAAACCTAGTTGATGTTGATGGCCAAGTGTTCATTGGTTAGTTAATTCATTTACGCACACATACATTTCCACTTCATCTTTCTTCCTTCGATATATTTATGAAACTTTCAATATTTTTGTGAATAATGAATTTCTTGATACCCATCCATGGGATTTTTCAACTAGTGTTGTTTTGATTAAGTGATATTGAAACTTGAATATTATTTCAAAAGGAGAGATGAATTTTTCAAATACTCAAACATATTTTAACCTGGATATGCATGTGTTTCTTGATTCGAAGATCTTCCACTTGAGTTGTGATTTGAATGTCATTTGAAAAGCTGTTCATCTTGTAATTGTTTTATTTGCTTTCCTCCTTACACCTCATGTGATCCACGAGCTTACCCTTGGCCATTCAATTTTTTTCTTGTGGTCAAGGTCTCCAAGTTTGCATTGAGATTTGTTGAATGTTTACATATTTTTAATTCCACATGGATTAAACTCTTAACATTGATTTTAACTCAGTATGAGTTAGGTCAAGCTGTGAAGCTCAACTTTTTAGATATTCGATCCCTGAAAAAGTGACGATCTTGAACTATGAATTTGAGCGTCTCGTGATGGAGCATTTTATCACCGATATATAACATGACATTTCCTTTGTGTATTCATTCTGAGTTGGGCTAAGCTATGAGGGTTTTGAAATTTGTATAGACCTTCAATGGCTATGATTCTAATCCATTGTAGATTGTAAATACTTCCTTGTAAATTTGCATTCTATATCTTTTTGTATTCTTATTGTAATCTTGAATATGAATTTTGATAATCACAAATATCTAAAATATCCGAAATATTTTCTTTGAATTGGTATGTTCTTTGAATAGTGGATTTACCATGGCTAAAGATATGTTTATTTTTAAAAGTTTGTTGTATTTGAAGCTTCCTTTTTGTTTGTCACTTTCAAAATGGTTGCTCAATATTGCACTATCATGTTTTGAAAAACTAAGAATCTTGTATTCATTTTTGATTTTGAAGATATATTGTGGCATAATGAACACTTGATACTTGCTTTATTTTGGAAAACTGTAGTTTATGATGGATGTGTTTTAGGGTCATCTATCATCTACTTAATTTCTTAGATGTTTAAGCTATAAAGAATGATACAAGTACTTCAATCTAATGAATGAAAGTACAGTCCATTTATTTTCTGCATTATATATTGTATTTCCTTTTCATTACACTACTATATGTATCTTTGAAAAAAATATGAAATGTTGATTTTATAAGGTGAAGCCCTGAAAATTTTTCAGAATCTTTTCTTTAATGCATTTTCAGAAATAGTAGTTATATGTTCTGATCTAGAATATAGAAAATAACACTTTTCATGATGATGAAATTATATAGCAATTGAGAACTAGAAAACATGTTAGCTTTTTATCTTGATCATGTGATGCTTTTCTACTTTCTGTATCACTTATTTGATTTGCATAGTTCTTTTAAAGCATGTAGTAATTGAAACAACATGATGAAAAGTTGTAAATGTCCATTTTACATGGTGAATCCCTATCAAAATTTTCCCAAAATCTTCTCTCTCATCTGTTTCAATTTGTAATCCTTTTTTTTTTTAGCTTCAGTTTCTTGAAATCTAATTCTCCTCTCTTTTACAAACTTAAAAATGTACTTTATCTTTTCCATTATCTTTATGAGCTCTAACTTCTTCCATTTATAGAATGTTTGTTGAACTTTGAGATGCACTCTTCCTTATTTTTATCATGTACTTATGACTTATTTATTTCTGTCTTTGGCTGCAACTGTACCTGCACACTTAGGAAAATAGTTAGGAAATATTTAGGCTTTTTGGCCTCTCTTATGTCCATGTTTTCTTCTTTATTTTCACTTTCTTCTTGCTGAGTGAATAAAGGATGCATGCAGTTTGTCTTTCAAGTAGAATACATCTCGTGTTTAGTGGAAGATTCATATGCACGAAGTAGGATAGTGTACGAATATGGTTTGATCCCTGAGCTCATAAATGATGGTTAAATTTTCTTCTTTTTAGGTATAATGACTTCTATAATGAAGATGAAAGAGAACAAAAGATGGAGAAGAAGACGCTTCAAATGAAGAACAAAAACCCCAAAGCAATGATGGGTTCACTCATACTCATTTGCTTTCTCTTTCATGCATGTGTATCTTTCTTTTCAGTAGCTATATTTTACTTTTCAGTTACATCCCATGGCTTGTGTGGAAACATTTGACTCTCCTTGTGAATAAAGCATTGAATTTTGTAAATGAGTTGTATATCTCTTTCTGCATTTCTACTTTTTGTATGGATTGTATAATGAACTAAACAACTCAGTAACATAATTGAATGTCTTAATCATGAAGGAAAGAACATTGAATAGAAATTGTAACATTCAGTAATGAACTCTAATTTTATGTGATCTACACTTATGTTTGTTATTCCAAAACTTTACACTTCACCTACTCTGCAATTGGATGTCCTCATCAAGACAACACAACTGTCCTTCGGGGCTTGTGTTCTTTTACTGAGGATGGTCATGAAATTGTAGACTATGTGATCTATTATGTTTTGTAACAACACACATAGTTGCATATTTCATGTAATCTTTTAAATAAATCAACAGTAATGACATAATCTAATATAATCTCCCATAGCTTAGGTATACTTCACCAATGCTATCCATCGTAACAAAGTTTTGAGTTTCCCTTTTTTGCACAAGTGTACAAATTGTCAACAAGTGCTACATATATGTTGAATGTTTATCTAAGCATTGTGTACATTCTAAAATAAGGTTGAGGACGATTATAGTGAGATTTATTGTATGTTTGTTCCATCCACATCCCAAACTAGTACAAGTCATGAAATATTTCAATTAATTCTCAAATGAAAGGAGGGAATAAATACTCTTGTCAATGCAAGGATCTTGACATTATATTTTAGAATCAAAGAAATTTAATTGTAGGCTTAACACCTAGGGTCAAAGGTAGAGAAGATAGGTTACCAAACAACCAAGTGCTTCACTTTTTCCCATGCCTTCCAAATTCATGGAATAATAAATGACCAAAGAGGAGATAAAATAAATCCCTCAAATAGTAAGTGTTATCTCCGAATCAAAGCATTAAACCTATGGTTGCACAAGTGTATGTGCTTGAACTCATTAAAAGTGTGATTGGAAAACATAGGTACTATCTCTAAGTTGTTGGACTTGATACTTGAGATAGAGCTCTACAGAAAGCTAGTTCTTGCTCCTAAACTACATGCCACAATCTAATTTAATGTAGGTAAAACTATCTAATACTAATCTAAATTTCCAAGAGACTAGGAGATAGAGTGCATGAAGGAAAAATCCTACACTAAAGTGGTGATACACCAGAAAATAAGATTTTGAGAATAGTATGTAGTGTGTGAAAAATGGAAACAAAGTGCATACTAGAAAGGGTGATAACAGTTCTCCACAATCTAGCAACTACATTAATAACAATATTTCATGCACACATAATGATAATGGACCCTTGCAAAAACATAATATAGAAACAATATATATACAATGAGATTGAAGGGGAAAGAGGAATGCAAAAAACACATGAGGGGAAGAGAAATTCACAAACTTGTATCTATTGCTTTCATTAATATACATGGTTCAATCTATTAAAGAATATGGTCCTATATCACCATGCAAGGAGTCCACTACAAGGGATTATAGCACATTATCTTCACATAACAATTTTTACAGAGTTTTTCTACTCAAAAATATCTCCCTTACAATGAGCCCAACACTCTAATTTTTAAAAATCTAAGAAGAGAGAGAAGGGGAAAATGAAAATCCCAAAATCTGTCCTTCAAACACTTGAAAAAGGTAGTAAATGGAGTGAAATGATGTTATGTTGCTTGAAAAATGCTCCCCATACTGTCCCATAACTTGCAATAGTGAAATATGTCAGCCCATGCTTTATTGAATGCATCCCAACTACCAAATAAAACACTGTTCTAAACCTCACCATGTTTTCTAAAAATAATCATTGATGCCTAATTAAATTTGGAAATTTTTTATTTTGTGAATGGGGATCAGAAATATGATTCCAATGGTACAAAATTTTTGTGTTTTTTTAAAATCAAAATTTATGGCCTTCCGAGTGTGGCGCATTATTTTGGGTCTTCCAAGCATTTCTGTCATTTAACGAGACAGAGCATTTAATTGATTAGATATGGATATTTTTCCTTTATTTTTATATATCTACCCTCATAAAAATTAATAAATCTAGATTTTTTGGCATGGAGGACATCTTGGCCATTCTAAAAATTCCAATTTTCTAAAAATCAGAGCTCTGGATCAAAAGTTATGGCCGTTTGATGTTCGGGAGGGTCAGACATTGAATTTTCCCTGTGCATGGAGATATCGGCTATTTTGAGTCTTGGTGTTCAAATGTCCCTGAAAAACCTCAAATCCACCCACAAGCCTCCTTCTATGGAAATATTGTAAGTTTTGATGTCCCATGCATCTATGTGACTGGAGTCGTTTAGTCGAAAATTGACCTCCGCTTTCCAAGCACTTGTGTCCCGAGGTGTCCACAGGACCACCTCGGACAAAAATATCTTATTTCTCTTATTTGAGTACCACTTGCGTCCATTTTGGTGATACACATTCTAGATGTCCCATAGACCATCTGGGACATATTTTTTTGATTTTTCTGCACAACAAAGGAATGCGACCATTTCGGATTTTTGGGTCCCAATTGTCCCACGTGAACTTGTGTGGCCTAGGACAAAAACTTCTGCTTTTTCCACACTACACTAAAAGAGGCCATTTTTTTGGATTTTTTCACTTTTTCTAACTTCTTGGATTTTTCCTTGGATAGGGAAGTTAGAGAAGAGCCAAAGGGACCCCAAGACTGATTTTTGGGCCTCGAACCAATTCTTCTCACTCAAGCGAAACATTATGTGGAGTTAATCAAGTTTACCTTGAGTGATGAATTTGGGATAATATTAAGTAAACCATGAGAAGTATTTATCATCTCTCTTGACCCTTCAAATCCTATTAGTGATATTGAATCTTACATAAACTTTCCAAGGTTCAATTCTAGTCAAAGCCCTCAAGATTTATTTATTCATATAATGTAAAACAAATAATCCATGTGGCTATATTGTTGGTATGTAACCGAAAGAACCGAAAGTACATAAAGGGTACAAAATTATATACCAAAGACTTACCCAGGGCTTCAGATACATATTGGTGCGCAAAAACACTTTCTATTAAAAATTGTAATAAATAAAATTATCGAGATAATGAAAACATTACATGTTTTATGGTTCATTTTCATGATTTCATTTTATCTTAGGGTTATATTTATTGAATGGAAAGAGTGAAATATTCTCTTTCTATTAGAAAACAAGTCTTATTTGAGTAATAGAAAAATAAGATCAACTATTTGTCAAAGTTATAGTCATTGCAAATGATCTTGAGAACAAAAATGTTGAATTTGTGATGAAAAACAATGATATTATTTTTAGAGAATTTTCATCGATTATGCTTTTGATTTCAATGAATTTGTTAAAGATTTTGCATGGGAAAACGATACATAAATTTGAAACATTTATATTACTATATATTGCATTTACGTGTCATTGTTTGTAGTGTAATATTTATTAATAATGACCAAGATGTATATACATTAAATAATGAGGATGCATTTACTAATGTTTTGTTTAGAAATGAATAAACTATGGAACTAAAAATAATATGGTTACATGAAGAATAGTGAATTCACATAATTAGAATAGATAGTGTTGTGTTTATTTTTTCTAACAAATGTTTTATGGAAGATATATAGAAATGCATGGAAATTATATAAAAGAGAGGAATCTCCCTTATGTAAATATAAATATTTTGTATACCATCACCTATTTGGAAATTTCAATTTGGAATTATCTACTTATAAGTTTATATGATATGCAACAATGTTGAAATCATTATGCAAAATGTAATGTGCATGTTAAAAAACTAGATTTAATGTGATAAATTGGGAGGTATAGAGTATTGCCTTTTGGTATATTTGAGAATTTTTTTACTTACAATAGAGAATAATACGTTAATTGTTTAATGTTTAAGTTTCATTTTCTTCATGGTATTCAAAATATCGATATTGAATATATTATTGTATATTTTATGCTTTGGTTCAATTATCAGAACTAGATTTAATAAAGCACATTATCAAAGAGATGTCAATCGATATTAACTTTCATTGACAATTACATGATCTAATTTACATATTTTTTAAGGTTAGTGTTCTCATATAACAAGATTTTATTGCATTTGAGTCTTAAAAAAATATCACTTTGTATTTAATTTAATGAGTGACATTAAACATTGTATACATGGAAAATATCATGTATTATTTAAGCACATGCAAAGTTATGATTTTTAAATTTAGAAAATATATTTTCTTTCCATCTTCCTATCTTCGTATGATACCTAAATTGTTTAATATTACCCCCGAGTCCATGCACATAGTGAATTTTTTTTTTTTGAAATTCCCCAATTTAATTACAAACTATAGTGCCCACTCCTCTTCAACACTATTTCACTATGATTTTATTAATGTTGGATGGATACTCAAACATTTTCATTTTTATATATTGATCAAAATAATAGACTACATATACTTGGACTATGGATATGTTGTGATTTACATTTTGATTAGGATATTATAGTGCCCACTCCTCTTCGACATTGTTCTATCTTGATATTGATACTTTTGGACTGATGTTTAGATATTTGAATATGATAAATTGATTAGTAGATGCTAGATTATATCTTGATATGTGAACTATTGACACTATGGTGTTTATGATTTATCGTGATGAACTAGATAGTGATGTTAAACAGTTAGATGCATGTTGATTTTCAGGATATGGATTTTACACTGACATGTTATGTTTATGAGATGTTGGAATATATTTGTAATCTCATGGATGTTATGGTTAGATTTTGGCATATTGATGGATAATAGAATTGTTAAATGTTGAATGATGAATTTGGAGTTTATATATATATATATATATATATATGATTTCTCGATGTTGTTAATATGGCCGAAAGGCCAAAGAGGTATTTTTGTGTGCAGGAATTTTATCACAAACATCGAAGGGGATAGGGGACCAACCACGGAAGGATGTCGAGCATTGAGCAACGGGCCAAATTGACAACTTGTGTAATGTTGTTTTGTGTAGTGTTTTTTTGTCTTGTTTGGAAGTCACCCATGGGGGTGATTTCACATATGTGGCCATGGGGTGGATTGTGTCCCTTTCATTAATTTTTGTATGTGTTTATTTATGTTTTGTGTATTTTAAATTTGGAGAAATTGTCACTTTATTAGCATGTGTAATTGTGTGTTTATTAGACTTAATCCCTCTTGTTTAGTTTAACCAAAGTAGAGATGTGACTTATAGTAATTATGTGATTTCATAGTCCTTGTTTAAGATAAATTTATGATTTTTTGGGAGTATTTTACTCCACCCCAAGTTCAAAATTCGGATTTTGACTTGGGGACACTTTTGGAGACATGTGGGACAAGCAAGGCTTGTCACATGCCTCTTAATTTTGCCCAAAAACCTTACCTATGGGTTGGGAAGCTCAATTTTGAATTCTTTGTCAATATTTGAGTGTAGTAGAAGGAAAATTATTTTCACTTTCTTTCTTCCCAAATTTATTGTTGTCCCTTGAAATCATGGTGTGTAAATTTTGAGCCATGTGGGTTGTCATAGTCCTTTCTTGTGCATGGGCGTTTCTTGGTTTTGATGTTTTACTTGAGTGTGAGGATGCGAGATGATGATGTGGTGTCCTACATGGATCCACCTCATCATCCTCACTTCCCAATTCTATTTATTTGTGACTTTTTGTTGGAATGGGGGTTACTTGCTTATTTTCCCTTTTTATGAACTTTTGGATTTGGGGAGCTTTTGGAGTGCTTAGCTTGGATTCATAGAGGCTTGTGAAGGTTCTTCTTGGATATTGATGGAAGGTAGGCTCTCCACACTTTTATTACTATGTTACTTTGTTGTTGTAAGCAATGTTGTGGTTTTTAAAAGTATAATTTTTCTTTTGATGGTGTTGTGTGGGTTGGTTTGGTATTTAACCTTAGTTGGGTGTGTTGAGAAGGGTTTATGGGACCATTGGAAAGGAAAAGGGAGTTTATGTGAGGAAGGTAACATTCGTGGGAGTGTGAATGGGAATATTTCCTATGGGGAGAGAAAATGGATTCATGGATTTGTTACTTATTGCAAGGGAGAGATAAGGAATGCTGTGATTATTCTTATGCACTTAGAGGCTTATGGAAAGACTCCCACTTCACTTGGGAGGCATAAAGAGGTGGTCTACCATATCCCTTGCTCTACTTGGTTTGATATTCAAACCTTTATTTTGATGTATATGTGTATACTTGATGGTTATGTGAACTTGGTGGTGTTGCTTGTCTTGCATGTGTGGTTTTTGGAGAAGCCTCTTTCTGATAGTTGTCAATGTTGCCTAATGTTGTTCATGGTTCCTTGGTTGGATCTCAGGGGGAAACAAAGGAAAGGATTCTTCCCTTAATGGATTAAATTTTGGTGTAGAGCATTGCCTACTCCCCCTTCCTTGTTTTTGAATATATTGTGAATATTGAAGAAGAAAGTTAGATTTGAGGCTACCTTGTGTGGAAGACAAGGTTATTGGAAAACTTGTAATTTGGCCTTGTGGCAAGCTCTCTTAGGGCATATTGTTTAAATCCATAATTTCCACTTTGATGTATTATAAGATTGTAATTTGGATTAAAGTTGAAGTCTCTTGAATTTACTTATCTCGGTAAACCCTTTTAAAAGTGTGGATTGAGAAAATTTACAAGTTCGAATGTGATTAGTCTTGTGAAAAGAAATTATTAAGATTTGTATTTTTTAGAGAAAGGAAGATTTGGGTATAGATGAAATGGAAATACGTGTTTTTAATTTGAGTTGTTTTCAATACATGCAAGTTTATATATGTCTTCATCTAAAAAAATATTGTAATGAATGTTAGACTCCGCTTTGAAAGGAAAAATTATTTGATTGGTCTCTCTTGTTTGTGAAATGGTTTTGGTTTCAATAGTCACTAAACAAAAATAGAGAGATCATAGTTTATTGTTTTACCTTTTTAAAGGATTGTGTGTTGGGGTGTATAAAAGTTTATTACATTCCTACTAATTGGTAAGAAGGAAAATAATTGTTAAGATTATTCGAATAAACAATCTTACTAGTGGTCTAATTACCATTTTTCATTTAATAGGTTTTTTTAAAATCCTTATTATTCTTACTTATCTTACCATGCTACAAGTGACTTATTTAATTGATTAATGAAACGAATTTGTTAAAATGTGAGAACCCACTTATAATTCAACTTGTCATTGTTATATAAATTTGTGACTAAACTTATACCCCTTTTCTAGTTCGTTATGAATGTAAAATATAAAAAATCAAATACACTTGGTTGTGATGGTATTATTAATATATTCATGTTATTAATATGTTAATATTATCTTTAAAAACCTAAATATTAAAATAGAAATACTTTATTAATTATAATTTGTTGTTAATATGTATATTAACACGTAAAAATTATATTAAAGAAAATTAGTAATGGTATTACTAAGATGTTATTATTCTTATTATTAAGAATAATTATTAATTTCATCGTTTATTGATTAAATTATTTAAATAAAACTTATATAAGATAAATTAATAAGTATAAATGTAATGAAGTAAAACTTATATAAAATTAAAAAGGGGGATTAATTTTTGGTTCAGCCTATGTGGATGTGTTAGGTTTTGAAAAAAATTAAAGGGGTGGGGGGTAGGTCGATGACCCTACCCCGCACCCCATAGTTTATATGGGGTGGGGGGTATGGTCGCCGACCCCTATGCCCACCCATCCATATACTATTTAAACACTACTCGGTGGGGGATCGAGCCCCCACCAAAATACTTTTAAATTAATAAAGCGGTTAAACTACCAATGGTTTTATTTTATTGCTTAGTATACATAAAAGCTAATCCCACGACCTCCCTCTTGGCGCATGAACTTAAGCTATATATATATATACATACATACATATACATACATACATGTGTGTGTGTGTGTGTGTGTGTGTGTGTGTGTGTGTGTGTGCATATGTGCATGTATATTCTTTAAATATTTAAAGTATTAAATTTTAGGTTTTATATCAGATTAATAATGGTATATAAATATATTTATACGTATATGTATGTACACACAAGTATGTGTGTGTGTGTGTGTGTGTGTGTGTGTGTGTGTGTGTGTGTGTGTGTGTGTAGATGTATATATATACATGTGTATATTCTTAGTGACAATATTCACAATAGAAAATAAATATAGCTTTAAACAAAATTGATATTTAAAAAAGGGAAAAATACCCAAATGGGAAATCTATTAAATCTTGTTTTCTAAATGGAAAATTTTACAAACCCTTGTGAAAGGGTAGAATATAAAAAGAGAAATAAAATATCATGGGTTTGGAGATGTGTATATCCATCTCCAAGCTTGCAACCTCCTTCATTCATGGCTTCTTCCTCTTCCTTCATCCTCTAACCTGCAAAAAACAAAAAAAATGAAATGAACAAAGAAGAGAGGAATAAAAGTCTTAAGGATTTTTAGGTTTGTTTTGTTTTCCTTCATCCAATGGCCTAGATTGGATTCATCCAATGGCCCAAAATGCCTCCTACAAAAATTAGGGGGGGGTAGGTGAGGTGATCATTTGATCACATGGGTCCCCTTTTGAATGGGGCCACTTGAGTGAGTTGAAAGTAATTAAGCTATAGGTTGTTGTATTTTGTTTTAAATTTATAAACTCTCTTTCTTATTAAATAAACTTCTCCTTATTAATATAGTTTACTTTTACAATGGAAAATTAATTAACTAGCTTAGTATAAATGGAAGAGCTATTTTGTTTTGAGTTTAATTATTTAATTTTGCATGTCCTTAGAACCTATGCAAAGTAAATTAATGTTGCACTAATGAATGATATATTTAAACCCAACCATAGACTTGTTTGTTTCTTTTATTTAATATTATTTTTTATTTAACCTTGGGAAGGCTGGTTTTAGCTAATGGTTTAGCTAAACATTGCAATTATCATTTAACAAAAAAATATTATTCCATAATTTTCGAGCATAACCTAGGTTGTTGTTGGGTTTTGTGTGCGAAAATTTGTGGGCATCACATTTGGTATCGAGCCATGAGTTCAACTGCTTGGACCCAGGAACATCTAGAAAACACAAATGAAAAATAACAAAATTAAACCTAGCACAAATTTAAACCTAATACACACAACTATGCATGGTGAATTGAAATGTAGAAAATTTTAGAAAATTGAAAACAAAAGCTTAGATGATTATAAACTAACTCTCGCCTTGGTCTGTGTAGGAGGCGTGGACCAAACAAGGGGTTCTTACATGTGGACCTAGACCTACCACCCCTAGATCATGTAGTAACATCTATGCTGCCACACAAATGTTACATGAGGTTAATGCCACTATACGTGAAGTTTTGATAGAGTGTTACCTAGTAGGCAAGACAGGGAGCCATTAGTGGAGGATTGTATGCCTTCTCGTCACAATGCGTAGTAGACGATAGATAACTCCCACGTGGAGTCAGTTAGACATGAGACACCTCATGAGAGCTCGAGAGATCGAGATGGGATACAGAGAGACAGTCTAGGATCACTAGGCCGAGAGCTGATCATGTAGAGAGGATTAAAGGGTGGAATTTATTGTCTCCAAAGAGAGCACATCAAAGAGATATTCAAGTTATACCCACCTCATTTTATTAGAGACACAAGGATTTTAGGCCAAGGCATGGTTGGTTAGCTTAAGAGGATGTTTCAAGCTATCTCCTTGTTTAAGCAACACAAAATTTTATGTTGCCATCCATCTATTGAGAGACGGAGCTGAAGTATGGTGGAGGACTAAGGAGTAGAATCTCCATGTAGATTCTGAGACAGTCACTTGGGATCTCTTTAAGGGGTGTTTTAGGAGTAGGTATATTTCCATGAGGTTCATTGAGCAATCGATTGATGAGTTCCACGATCTGCATGACAAGCCTCCATGATGGTAGAAGAGTATGAGGGATGGTTCTTAGATCTACTTCAGTATGTAGATTATATGTAGGATGAGTAGGTTCAAGTTCATAGGTTCATCAGGGGCCTAAACTTAGACTTGGGAGGGGGCGGTGTGTATTCACTATCAATAGACACTTTCATAGGCCGTGGAAAAGGTGTATATTACGAGGAAACTAGGGGAATCCACAACAAGCACATAACAGAGTTAGGAGCCACATACAACATTTGCAAGATACTAGATCAAGGGGATCAAATCCTCCTCCTCGTGGTGGAAACACCTTAAAGAAATCTTCCTTCCGGTGTCCTCCACCTCTCTCAGTAGTAGTAGTAGTAGTAGCACTAATGACTCGACCTCCCTTTCAACCTCCACAACACCATGATGCTCAGGGAGGGTGTAGCATGGGATCTCTAGCTAGGGTGTCTAACAGACACGAGGCCCCGCCTCGAGCACATTTGGAAGAAGCACATCCACCACAAACATCCACAAAGATCCATGGCTAGATCATCTGGTCCTTTACATACTACTTGGCCACTTGGGGATATCTCTGCAGTGGAGAGAACCAGAACTTGTTACGAAAGTAGTATGTAGGGAAATAATTTGAGAGACTTCCCTCAAGACCCTTCTAATCATGGTAAGTCACCTGTTTTGAGCCTACTATTTCAAACGTGGCTAGGATCCATAGGATTTATGTAGTGTTTCAAGAACCGACAGTAGAGCACCAAGGCACAGTGATAGAGACCACATGTAGCATTGGTGGTATTCCTATTCCTATTTTATCCGACTCAGGCTCATTATATTTTTTGTTTCTCCATCTTTAGTAGAGCATTGTCAGAGGCTAGTGACAGTTACATAGGGTCTTAGTTGGGATGTCAAGATGCCTTCTAGAGCCAAGATCTCGGTTTACTCCTTAGTCAAGTTGTGCCTAGTGGACCTAGGACCCTTTACTACTACTATGGATCTTTATATCCTTCCCTTAGGATCTTATAGTGTTATTTTAGCCATGGATTGGTTGTCTACGTGTAGAGCCAAAGTGTATTACTATGTAATATTATAACTTGTTTAGATGATTTGGGTGTGAAGTAAGTGATTTTGGAGTTAGAAGACCCATCTCTATCCACACTATTTACGCTATGTGGTGAAGCGGTGTGTGCGTGGTGGAGTTTTCAGCTTTATGCTATTACATTCAAGTGATAGGTTAGAGGATGAGGCTAGTGGACCATAAGAGGATGTTATCAAGATTTCTTAGATTTTTTTCCTAGTGAGTTGCTAGGATACCTCCCCACATGAGATAAATTTTCACATTTACTTGGTTCTTGAAGTGGAACCTATCTTGCGCGCCGCTACAGGATAACCGGGTGAACCATTGATTTTCTTGAGAAAGGAAGAATAAGGATTGATCCTTATGTTTGTGTGTGGACTATCATTACCTAAACAAAGTAGTGATCAAGAATCGACACCCCTTCCTCACATCGATGACTTTTTTGATCGGATGAAGGAGGGAACTTTTTTTTAGATAGATGTGAAGTCAAGGTACCATCAATCGAGGATCAAGTACCAATGGCAATACAAACACCCCTACAGTGTTCATGAGTCTAATAAACAAGGTGTTCAAGACCTTTTAGAATGTTTTGTGCTCATGTTCCTTGATTCCATCTTGATCTTCTCATAAACGCCCCGCAGTGTTCATGAGTCTAATAAACAAGGTGTTCAAGACATTTTTAGATTGTTTTGTGCTCATGTTCCTTGATTCCATATTGATCTTCTAACATAGGCATGAGGAGCATGAGGATCACCTTCATGAGGTTTTGTAGTGTCTTTATGAGCAAAAAGAATTTTATAGGAACCTAGAGAAGTGTGTGTTCTTTCAATAAAAGGTGTAGTATTAAGGTCAAATCATTTTTGGGGAAGGTATCATAGTCAATCCTTCCAAGATTATAGCCATTATGGATTGACCGGCTCCAAATAGCATGACCGAGGTGTATAGTTTCATGGGGTTGGCGAGGATACTACATGAGATTTGTTCAAAACTTCTCTCGGTTACACACCACATCACTTCCCTTAGCAGAAAGGGAAGAAGTTCATTTGGTCTGAAAGATGTGATAAGGCCTTCAAGATATCTGAAGGAATGCTTACAATGACACCTATCATTGCAGTTCTAGACCCTTAGGTGAGTTCTTCATTTTCACATATGTTATTTTGGCGGGATTAGGAGGTGTGTTGATGTAGGAGGGCAATGTTGTAGCTTTTAAGTCTTGAAAAATCAAGGATTATGAACTCAACTATCCGGCTCATGGCCTTGAGCTTGCAGTTGTAGTTCATGCCTTGGTTTGTGGAGAAACTTCCTTCTTAGCTAAATATTTATACTTAGGGTTGACGACTTGAGTCTTTTCCACCTCTTCATGCAGCCCAATATCAACGCTCTTCAGCAACATTGAATGGAGTTGCTTTGTGAGTATGACATGGAGATAGAGCATGTGCAGGGGAAGGAGAATGTGGTTGTAGATGACCTAAGTAGATGGAGACAAGTGGTTATAGATACCTAGGTGAGTACAAATTTATGGAGTAGGATATTACAACAACTTCATCACAACAGTTTCTACCTTACATCAAGATCAGAGATTGATTCTCAGAGAGCCCTGAGGGGAGGTGTTATGGATTCTCATTAGAGGCATATGGCCTTCTAGACATGGACGTTGGGTATATGTTCCTATAGACAGAGGATTCGAGATAGGATATGTTGATAGAGGCTCATTGCACACCATATTAATCCATCTAGGGGTGAAGAATATGCATACTACTTTGAGAAAACTTTATCATTGGAGAGGCCTTTGGTGGGATGTAGCTCGGTTTGTGTCTCGGTGTTTTGAGTATCGAGAGGGTGAAGGATGAGCATGAGCATCCTATTGGCCTTCTCTACCTGCATGCCATACTAAAGTGGAAATGGGACACCATTTCCATGGATTTCATAGGGAAACAGACGTTGAGATACCACCATGATGCTATCATGGTCGAGTAGATAAATTGACAAAAGTGGCTTGTTTTTCTCTGGTGAAGACCACCTAAACAGATAGTGTAGTAGTGTAGCTATACCTTTATGAGATTGTCGAGAATGTATGGGATTTTGTGGAAGATAATTTGTGACCATGATCCCTTGTACACTTCTCACTTTTGGACTACCATGTAGCAAGTTCTTGGTACGAGTATCAACTTCAGCACAACTTATCATCTAGAGACAGATGGGAAAACAGAGCGAGTGAATCATATTTTGGAGGATATGTTGTGGATGTATGTCATGGACTAGCAGGATAGGTACGAGGAGTACCTATACTTAGAAGAGTTTTCCTACAACAAAATTTTTCAGAGTTTGATTGGCATGGCTCTTTTTGGTGTTGTATGGCAGAGAGTGTAGGACACCCTCGATTTGGGTCGGAGTTTAGAGGAAAGGTTTTCTCTTGGTCCAACTTTGGTATAGGATATGAAGCCGTGGGTAGTATTGATTTGTCGGAGACTTCGGGAGGCTTTGGATAGGCAGAAAAAAGTATGTAGATCGAGGATAGATCATTGTTTTGAAGTGGGCACAAAGGTTTTTCCTTATGTCAGGCCTCATAAGAGTCTAATCTATTATGGAAAAGGATATAAGTTAGCTCTACGAGATTTAAGGGTCCCTCCGAGATCTTGGAGTGTATCGTTACCTTGGTCTATCATCTAGAATTTCCATCTAGATTGTCTCATATGCATGATGTTTTTCATGTATCTTTACTTTGGAGATATATTCCACATCCCTCTCATGTTTTAGATTGGACCACATTACAGTGCACATAAGAATACGTAGGTGTCAATGGAGCTTGTGCACATCATAGAGTGCAAGACCTTGGGCCTTCGAGGCTGCGAGATTGACTAGGTGTGTGTCCAGTGGGATAGGTACAATGAGACTTTAGCCACTTGGGAGGATGCTACTATTTTGCAAGCTTAGTTTCCTCATCTATTCCAAAGTTGAATTCCAGGAGGAATTCGAGTCTAAGGAGAGGGGGATGTAGTTCCCACTCCTCTTTGACACTATTTTATCTTGATATTGATACTATTGGACTGATGTTCAGATATTTGATTATGATACATTGATCAGTAGATGTTAGATTATACTGATATGTGGATTATTGACACTATGATGTTTATGTTTTATCATGATGCACTAGATAGTGATGTTAGACAGTTAGATGCATGTTGATTTTCAGGATATGGATTTTACACTAACATGTTATGTTTCTGAGATGTTGGAATATATTTATAATCTCATGGATGTTAGGGTTAGATTTTGGCATATTGATGGATAATATAATTGTTAAATATTGAATGATGAATTTGGAGTTCGGGATATATATATGATTTCTTGATGTTGTTAATATGGCTGAAATACTAGAGAGGCAATTGTTGTGTGTAGGATTTTATCACAAACATCAAAAGGGATAGGGGGACCAACCACGGAATGATGTCGATCATTGAGCAACGGGCAAAATTGACAACTTGTGTAATGTTTTGTTTGGAAGTCACCCATGGGGGGTGATTTCACATATGTGGCAATGAGGTGGATTGTGTCCCTTTCTTTAATTTTTTTATGTGTTTATTTATGTTTTGTGTATTTTAAATTTTGAGAAATTGTCACTTTATTAACATGTGTAATTGTGTGTTTATTAGACTTAATCCCTCTTGTTTAGTTTAACCAAAGTAGAGATGTGACTTATAGTAATGATGTGATCTTTTAGTCCTTGTGTAAGATGAATTTATGTTGTTTTGGGAGTATTTTACTCCACCCAAGTTCAAAATTCGGATTTATCCTTGGGGGTTACTTTTGGAGACTTGTGGGACAAGCAAGGCTTGTCCCATGCCTCTTAATTTGGCCCAAAAACCTTACCTATGGGTTGGGAAGCTCAATTTTGAATTCTTTGTCCATCTTTGAGTGTAGGAGAAGGAAAATCATTGCACTTTCTTTCTTTCCAAATTTATTTTTGTCCCTTGAAAGCATGGTGTGCAAGTTTTGAGCCATGTGGGTTGTCATAGTCCTTACTTGTGCATTGATGTTTCTTGGTTTTGATGTTTTGACTTGAGTGTGAGGATGGGGGATGATGAAGTGGCATCCTACATGGAGCCACCTCATCATCCTCACTTCCCAATTCTATTTATTTGTGACTTTTGGTTGGAATGGGGGTTACTTGCTTATTTTCCTTTTTGTGCACTTTTGGATTTGGGGAGCTTTTGGAGTGCTTGGATTGGATTTGAAGAGGCTTGTGAAGGTTATTCTTGGATCTTGATGAAGGGGTGGGCTCTCCACACATTTATTATTTATTTACTTTTTTTTGTAAGCAATGTTGTGCTTGTTAAAAGTATAATTTTCCTTTTTATGGTGTTGTGTGGGTTGGTTTAGTAGTGTTCTTTCTTTAGTTGTATTGAGAAAGGTTTATGGGACTGTTGGGAAAGGAAAAGGGGATTTATGTGAGGTATACAAAATTGGTGGGAGTGTTAATGGGAATCTTTCCTATGGGGAGTGAAAAGGAATTCATGGATTTGATACTTGTTGCAAGGAGAGATAACGAATTGTGTGATTATTCTTGTGCACTTGGAGGCTTAGGGCAAGAATCCCACTTCTCTTGGGAGGCATAAGGAGGTGGTATCTCATATCCCTTACTCTACTTGTTTTGATTTTAAAACCTTTTTTTTTTTTATGTGTATGTGTATACTTGATGGTTATGTGAACTTGGTGGTGTTGCTTGTATTTCATGTGTGTTTTATGAAGAAGCCTCTTCGTGATAGTTGTCAATGTTTCTTAATTCACTTCATGGTTCCTTAGTTGGGGATGGGGCCCATTAAGGGAAAGGATTCTTCCCTTAATGGATTTAAGGTTGGGCGGAGAGCGTTTACTCCCCCTTCCTTGTTTGTGAATCCATTGTGAAGATTGAAGAAAGTTAGAGTTAAAGCTACCTTGTAACTTGGCCTTGTGGCAAGCTCTCTTGTGGCATATTGTTTAAATCCATACTTTCCACTTTGATGTATTTTAAGATTGTAAGTTGTGATTAAGATGTTGAACTCTTGGAATTTACTTATCTTGTAAACCCCTTTTAAAAGTGTGGATTGAGAAAATTTACAAGTTCAAATGTGATTAGCCTTGTGAAAAGAAATTATTAAGATTTGTATTGTTTTGGAGCAAGGAAGATTTGGGTATAGATGAAATGGAAATACATGTATTTAATTTGAGTTGTTTTCAATACATGCAAGTTGATATATGTCTTCATCTAAAAAAATATTGTAATGAATGTTAGACTCCATTTTGAAAGGAACAAATATTTGGTTGGTTGCTCTTGCTTGTGAAATGGTTTTGGTTTGAATAGTCATTAAAGAAAAAAAAAAAAAAGAGATCGTACTTTATTGTTTTCCTTTGAAAGTATTTTTATTGGGGTATATAGAAGTTTACTACATTCCTACTAATTGGTAAGAAATAAAATAATTGTTAAGATTATTCAAATAAACAATCTTACTAGTGGTCTTGTTACCGTTTTTCATTTAATAGTTTTTAAAAAAATATTATTATTCTTACTTATGTTGTCATTCTCCAAGTGACTTTTTAATTGATTTATCAATCCAATTTGAAAAAATGTATGCACCCACTTATAATTCAACTTGTAGTTATTATATAAATTAGGGACTAAACTTATACCCCTTTTCTAGTTCATTATGAATGTCAAAAAAAGAATTCAAACACACTTGGTGTCCTAGTATTAAAAATATATTAATGTTATCTTAACATAACCTAATATTAAAGTAGAAATACTTTATTAATTATAATTTGTTGTTAATATATATATATATACTAACACGTATAAATTTATATTAATGAAAATTAGTAATGTTATTACTAAGATGTTATTAGTTTTATTATTAATAATAATTATTAAGTTCATAATTTTATTAAGTCAATTAATTAAATATATCTTATATAAGATAAAGAAATAAGTAAAAATTAATAAAGTAAAACTTATATAAATGAAAAAAAGGGGGATTAATTATTGCTTTGGTCTATGTGGCTGTGTTAGGTTTTGAAAGAAAATAAAAGGGGTGGGGAGGGTTGGTGACCCCACCCCCACCCCATAGTTTATAGGGGGTGGGGTCACTAACCCCTCCCCATCCCTCCATATAATATTTAAACACTACCTAGTGGGGGTCAAACCCCCACCAAAATATTTTGAAATTAATAAGGTAGTTAAAATGATGCTTGGTTTTATTTTGTTGCTCAATCACTAAAACTAATCCCGTGACCTTCCTTCTTTGGCGTATGAACTTTAGCTATATATATATATATACATGGTATGTTTTCTTTAAATATATAAAGTATTAAATTTCAGGTTTTATATCAGATTAGTATAAGGTATATAAATATATTTATATGTATATGTATGCACACACGAGTATAAGTGTGTGTGTGTGTGTGTGTGTGTGTGTGTCTATATATATATATATATAAATTTGGGACTAAACTTATACCCCTTTTCTAGTTTATTATGAATGTCAAAAAAAAAAGAATTCAAACACACATGGTTGGTCTAGTATTATTAATATGTTAATGTTATCTTAACATAACCTAATATTAAAATAGAAATACTTTATTAATTATAATTTGTTGTTAATATATATATTAACATGTATAAATTTATATTAATGAAAATTAGTAATGTTATTACTAAGATGTTATTATTTTTATTGTTAATAATAAAAACTAAGTTCATAATTTTATTGAGTCAATTAATTAAATAAAACTTATATAAGATAAAGTAATAAGTAAAAAAGTAATGAACTAAAACTTATATAAAAGAAAAAAAGGGGGATTAATTTTTTTCTTTGGCCTATGTGGCGGTGTTAGGTTTTGAAAGAAAAGAAAAGGGGTGGGGAGGGGTTGGTGACCCTACCCCCACCCCATAGTTTATATGGGGGAGGGTCACCGACCCCCTCCCCATACCTCCATATAATATTTAAACACTCCCAGTGGGGGTCAAACCACCACCAAAATACTTTGAAATTAATAAGGCGGTTAAACCGATCTTGGTTTTATTTTCAATCACTAAAACTAATCCCGCGACCTTCCTTATTTGGTGCATGAACTTTAGCTATAAATATTTTATGTTTTATTTAAATATATAAAGTATTAAATTGTATGTTTTTTTTTAAATATATAAAGTATTAAATTTCATGTTTTATATCAGATTAATATATGGTATATAAATATATTTATATGTATATGTATGCACACATGAGTATGTATATATATGTACACACACACACACACACACACACACACACACACACACACACACATTTGTATATTCTTAGAGAGAGTATTCATAATAGAAAAGAAATATAGCTTTAAACAAAATAGATCTTTAAAAAGGAAAAATACCCAAATGGGAAATCTATTAAATATTTGTTTGTAAATGGAAAATTTTACAAACCCTTGTGAAAGGGTAGAATATTAATAGGAGAAATAGAATATCGTGGGTTTAGAGATGTTTATATCCATCTCCAAGCTTGCAACCTCCTCTTCATTTATGGCTTCTTCCTGTTCCTTTATCCTCTATCCTGTAAAAAAAAAAAAAAAAAGGAATGAAATGAACAAAGAAGAGAGGGATAAAATTCTTAAGGACTTTTAGATTTGTTTTGTTTTCCTTCATCTAGTGGCAAAAATTCCTCCTATAAAAATTAGATGGGGGTAGGTGGGGTGATAATTTGATCACATGGGTCCCCTTTTTAATGGGACCACTTGAGTGAGTTGAAAGTAATTAAGCCATAGGTTGTTGTATTTGGTTTTAATTTTAGTAAACTCTCTTTCTTATTAAATAAATTTCTCCTTATTAGCATAATTCACTTTTGCTCTACAAAATAAATTAATTAGCTTAGTATAAATGGAGCAAATATTTTTTTGAACTTCAATTATTTGATTTTGCATGACCTTAGAAACCTATGTAGTAAGTTAATGTTGGACTAATGAATGATATATGTAAACCCAACTAAAGAATTTTTTTGTTTCTTTTATTTAATATTATTATTTATTTAATGTTGGAAAGGCCGATTTTAACTAAGGGTTTAGCTAAATGTTTCAAATATCCTTTAACAACAACAAAATATATCTTAGGGTGTTGTTGGGTTTCATGTGCAAAAATTTGTGGGCATAATAGATATGATAAATGACACTGTATAAATTTTGATATATGTTGATTTTCATTATTTGGATTTTATACTGACACATTATATTATACATACATTGCTTATGTCTGAATTTTCCAAGTAGAATTATGATGTCATGGATGTTAGAATCGAATTATTTGATCTGTTGATAGATTATAGAATTGGTTAATTCTGGATGATGATTATTGGTTCTATGTATATATGATTTCTCAATGTTGTTGATGCAGCCATGAGGCCGGAAAGGTATTTATGTTTGTACATGTGGGAACATTATATCACTATATATAGAAATGGAATAGGGACCTGTGCATTTACGATGGGAAAGTGACATGCGAGGATGATAATCGACAAGTGACCTTCCCCGTACCCGACCTCCCGAGGTCGTGCCGAGACAGCCGGTGGTTTGAAATGCGGGTGACTTAGATGACGTCACAGCCGGGATTATGGTTAGTTTTCTATGATAGAAAAGCTACAAGCGAGGATGAGAATCGACAAGTAACTTTCTTATGGCTAACTATGAGAGGATCAGTGACTAAGATCTGGTAGTTTGATCTCCTGGTAGCTAAACTGAAAAAGGGGAGATTTAGAGGCTATGAGCGGGTAGCATAAATTCCTTAGTGATTTACCCTCCTAACTAGAATTTAAGCGTTTAATCTAGTTATGGAATCTCTAAATTAACTTAAACTGAAAATAACAATTTATACTACTACTGAAAGGGAAACTAATCTAAACAAAATATATGATTGAAACATTATAATTACAAAGAACAATTAAACTACTTTTATACTAAAACTAAACAAGTGAAATAACTGGTGTGGTTATTCACCCTGCGTGATGTGTGAATCTAAATAAAAGTCAACTAATTAACTTAATTGAAAACCTTCAATCCTACCTCGTAAGTGAGGAACAAATCATAGTTTCTCGAAACTATCATTCCCACACGACTTCCCTAGGCAATATTGAAAGCGAGCTTTAACTGAAATAAAATGATTCACTACTCTATTTGATAATAACTTTGACAATTTAAACTCGGCATTTATGAGCAGAGGTAAATCCGGTTGTGTTGTAGCTTGTCCCCTCAGTGATCTCTTCGTGCTCTTGCATGTTCACGTGAATCCAGAAAAGAGTAGGAGCGCAAAGCAACATCGGCAAGGGAAGGCACTTTGGGACGACAATTACTTTAAAGTGAAAATGGCACAAAGCACAAGTAGGAGAGGGATGGCGCAAGTGAACCGGCTTGGCCTATGCGATTCCTAGCAGGTTGTTGTAAAGCAATGATAAAACAAAATGATAAACAAGTAGTACTCAAACAATGAATAATAAGCAGCTTCAGAGAAATACAACGAAGTACAAGTAGGAGAGGGATGGCACAAGAGAACAGAGCTTGGCCCATGCAATTCCTAGCAGGATCGTTGTCGGTGTACAATGAGGCATAACTAAATACTCAGAATTCTAAACCATGCTAAAGATAAAATGATTCATAAAATAAATCTAGGACTGAGTATGAAGACTGAAGCTCAAGAATGAAGACTCCAGACCAAAGAACTAAGACCAAAACAAACCAGACCATGGGTGAAACAACAGCACTGCCTGCACAAGATGGGTATGTGGCTTACCAACAGCTGAACAATACTATCTAAACATGTAATGAACTATACTATCAATCCTAAGCAAGCTAACAGACCAAACCACTGAAAAATGAGAAGACTCTCACAAGGAAATGGTGGCCATTTGCCTCAGCACAAGCTATGTATTTATAGCATTTGCAAACACCAGAAGGCAAGTTCAAATTGAACTCTCCTACTATTAAACAAAGATAAATCACTGTTCAGTCGGCAAAAACATAAATACAAGCTTAAGTCGGCAAAGAAAAGTTGGTAAATCGTTGATATTTCACGCGGGTCGCGTCAAAAGAACGTTCTGGAAAATGCGCACAGGACCGCCGCCCTTCGCAGGGAGGCGGTTACAGGACCGCCGCCCTGATCAGGGAGGCGGTCACGAGACCGCCGCCCTGCAGGGCGGCGGTTTCGCCACTGAAGGCCAAGAAGCCAAAGAAAGAGGAAAGAAAGGGAAAAACAAAGGGCGCGGGGGCAAAGCGAGGCATGCGGGATGTTAACGCATATCTGTAAAGCTTTTCTGGATCCCGAACACCTTGCGAAGAGACCTGTATCATCATTGGGGCGCTTGTAACATCTTTTCGGTGGTGCAGTACATACAATTTTGGGTACGTACAGGGACCAACCATATAAGAATGCTAGGTGTTTTGTAACATGGCCAAATTTCAAAACTTGTTTCTAGTGTATTTGTTATGTTATTAAATGCTTAGTTAGAATGTTTCCCATTGGGGTTGACCTCACATGTGTGGCCATAGGGTGTAATGTTTCCTTTCTTTAATTTTGTGTGTTTTATTTTTGTGTTGTATGTATTTAATTATTGGGAAATTTTAGTCACTTTATTAGCACTTATTAATGTGTCTTAATTAGCTAATTTAACTTAAATTTTAAACTAAAAGAAAGAGGTGACATGTGGGTAATAAATAGAGTAGATAGTCCTTGATTTGTGCTTTATGTGGAATGAATTAATTGCATTTAGGTGGTGTGTACTCTCCCTTTCTTCCAAAACTTGAATTCGGTCTTGCAGGCCACTTTTTGTGACTTGTGGGACAAGTTAATCTTGTCCCTCACATCTCAAAATATTCTACAAACCATAATTATGAAGTATGGGGCTTATTTTGACCATTTTAATGTATGTGTTTACTGTAAAAGAGAAAAAAATTATTTTCTACTCACCACAATTAATTTTTCCTTGATAAGCATGGAGTGCATGTTGGAGTGTCATGTGGGCATGTCATAAGTCTTACATGTTCATTTATTGCATTGAGTTTTGTGTGTTGACTTGTGAGTTGGAATGGAGGGATGATGAAGTTGTATCCTACATGGATCCACCTCATCATCCTCACTTCCCTTTTCTATTTATTGAATGAATTTGAAGGACTTTGGGTTGCTTGGCTTATTTTATTCTCTTACACTTTTGAAATTAAGAGCTTTATTTTTAGTTGCATTTGGATTGTGCTTGGTTTTGAAGTGTCAAGGCTTGTTGGAGTGACAATTTTTGAAGCTTAATGGATATGTAGGATATTCACTTTTATTATTTCTTTATTTATGAAAATAGATGTGAAAATTGTGTTTGTATCAGTATTTGCATGAGTTTTATGAATGTGATAAATTGGGAGTTGGGTAGATTATCTTAGATCGGTGTGGGATAAATAAATGGAGTTCTTTTGTGGAGGAAAAAGGGAGTTAGTGAGGAATGTGGAGGGAGTGTGGAAGAGGTGCTCCATCTATGAGGATGAAAAATGGTTTACATGTTATTTTGCATAGACAAAAAGGAGAAATAACTATTGTGTGTGCTATTCCTAGTGCACTTAGAGGCATTTGGGTGGACCCTATTTCCACATGGGAGGCATAAGGAGAAGACTCCATGTTCTTGCCTCAATTTTGTTTTACCCTTAAGCCTTTATGAATGTTTGAAAATATTTGTTTTATTTGTGTTTTGATGAAAATTTTGCAAAACCACTCTGATAATCTTATTTGAAAAATGTTATTGAGTGTTGGAATATTTTTTTAATGTCAAAAAGTTGTATGAATTTTTATTATGGAAGCCATCTTTTGCTAAGTTGTCAAAGTTGTAAAATACACCTCATTAATCCTTTGTTTAGGCTCGGGGCCAATAAGAAGATGACTTCTCCTCTTATTGGATTATAGGTTGGGTGAAGAGCATCGCTTATACCCATTTCTTTGTATTATGAATCAATATTTAAAGAGTCAAATACATGTAAAATTGAAATGATGAAGTTGGGAAAAAATGTTGAAATGAAGATTTGTGTTTGATCAATTAGAATAATATCTATGTTGCAATTTGACCATATTGTTCCCACTTACAAGTGGAAGTTTGTAAAATTGTATTATCAAACGAATCCTTTGTATATATAGTTATTCAAGTTTTTAATGTTTTAGCAAAAGGAGAAAGCTTAAGTATATAGTTTGCTTAGAAATGAAACTCTCCTAAATTTGTATATTATTCAAAGTTGTAATATATATTTATGGAAAAGATGATGTTATTGAAAAGAAAGAGTTGTTTATTTCTTTTGTTTTTTTGTTGATAAGTTAAAATTAAAAGGAATGAAGTATATTTGATGTTATAGTCAAATTTTACATTTCATCAAGTAAGAGAAAGAATAGAGAAATGAACTTATTTAAGCTCGATATTCCTTTTATTCTCTCCAACTAAATTTTATAAGAGAAGGAAACTATTGTAGTTAAAATTATAGACAAAATTTTTACAATGATATAAGGGGGAAAATTGTACATTTAGTATTTAAAACCAAGGAAATTCTTCCTCTTCTTTTCTTTCTTTTGGTTGAAAAAGTAGATTACTATTTGTCAACTATTTTACTCTTGAAAACAAGTCCAAAATTATCTTTAATTTTTCCTTATAATTTCACTAGGAAAACAAACTTTATTTGATTGATTAAAATATAATGAAACGAAATATTTAATTATAATTATATGTAACTATATAAATTTATATATTAATTTATATTATAGTTGTATCTATATCAATTTTAATCAAACATGTGTATTATATATATATATATATATTATATTAATAAATAATTTTTTTGATATATAAAAAAATATGAAATGTAAGTTGAATGGCTATAATTTACAATTTTTATTTAAATAAAAAAGAATGTTGGGGTTGGGTCACAACCCAAACCATGCATATAATATTTATTGGTGGAGTGGGGGTGGGTTCTGCATCCCACACCTACCCACTTCTTTATAAAACAGTGGTGGCAAGTGGGGGTGTAAAACCCCTATTATATAACCATGCCCAAATTTATGGGGCACATAACCATTAACGCAGGTCGTATAAGTATACCCGGTCACTACCACATTATTTTCTCAGGTTGTTGTATATTAAACAATGTCCATATAAAATGTGAATGTGTGTGTGTGTGTCTGTGTGTGTTTGTTTGTGTGATTAAATCATTTTTAAAAGGAGGGTAATTTTACAAATATTTATACATATGTATATGTATGTGTGTGTGTGTGTGTGTGTGTGTGTGTGTGTGTGTGTGTGTACATACATTTGGGGTTTTATATTATTCACCCAAAATAGGCATATATCTAATTCATATACACCCAACTTGTAAGAAATATTTTTAAAAAACATAAATACAATAGGGTAAGGAATACCCATAAAAAGGAAATGGGGATATATTCCATTTTACCAAAAAAATACAAAAAGAAATGGAGTTTTAAATCCTCCCAAGCTTCATTAGCATCCATGGCTTCTCCCCTCCTCTTTCTCAAAATCATGGAATCAAAATGAAATGGGATTAGATCAAAATAAGAATAAGATGTCAACATAAATAAAGTTAGGGATTATTAGAAATCCTAGGATCCAATGGCTAGGATAGATTTAATCTAATGGCTCAGATTTGACCCTACATAACTTAAGTAGGTGGTATTTTATGGGAATGAAATTTCATTAAAAATGCATGGGTAATGGGGTGAATGGGGCCACTTAGTGGCTAGTCAAGTTGTGACCTTTTGGTGGGAATTAATAAAGTTAATCAATGGTTTCCTTGGATAAATATAAAAGGGAATTTTTAAATAATTATTAGTAAGGGTAAAATTAAATAAACTAATGGAACTTGGTAAGTTTTTTTAAACCGTAAAGGTAAATAAATTAATAGTAGTTAATTACTAATTTATTTCCAAACATAACAAGATTGTGTAGAAACTTTAATCGAGAAATTAATTAAATTGTGAATAATGTTTACCCTTGGAACTTAATAATAAAAATAAAAAAATGTGAAAGTTCTCCGTTATAAATTAATATCTTTTACTATGGTTTTAAACGTACAAAATTGTGGGCATCACCCTTGGTATCGAATCAAGCTGTTTCTTTAACGCTTGACCTAAGGCACACTTGGAAACACAAAACACAACAAGTAAACCAAACACAACTTATAACTAGAACACACAACATTGCATGGTATTTTAAAACGTAGAAAACCTAGAAAACTTAAACAAATCCTAGATGATGATAAAATAACCCCCTTCTTTTACGTGGTAGGAGGAAAAGACTAGATGAGGGTTCTTACATGTGGAGCTAGTCCTTCTATCCCGAGATAATGCAAAGAGCTAATATATTTCCGTGAGATCTAAAAGACATTAAAAATGTCAATGTAGCTATAGGAGGTGGAGCAAGAGGGGGTGATATAACTAGCATGGAAAATATCCTTTGGTAGAGACTAGTATCCCTTCATGGCACAATGAGAGGAGTAGAGAGCGGAGAAATCCCATATAGAGTCAGCTAGATGAGATTCACCTACGAGGGACATAGAGAGAGGGCTAACGGACACAGAGATAGATCTAGGATCCCTTGGATAAGGGATGATCAAGCGTATAGACCTAGAGGAAAGCATTTGATGCTGACATTTTATATCGACATGATACTAAAGTTACATTCGCTCCATTTTATTGTAGAAAAATGATGATTTCAAGCTGAGGAAGGGATGGTTAGATTTAGTGGATGCTTGAAGCTATGTCGTTGTACCAGCAACATGAAAGCTTGTGTTTCCATCCACCTTCCGAGACATGGAGCCGAAGTTTAGTGGAGAACTAAGAATCAAGCTCCATGTCAATTTAGATACGATTACTTGGGATCACTTGAGGAGTGGTTAAGGAGTAGATAAATATCTAGGAGATTCATCGAGCATCGAATCTATGAGTTTCTAATCTCCGATAGGCCTCTATGATAGTATTTGAGTCTCGAGAGTTAGTTTATGGACTTGTTACAGTATGTTGAGTACATGCACGATGAGTAGGTTCAAATCCATTGGTTCATTAGAGGCCCGAACTTATATTTCGAGATAGGCGATGCGTATTCATTTCCAAAAGACTTTACCAAAGGCCATTAGGAAGGCATACATTGTAGAGACGAAAACAAGGGAAAGAATCAACGGACTCAAGATAGAGTGAGGAGTTGTATTAAGTAGAATAAAGATATTAGGTCGAGGGGGTCGGTTCCTCATCCTTGTTGCAAACATGGTTCAACACCTGTCTTCTTTTAGTTCACTACAAAGGTCTTTCAATTCAAAATCATAGCACCTCCGAATGGCTTGATTCTGAAATGGGGTATTTGTTGTGATTTTACAACATTGGACCATCTCTCAAGTTGTGGGAGTTGAAAAACTTGAGATGTACTTCGAGAGAAGGTTGGTTACCGCTTCCTAATCTACCTACCACAAGCTACTCCAAAGGCAAAAAGTACCTAATCTATCCTTATCTAACCATTCTAAGGAGACAGGGGAGAGAGAGAAGGTGAAAGAGAGCCTACACTAAGCGGTGATACACCAAAAATGAAGTGGCCGAACACAGACTCCGAATGCCGAAAGTGGAGATAGGTGAGCAGAGAGGGGGATGGAAAAGATGCAAGTCTGCAGACAATAGATGAATGTCACATGGAGCCCCACTTCAAGACCCATTAAGTACAACTCCTAAGACCTCGCAATGAACATCATAGTATGTATAGTATACCCCCGTAATGACGAGAGGTGAGAAGAGAAAAAAAGTAAAAGATGGAAAAATGCATCACGAAACATATTCTATTCCTCCAAAAGTCACACGGTACATCATTAGTGGGCAAGGGGCAAGAAAATGCCATTATAGAGCCATGAAAGGAGGCTTAGACTCTGCATTCTACCCTAAGGAAGAAAGAGAGGGGTAGGAGAAAAAATATGAACCAACTTTTGAATATGCCCTCCTTTGCAATATATGTAAGAATGAGAGAGAAATAGAGAGGGAAAATCAAACTCTGTTCCAACCGCCCCTGCAATGCATTGAATCCTTCCTGCTGAAAGAGATAAGGAGAGAGGGAAAATATGAATCCTACATCAACCACCTTAAGATATGCATTGAATTCTCCCTACTCCAACCACTCCAAAGAGCATTGAAATCCACTTGCCACAATGAAGAGTCTAATTATAACACCCTTTCCTCTATCGATGT
This sequence comes from Taxus wallichiana var. yunnanensis, assembly GCA_018340775.1. Lineage (NCBI taxonomy): Eukaryota > Viridiplantae > Streptophyta > Pinopsida > Cupressales > Taxaceae > Taxus > Taxus wallichiana. The sequence continues at coordinate 434,483,989 of CM031243.1, forward strand.
CCCTTATTGGGCAAGAAAGAGGCCCATTCTTCATCATGGTGGCAGGTGGGAGACTTGATAGCCCCCAAAATTAGTTGGCCAAGGCATTAATCAAGGCAAGTGAGAATCTGAAATTGAGATATTTCAAACAAGTCCTCTCTCGCCCTAATCGAGTTTCTATTTGAAAGATATGGTTTATGAAGATCGGGGTCATGGGTGTGCAATGTTTAAAAGAGTTTGTATGTACTGGGTCCACATGCCAACCTTGCACATACCGAATATTTGGATCCATCCTTTCACTCTTGAAATTGTGATGGAATGACACATGGTGGATTATGCGAGCTCCTTTGTTTCCTTTGTATTCAGCATGAGTTTCTCCTTTTGGCGGAGACACTGTGCCTGACCCGAGACACGTGGAGGCTTGGCACTTGTTTGGAAATGGCCCCCTTATTTTTCTTCTATGGATAAGAGACATGGAGGCCTTTGCAACATTTTGGACTTTTCAATGGCTGACCTTACCCTTTCGGACTATGACCATGTGGAAGGTTAGAGATCATTTGGAGACTGCCTTTTGGGTCACACCTTTGAAATTACATTGATGAGACTCGTGGAGAGATGGTGCATGTTTGGAGAACACTTCTATATTCTCCTCTTGAAAGTGCACCGAAGAGACACGTGGCTCCTTCCACTGGCTTGTTCCTTTCTTTTTATTTTGGCTAAGTCCCTTTTGCTTGGTGTGGCCATATATCTGACCCTGGATACGTGGAGGCTTAGCACACACTTGGTAACCTCGCTATGAATTTTAATTTTAAAATTAACCGAGCTAACACATGGTTCCTTCTAGTGGCCGTTTTTACTTAGATGATTTGATCCTACTCCCTTTTCGGCCTCGGGACACGTGTAAGTGCCACACTCATTTGAGTCTCTGTTTTGGGTCACGAATTTGAATTTACACTAATTAGACACACGGTGATGTCTTGGCTCTCTATACTTAGTCATTTTGGGCCTAATATATCTCCCTTATTTGATTCTATTAGACCCTAGACACATGGATATTTTGTGCTCATTTGAGTCTCCACACTTTTGACCAAGCGTTGGTGTTGCGCCGATGAGACACGTGGAGGATTCCACCAACACTTTTTTACTTAGTCATTTTAAATGGTCGAATCTGCCTCCCTTTTAGACCTAGGACACATGGAAGCCTCGAACTCATTTGGAAGCTCACTCGAATTTTAACTTTGAAGTTGCACTGAACCGACACGTGGTTTCTTCTCGGCTTCGCCTCTGCCTTTGCTTAAAATTTTCAATGGCGACTACATTTATCCTTTTTTGGACTTGGGACATGTGGAAGCTTGGTGATTGTTTGGGGTCTCCACTTTGGATTATATCCTTGGAGTTATGCTGAGTTGACGTGTGGCACTCTCCATGGTTCGTGACTTTTCAACTACCGATGAGACCCCATGGGCTCATGCAGCCCGCACTTGAAAATTACACCATTTTGTGAAAGGTAAAAAAGTTACAAAGTCCCCCGCGCAGACCTAATTTTAGACTTGGGCATAATTTCCTCCTTGGCCCCACAAACCCACTTTTGGAAAAATTCATCCTCGGGCCACCGGCTAAGCACATTTTCCCATTTTTGCCAAACAAACATCTTCGGGCCCGTCGGCCTCTCTTTTTCCACTTTTGATAATATATCCTTCTTGGTCCCATGAGCTCTGCAATTATACTTGTGGATTTTAGAAAAAGTATAAAAAAATCAAAATATCTCCCACCTCCCCGCTGGTCCACAATTTCCATGGGCAAAAATCTTCCTATGCCCATCGGCACGCTTTTGGAAAAAAATCCTTCTAAGGTTCGTTGTCCGTAACTTGAAAAATATGAAGAGTTAGAAGGACTTATTTATATCTCTGGAAAGGGGAATAAATTTCCTCTCTAATGGAAATGCTTTTAGGGGCCTTATGTGGTTAAAATATGTAAAAATTTAGATTGAAGCACAAAGGGGAAAAATGGTGTCAGTTGACCCAAAATAATTATGAGCTTATTTTGGTAAATAATTTGGTGACTCATGGGGATCACTTGCCTGCTAGGTGAAATGATCCAGTGGAATTGAAGCATTAATTGGGCATGGAGTCTTCCTGGTAAACACAAATCTCATCTAAACTTTGAAAATTTGATCCCTAAGTCGCTTGGAACACCACTAGAACCGGAGGTGACTCACCAAAACTACTTCTAATGTATTGTGTATGAGCAACAAAACACCACAACACACTATACACAAAACCGAAAATCATACATGCTCAAAGTGGATCATGCAGAGTGTGTAAAAGCACTTCTTCTCGAAAACAAACCTACTTCTACTCTACACTAACCAGAGAGAAAGGGGACTCAAACAAATCCTGCAACTAGTAGGGAGAAGTAGCTTCCTTTCCTCAAAAGGGGAATCCATGTAAATGATTTAACACCGAATATGGTTGCTTTCCTAAGTGAAAACTGACCATAACCCATTCTCCACCCAAATCATTAAGGTGTCACCTAGAAATAAGATAAATGCCTCTTTTAGTTGCTCTTCATGTAGATTGAAGAGGTATTACAACTGATCCTTAGTACATTAGAGCTCATCCTCTTGCCCCGAAATGGGTGTGAGTTGTTTTCTTCTCTCTTGGCTCTAATAAAGCCAAGTACCTAATGGGCATGGTCCGATGCTTTAAATGTGCCCCTTTCTTTGAATTTTAACTCCATGAATGGAGTCTCTCACCGACCTTCCCGGCCTGGATGGTGTGAGAGAGATGATGACATCCTCTTGAATTTTACCTTCCTTTTCAGGTGAAGAACATGGAAGATTGAGATCTTCCAACCTTGGTTCAAGAGGGATGTTATGAAGTGTGGGTTATTATACTTGAATTCTCTCCTTCATGGAAGCAGGCTCATGTGCTTGGAAGGTGGATGATGGAGAAAAAAATGATGTTATCACCTCAGAATCCTCTCCATCAAAGCAATATTCCATGTCTAAAAGATAGTCCGCCTCTTTGTTTTCTTGCTACATGTGCTCTACCTTCCCCACAATGTCCTCCCGATCTGCAACTACTAAGCTAACCGTGGTTCCCTTCATCCTCAAACATGAAGTTTGAAAGCTCAAACTCTCTTTAACATTAGAGCTTGAAGGGAATAAAGTAGGAAGAAGAACTCAAGGTTCTTCTATGACCTGCCCGCACTTGGAGGATCTGAAACTATATGGTCCTCCTCCATCATGGGTTCATAAATCAAATCAAACCCTTCAAATTAAAGAAAAAAATCTTGAATGATGATTTCTTCACTAAGTGGGCCAAATTTTGATTTGATTTCTCCCAGCTACTCCTTTTCAATGGGACTTGGAGCTAGTTGTTCTTCCTCCTTAACTCGTTGTATAACTTGGATTAGATCAACATCCTCTTTAGACAGAGTGCCATTATGGACACTACATTTAGAACAAATAGGTTGCTGATTTTCTCCTTCTTGTTCTTGTTCTTATTTAACCTTGACCTCCTCTATTGGTTTAACCATGAGGGGATCCTTGTAAACCCAAATATGGAAGCCCAACTCCTCAGATTTTTGTCATTTCTTCTTTGTTGGGTTCCTCTTATTGCTATGTTACTTGACCGGGTTCTTGAGTATCTTCCCAACATGTACTTGGAAAAGCAAGAGGAGTGGAAGGTTGGGGTTCAACCAATTTCACTATTATTTTTGTGGAGAGAGGGAGTGGAAATTTTTTTTTTTAGAGGGATGACTTCGCTTTGGAAAGGAAAAGAGTAGAAGAATTGGGATGAGGTGAAATGTTAGGAGATGGATAGGGAAGTCAACACTTGGAGAAGCAAGTGAGGGGCTTGACTGTTGATCATGATGAAATGATGAAACTTGAGCAAGAGAAAATAAAGGACAAGGAGCTAGTGATTTGAACTACTCATTTACAAGGTTGTCCCGTGTCCAACTCATAAGCCTCAATCTCCTCAATCCATTGTACAACTTGAGGAAGCACTTCAATAATGAATTCAAGCTTCGTGTATGTTGTAATGTCTTAGAAAAGGGCCTCCCATGGATTGGGTGCTCAAACCAATCCTAAATGCCTTCATCTATGTTATAGCTCTAGATTACACCATGCTAGCCTTCATTCCTTGAATATTCTCCAACAAATCAACATTTTCCTTGCAGGTGTCACCATTATATACATCCCATTGTTCTTGATAAGTTCCATGGTCGAATGATTTTGACACCGCTGATATGGGTAAGCATAGTGGTTCTGGATTTGATCATAATGCTGATCTAGAGGAATGTGGAAATGCATTTGTTGGAAGTGTGAGTTCCAATAAGGAAATGAATTCATGATTGCATAACTTCATGGGATGGAAGAAGCTAAAAGAGATAGAAGAAAATGGATAGGAGAAGGTCTCAGTAACTTCAAAGATGGGTTGTTGACCAGATGGGATCACCATATGTGCTTGCATGTGCCTCAAAAGGTTGAATCTTAATAGGAACACATCAACCTACTAAGATGAAGTGGTAAGGTGCTTCAGACCTATCCCACCAGGTGTGCCAAAATTGTGAATGCAAAATCACATCACCCTCAAATAGCCTGATTATGAAATGGGGTATTTGGTGTGATTACACAACAAAGGACTATCTCTCAAGCTATGGGACTTGTAAAACTTGATATGGACCTCTAGAGAAGGATAATTCCTTCCTAATCTACTCGCCAAAATCTATTCCAAAGTGTAGGTAGAACCTAATCTATCTTAGTCTAACCATTCCAAGGAGGTAGGGGGCGAGAGATAGGGTGAAAGAGAGCCTACACTAAGTGGTGATACACCAGAAAAGGAAGTGGCTGATCACAAACCTGACTTCCTAAAGTGGAGAGAGGTGAGCAGAGGAGAGGGTGGACAAGATGCACCATAGACCAAAGATGAATGTCACACAAAACACCACTTCAAGACCCATTATGTATAGCTCCTAGGACTTGCAATGAACATTAGAGTATGTATAATATACCCTTTAATGATGAGAGGTTAGAAGAGACAACAAAATAAGCAAAGGATGGACAAATGCATCACGAAAAATATTCTATTACTCCAAAAGTCACACGGTACATCATCAGTGGGAAAGGGGCAAGAAAATGCCATTACAGAGCCATGAAAGGAGGCTTAGACTCCACGTTCTACCCTAAGGAAGAAAGAGAGAGGGGGAAGAAGAGAAAAGATGAACCAACCTTTGAATATGCCCCTCCTTTACAATATATAGAAGAATGATAGAGAAAGAGAGAGAGGGAAAATCAAAATATATTCAAACCACCCTCGCAATGCATTGAATCCTACCTCTTGAAAGAGAGAAGAAGAAAGGAAAATATGAATCCTTCTTCAACCACCTTAAGATATGCATTGAATTCTGCCTACTCCAACCACTCCAAAAAGCATTGAAATCCACTTGCCACAATGAAGAGTCTTGCTGCAACACCCATGCCTCCATCGTTATCCCTTACTGGGCAAGAAAGAGGCCCATTATTCATCATGGCGGTAGGTGGGAGACTTAACAGCCCCAAAAAGAGTAGAACAAGGAATTAATGGAGGCAATCGAGAAGCTGCACCGAGATCTTTTCAAAAAGTCCTCTCGCCCAAATCTGAATTTTCAATCAAAAGATATCGTTGTTTGAAAATCGGGTTGTGGGTGCACAATGTTTAAAAGATTCTATCCATACTTTGGATCAACATGGGAGCCTCATGTGTCTTGAACATTGGCTCCTTCCTTTCACTCTTGATATCACGTTGGAATGACATGTGGTGGTTTCCATGGGATCCTCTGTTTCCTTTGTATTTTGCCTAAGTTTCTCTAGTAGGCGGAGACACCGTGCTCGACTCAAGACACATGGAGGCTTGGTGCTTGTTTTGAAAATGCCCCCATATTTTTCTTTTGAAGTTGTGCATATGATACACGTGGAGGCATTGGCAGGCTTTTGGAATTTTGAACGACCGACCTTACCCTTTCGAACTATGACCATGTGGCAGGTTGGCACTCATTTGGGGACTTCTTTTTGGCCGTACCTTTGAAATTACATTGATGAGACACATGGCGAGCTGGTGCATGTTTGGGGAATGTCTCAGATTCACCTCTTAAAATTGCAACCGAAGAGACACATGGATCCTCTCGCTAGCTCGCTCCTTTCTTTGTATTTTGGCTAAGTCCCTTTTGCTTAATGGGGCCATATATCCACCACGGATACATGGAGGCTTAGCGCACATTTGGGAACCCGCTCCAAATTTTACTTTTAAAATTACGTTAGATTGACACGTGGTTCCTTCCACCGGATTTTTGTTCTTAGAAAGTTTGAGACTTCTCCTTTTTGGGCCTTGGACACGTGGAAGACCCACACTCATCTCGAGTCTCTATTTTGAGTCACACCTTTAAATTTGAGTGACGACACATGTGGCACTTTTCCGCCGGCTCTCTATACTTAGTCATTTTGGGCCCACTTTATCTCCCTTTTTGACTCTATTGGACCCTAGACACGTGGAGAGTTGTCACCATTTGAGTCTCGCACTTTGGACCTAGCCTTAGTGTTGCACCGATGAGACACTTGGAGGATTCCACCGAAACACTTTTACTTAGTTGTTTCAAACGGATGGCTTTGTGTCCCTTTGGACTCGGGACATGTGGAAGCCTTGTGCTCATTTCAAACTCACTCCGAGTTTTACCTTTGAAGTTGAATTGAGTGGACACGTTGTTCCTTCCATTGGCCTCGCCTCGCTTAGACTTTTCAATGGCCGACTATGTCCCTTTTTTAGACCTAGGCACGTGGAAGCTTGGCACTTGTTTGGGGTCTCGCTTTGATTCTATCCTTGGAGTTACATTGAGATGATGCATGGCACCCTCCACGAGTCTATGAATTTTTAATAGCCAATGAGACCCCAAGGGCTCACGGGCCCACACTTGAAAATTGTGACATTTTGCATAAAGGTAAAATAGTTTTAAAGTCCCCATGCACTGGCCGCCCGCTTTGAGACGTGGAAAAAATTTCCTCCTCTACCCCGCCAGTGGTTCATTTTAAGAGACCTCTTAGAAATCGAGGTGGAAAATACCAAGAAAATATCCTGGAACCCGCCACGAGAAGGCAAATTTTTGGGGGTCTAATAGAAAATATTTCATCGATTTTTAAGTGGTGTGTGAAGGATGAAAAGGCGTGATGAAGATTTGTTTTCGTATGTCAATAAGGTTGTTGACATGCCTTAATTTATTGTTGACGTGCATCGGTGAGATTCATGACACACGTTAATAAACCTTGCTGACGCACAAAAAAATATTCTCGTCACGTGTCTATAGCCTCCATCCTCTAGTCACGTGACAACTCTCTCTCGTGCATACGCAGCCTCTCGCACCTCTGTTGCATCTATAGCCTATGCCCTCCTATCGTGTATTTACTATACTTGATAATATATATGCCCCGTGTTGTATGAGTGAGCTAGAAGTGTTCTACCTAGTGATTAATCTAGGATTATATAGGGGATAGTTTTAAGGGTAGGCAAAGCCGACCCCTAAAAAAAATTAAACTGTAATTTTAGGTGAACAGTGATGACCCACGCTTAAAAATCACCTTTTCAAAATTTTCAAAAATGGAATATTTTCCATATCACGAATATTCGCCACTAAAATTATTCCTAGACGCTCGGAGACCCTCTTTATGAAAAAATCATACTCGGGCACCGTCAACCAACATTTTCCCATTTTTGGCCAAAAGACATCTTCAAGGCCGTCGGCCCACTTTTTTCACTTTTCATAAGAGATCCTTCTCGGGCCCAGGAAGCCCACAATTATACTTGTGACTTTTTGTGAAAATTGTAAAAAAAAAATCTCCTACCTCCCATCCTGGTCCCGCATTTTCCATGTGCAAAAATCTTCCCTACTCCCCTCGGCCCGCTTTTGGCAAAAAATCCTTTCAAGGCCCGCCATCCCGTAACTTGAAAAATACGAAGAGTTAGAAGGACTTATTTATATCTCTGGAAAGGGGAAGAAATTTCCTATCTGATGGAAATTTTTAGGGGACTTAAGTGCTTAAAATATGTAAAAATTCAGATTGAAGCACAATGGGGAAAAATGGTGTCAGTTGACCCAAAATAAATGTGAGCTTATTTTGGTCAACAAGGTGACAACAAAAACATACTTGAAAACATTTTAGACCTATAGAATTCTATGATGCACAGAGAAGGAATAGTATGGGGTCTCTAGGTAGGGCACCTATTAGGACATAAAGGCCTGCACCCGAGCTTAGTTAGTAGGAGTACATCCACCAAAACAACAACAATGGATAGTAGGATCATTAGGATCTAAGTCATGGATAGTTAGGGGACCTAGTAGTTGTTACCAATGTGGTGTACATAGGAAACATTAGAGGGTGTTTAGACACAACGTTGTTAATTAAGGTAAGGCACCTATTTTTGAGCCTATAGTCGGTGATATGGGTCCTAGCCATCGATTTATGAAGAGGTTGAGAACAACTAGTTAGATAATTAGGTACAATGATTGATACCATCGATAGCATTGGTGGTATTTATACCACTATCTTATTTGATTCTGGATATATAGAATCTTTAATTTCTATCTTTAGTAGAAAGATTGAAATGGTGGTAGTTAGGAATGATGTTAGTGGGGATGTTGAGATGGATTTCGAGCCAAACTCTCAAAGTGAACTCCTTAGTTAAGGAGTGTGTAGTGGACCTAGGACCCTTCACCACGACTTTGGATCTTCATATCCTTCCCTTGGGTTCGTATGGAGTTATCTTGGGCATGGATTGGTTATCTACACATAGATCTAGTGTATATTTTTACAACAAGGTTATATTTCGTGCAGATGATTTGGGAGTTTAGTCAGTGATAGTTGGTGTTAGATGACCCATATCTATTCACACCATATCCACTATGCCACTAAAGCAGTGTGCGCTAAGGGGTTGTTAGTCAGATGCCATCTTAGTTAGTGACCAATGAGAGGATGAGACTCATGGACCATCACTTGATGGTCATCATATTTTGAGGGTTTTTTTAGATAATTTTCTTAGAGAGTTTCCAGGTTACCTCCTTCACATGAGATAGACTTTCATATTGATTTTGTTCCTAAAACGGAGCCTATCTTATACATGATATATACGATGACCACCCTTGAGCTATATGTGCTCAAGTCAGTAGTTAGGAATTATTGAGAAAGGCCTAATCTATCCTAGTGTATCTCATTGGGGTGCACCGGTGATTTTTGTGAAGAAGAAGGATGGATATTTGTGTTTGTGTGTGGAATATAGATTGTTGAACAAATAAAAATCGATAATCGTTACCCCCTTCCTCACATAGATAGTTTATTTGATCAAATGAAGGGTGCTAGCATGTTTTATAAGATAGATATTAACTCTAGTTAGCATAAGCTAAGGATTGAGGAGGGTGATATCAACAAAATAGCTTTTTGTGAGAGATATGGCCACTATGAGTTCACCATTGTTCCATTTGGTCTAATGAATACCTATGTAGTATTTATGAGTGTTATGAATGGGGTATTTAGGATATTCTTGTACCAGCTCTTGCTTGTGTTTATAGATGATGTATTGATATACTAATGTATGTGTGAGGAGCACCTTCAACAAGTTCTCCAAAGTGTCTTAAAGAGAAGTAGCTATATGAGAATCTAGAGAAGTGTACATTTTTCAAAATAGAGGTTAAGTATTTAGGTCAAATTATTTTTGGAGAAGGAATCGTAGTCAATCCTTCCAAGATTAGAACTATTATGGATTGGCCAGACTAACCAATGTGACCGACGTGCACAGCCTTCATGGGATTGGTAGGCTATTAAAGGAGGTTTGTTAAGGATTTCTCTTGTATTACACATCCTTAACTTCCCTTCAAAGAGAACGGGAAGAAGTTATTTTGTAAGATGGATGTGAGTAGGCCTTTAGTAAAACCGAAGTTATTCCTTGAGACCACACTATTATTATAGTTCTAGATCCTCAAAGAGATTTCTTCAGTGTGCACAGATGCTTCTTGGAAGGTTTTATTAGGTTTTGGATCCAAGATGGATGAGTAGTAGCTTTTGAGTCTTGAAAACTCAAAGATTATGAGCTCAATTATCTAACTCATGAAATTGAGCTTCCGTAAGTGGTCCATGCATTGGTGCATTGGAAAAAATTCCTTTTAGGCGCAGGAGGTTCATTCTCAAGACAAAACATTTTTAGCTTACGACACCTCTTCACATAGCTTAATCTCAACACCACAACAATGTTGGATGGATTTAATATGTGAGTATGACATAGAGATAGAGCATGTGAAGTAGTAAGGAGAATGTGGTTGCAAATGGTTTAATTCATCGGAGGAATTTGGTTATCCTTACTTCGGTGGGTAGAGACTTATAAAGTAGGATCTTGCGATAGCTTGGACATGACAGTTTCAACCTTTTAGCTAGAGAAAACATTGAGTTTGAGAGACCGATTGAGAGGAAGTTTGATGGATTCACATTAGAGTCGGATGGGATACTTCGACATAGAGGTTGAATCAATGTACCTATGGCTTGAGGTTTGAGTCCTGGATATATTAGAAGAGGCTCATCGTGCACCTTATTCACCACATTGAGACAAATGTACCACCGGAGAGGAATTCAGAGATATGTAGCTCGTTTTATGTCTCAATGTTTGGAGTGTCGAGCATAAAGGTCGAGCATCATCATATAGTTGTCCTTCTCTACCCGCATGTTATAACCGAGTGGAAATGGGACACCATTTCCATGGATTTTATAGTGGGGATACCGATGTCAAGATACCAAAGCATGATGCCATCATGGTCATAGTGGATAGATTGATGAAATTGGATCATTTTTCTCCAATCAAGACCACTTATACAACTATGAAGTGGCATGAGTTTACTTAAATGAGATTTTCAAACTTTACAGGATTCCTTGAAAGATTATATGTGACCTCAATTCCTTATACACCTCTTAGTTTTGGACTATCATGCAACGTGCCCTTAGGATGAGCATTAACTTTAGTACAACATATCACCCAGAGATAGATGGATAGATTGAGCGGTGAATAAGATTTGAGAGGATATTTTTTACATGTATATCATAGACCATCGAGTCAAGATGGGAGGATTATTTGTATTTGGTGGAGTTTCATGTACAAAATTTTTAGATTTCTATTAGTATGGCTTCATTTTCACGCACTATATGGCAGGGAGTGCATGACACCGTTTAGTTAGGATAGGATAGAGGATAGAGTATCTCTTGAGAAAGCCTTGTTTCATGACATGGAGTAGTAGGTTGTTTTTATTAGTCAAATATTGTAGTTGGCAAAGGATAGACAAAAGAAATATGTAGATCAAAGGAGAGTTGAACATAGTTTTTAGGTTGACACGAAGGTGTTTCTTCATGTCAGCCTCATACGAGTCCTATCCATTATGAAAATCCCTCTAAGTAAGCTCCAAGATTCTTGGGTCCATTTGAGATCTGGAGACGATCAATCCCTTAGCTCATCTTCTAGCCTTGTCACCCAACTTGCCTCATGTGCAAAATATTTTTATGTTTCTATTTATAGGAGATACATTCCAGATCTTTCTCATGAATTGGATTGGACCGCATTATAGGTGTAGGAGAAGGGGAAGGTGACTATGGATCCCGTGTGTATAATAAAGTGTAGGATTAGGTGCGAGTCCAAAGGATAGGTATATTTATACTACAGCCACATAGGAGGATCCTACTTTATTATGGGCCTAGTTTCCATAGCTATTTCAATGAATGCCAGGGAGGAATTCAAGTCTTAGGGGAGGGGGATGTAGTGCCTGCTTCACTTCAACACTATTTCACTATGATTTGATTATTGTTGGATGAATACTAAGACATTTTCACTATTATATCTTGATTATCATATGATAGACTACAAATATTTGGACTATGGATATTTTTTTATTTACATTTTGATTATGATATGCTAGATGACATTGTTAGACAATTTGATATATGTTAATTTGCATTATTCAGATTTTATAATCGACACATTTTATTTTAAATGCATTGCTTATGTCCTGAATGTTCAAAGTAGAATTATGATCTCATTTATGTTAGAATTGAATTCTTTGATATGTTGATAGATGATATAATTGGTTAATTATGGATGATGATTATTCATTCTATGTATATATGATTTGTCGATGTTATTGATACAAGCTGTGAGGCCATAAAGGTATTTCTATTTTTGCTAACATGAAAATTATATCACTATACATAAAAAGGGGATAGGGGACCAACCAAAGAAGAATGTTGGTTGTTTTACAACATGGTTAAATTTACAACTTGTGTCCTAAGTGTATATGTTATATTATTTCATGCTTAGTTAAGAGGTTTCCCATGAGGGTGACCTCACATGTGTGGCCATAGGGTGTAATGTTTCCTTTCTTTATTTTTGTTTGTTTTATTTTTTGTTGTATGTATTTAATTATTCGGAAATTTTAGTCACTTTATTAGCACTTATTACTATCTCTTAATTAGCTAATCTAACTTCAATTTTAAACTAAAAGGAAGAGATGACATGTGGGAAATAAATAGAGTAGATAGTCCTTGATTCGTGCTTGATGTCAAATTAATTAATTGCATCTAGGTGGTGTGTACTCTCCCTTTCTTCCCAAACTCGAATTTGGACGTGTAGTCCACTTTTCAAGACTTTGGGACCAGTTAATATTGTCCTTCACATCTCAAATTCTTCTACCAACCATACTTATGAAGTATGGGGTTTATTTGGACAATTTTAATGCATTTTTTAAATGTAAAAGAGACAATAATTGCACTTTTCTACTAACAACAATTAATTTGTCTTTGATAAGCATGGAGTGCATGTTGGAGTGTCATTTAAGTATGTCATAAGTGTTACATGTCAATTTATTGCATTGGGTTTGGTGTGTGTTGACTTGTGAGTTGATATGGAGGGGTGATGAAGTGGCATACTACATGGAGCCACCTCATCATTCTCACTTCGCTTTTTTATTTATTGAATGAATTTGAAGGATTTTGGGTTACTTTGCTTATTTTCTTGTCTTGCACTTTTGGAATTGGAAGAATTTTTGGAGTTGCATTTGATCATTGTGCTTGGTTTTGAAGTGTTGAAAGATTTTTGAGTGAAGATTTTTGGAAGCTTAATGGAGAGGTAGATCTCCGCCTTTTAAATTTCTTTATTTATAAAAATATATGTGGAAATTGTGTTTGTATGAGTATTTTCATGAGTGTTGTGAACATTATATATTGGGGATTGAGTACATTTCCTTAGAGTGGTGTGAGAAAGAAATGAATCTCTTGTTTGTAGAAAAAGGGAGTTAGAGAGGAAATGTTGCTTTGAATATGCAAAAAGGAGAAATAAGTGTTGTGTGTGTATTAAAGATAGTGCACTTCGACGCATTTGGGTGGAACCTCTTTCCACATGGGAGGTATAAGGAGAGGACTCCATGTTCTTACCTCCATTTTGGCTTACTCTTAAGTCTTTGTGAATGTATGAAAATGTCAGTTTTATTTTTGTTGTGATGAAAATGAATAAAAACTACTCTTGATAAACTCATTTGAAAAATGTGATTGTGTGTTGGAATGTTGTTTGAATGTGGAAAAGTTGTATAAATGTTTTATTGTGGAAGCCATTTTTTTTTTTTTTTTTTTCAAACTTACAAATTACCCTTCATTGCTCTTTAGTTGGGGTTCTGGGAGAATAAGTTGATGCATTCTCCTCTTAGTGGAATATAGGTTAGGTGGAGAGCATTGCCTATACCCCTTTCTTTTTATTGTGAATCATGATTTGAAGAGTTAAAGAGGTGCAAAATTAAAAACTATGAAGTTGGGAGAAGACATTGAAATGAAGATTTTGTTTGAACCATTCACAAGAATCTTTATGTTTTAGTCTAACCATATTTTCCCCATTTAGAGTAAGGCTTGTTATATTACCTTTTTCAAGTTTTTAATGTTTTAAGAAAAGGAGAAAGCTTAAGTGTATAGTTTGTTGGAAATGAAACTCTCCTAAATTTGTATGTTATTCAAAGTTACAATATGTATTTTTGGAAAAGAATGATGTTATTGAAAATAAAGAGATGATGAGTTATTTTGTTTTTTGTTGAAAGTTGAAATTAAAATAAATGAAGTATAGTTGATGTTATACTTTAATTCTACATTTCATTGAGAAAGAATAGAGAATTGAGTTTATTTAAGCTTGTTATTCCTTTTATTCTCTTCAACTAAATTGTAAAAGAAAAGGAAACTATTGGAGTTGAAATTATATAAAAACTTTTACAATGAAATAAGGGGAAAATAGTACATTTAGTATTTAAAACAAAGGAAAATTTTCCTCTTCTTTTGCTTTCGTCAGTTGAGTAAATAGACTATTAGTTTTCACTATTTTACTCTAGAGAATAAATAGAAAATAATCAATATTTTTGCCTTATAATTTCACTAGGAAAACAAAATTTATTTAATTGATAAAATATAATAAAACAAAATATATGATTATAATTATATATAACTATATAAATTTATATATATTATAGTTGTATATGTATATATATATATATATATATATATATATATATATATGAATTTAAATCAAACTTGTGTATTATATATTATATTAATAAATAATTTTGATTTTATATAAAATAAATAAATTCAAATTTAAGTCGAATGGCTTTAGATTGCAATTTTTATTTAAATATAAAAAGAATGTGTGGGTTGGGTTATGGCCCAACCTCGCATATAATATTTGTTGGTGTAGAGTGGGGTGCTGCACCCCACCCTCACCCATTGTTTAGTAAAATAGTGGTGGAGGTGGGTGTGGCACCGCCCACATTATATAACCTTTCCCAAATATATGGGCCGCATAACCATTAACACAAATCGTATCGCATATACGGCCGTGGTCACATTATTTTCTTAGGTCGTCAGATATTAAACATTACATGTATAAAATCTCGAGTATAATATTATTATAAATACATAATAACATATGTACATATAAAATATTATTCATTTTTTATACGGGCATTGCATTGTTTAATACACATGACTTGAGAAAATAATGTGGAAATGCGGTATAATACCGATACAACATGCATTAATGGTTATATGGACCATATATTTTGGGCAAGGTCCCCCACATTATATAACATTACCCAAATATATGGGCCACATAACTCAACGCATGGCCATATCAACATACCCGGCCGCAACCACATTATTTTTCGAGGTCGTCAGATATTAAACAACGCCCATATAAAATGCGAATAATATATATGTATATATATATATATATATATATATATATATATATACATATATATATATATATATATATATATATATATATATATACATATACATATATATATATACATATACATATATATATATATATATATATATATATATATATATATATATATATATATATATATATATATATATATATATATGTATACATGTGTGTGTGTGTGTGTGTGTGTGTGTGTGTGTGTGTGTGTGTGTGTGTGTGTGTGTGTGTGTGTGAACACATATACATTTGGGGTTCTATATTATTCACCCAATATAAGTATATACATAATGTATATACACTCAATTTGTAAGAAAGATTTTAAAATAAATAGAGATACAATAGTATAAAAATACCCACAAAAGAGAAATTGGGAGATCTCCCATTTTAACACAAAACTACAAAAAAATGGATTTGTAAATCCTCCCAAGCTTCATTGGCCTCAATGGCTTCTCCCCTCCTCTTCTCGAAACATGTGAAAACAAATTGAAATGGGATTAGGGAAAAAGAGAATAATAATTCAACAAAAAGAAAATTAGGGCTTTTTAGAAATCCTAGGATCTAATAACTAGGATATACTAGGATATATTTAATCTAATGGCCTCAGATTTGACCTGCATACATAACTTAAGTAGATGGTATTTTGTGGGAATGAAATTTAATAAAAAATACATGGGTAATGGGGTTAATGGGGCCACGAGTGGCTAGGCAAGTTGTGACCTTTTGATGAGAATTAATAAAGTTAATGTGCGTGGTTTCTTTTGATAAATAAAAAGGGGATATTTTAAATAATTATTAGTAATAAAATAAACTAATGGAACTTGGTAAGTGTTTTTAAACCATAAAGGTAAATAAATTAATAGTAGTTAAATATTAATTTATTTCCGAACACCACAAGATTGTGTAGAAACTTTAATCGATAAATTAATTAAATTATTATTAATGTTTACCCTTGCAATTTTTAAAATAGAAAAAAATCACCGAAAATTCTCCCTAATAAATTATTAGATTTTTTATGGTTTTGAACGTAGAAAATTGTGAGAGTTACACAAACATAACACATTTTCAGTGGGTTTTAATACCTCTCCTATTCTAGTTGCAACTACGTATGAAATGAGTTATGAAATCCTTGAAAATTAGGCGCATCACAAGATCACTATAATATAATAAATATTTGAAACTAATTTATTTTTTGTCTTTTTCGTTGATGTGCCACTTGGATAGTTTTTATAACTATGACATTCTATGTGTGCATGCATGGCCATTGATGTGTATTTGACATACACTAGATCCATAATGTCATCGCATACTTATGTCGTCACGTGGGTCCTACCTCGACATTCAGTTTTATTTCCTATGCCAAAAGGAGTATTACAAAGGGGAGTGGCACCCCTTGGCTCTAACAGCCATAACAATCATCAACGGTGGAGACAGTGTCGTACATCCTCGTCTCCAACATGTTCCATTGATATGATTTTTGTTTTTTTACTATTTTGATTTTTGTGTTAAATAAAATATGTACAAATACGATGGTCTACGATATCAGTTTTAAAGCACAAATTAGTCACTATAATATTTAATTGAGCATTTCCAATAACGAGAGACAAATCATATCAGAACAGTAAACAACGAATCTTCCTCTTCCTCTGTCATTCGCAACATTCAACACAATATAATTTGAATTCAAATCAAAAGTATTCGAAGCACATGAATACTATTTTTTGAAAACCCTAACCCTAATGCTCATTTCACGCCATTTATCCCAAATCCATACACTTGCACAATAACAATAATGGTAATGCATCCATTCTCCAATCGTCATCTCCTGCCAACCTTTCAACCTTTCAGTGGCCTCCAGAAATCCATAAACATTCCCCACAAACCTAACCGAAACATCGTAACACTCACTAACATGAATACACTAAATCTGGAACAGACTATTAGGGTATTAAAAGAATTAATATCACACCTAGAATCAAGGGTTAATAAAATTACCGTCATGGTGAAGCTCAATTACTCATTTCATGTGAATAAAAATTATCAATATTCCCATTCGATTACCTTCACTGAATGCCACCAGAGCACATATTTAGACATTCACTTTCCTGTCATGAATCTCTTGGAATGGTGGATCTTTCAAATTTAGTGCAAGTTCTGGATCGGATCTCTACTTTTCTAAAGAAGAAAAAGAGGTGTCTCGGAATGTGAATTTTTATAAGGATGCCCGTGGTGTCATAAATTTATTTCAGAGGATGATTATAAAAACTCCGACATTTCAAAAAAAGAATCGATGGAAATTGTTTTAAATTAAAATAAAATGGTAATGTTTGGGCATCTGGAAATCGTGGCATGAATCATGCAATAGTCCATCCTTCAGGATTGTGGGCTTATCATAGGATTTCCTTTATTGTAATAAAAGTGGCACAACTAAGCAGATTTCCTTTATTTTCATATTTTTTCACAGTTTAGTTTATTTTCTAAATGGAATTTTGGCTCATCGTAGGATTACCTAGAGATAACTACCGTTAATCCCAGGGTTTCTTCTCCCTCTTCCTTATCTCTCCCATTTGTGCTATCTAAGTGGCTACAACTAGGGTGCTTCATTATTTCTTTATCTGTGGTGTAGCTTCAAAAATTCTACTCATTCAATGGAAAATGTTTGCATGGAAGAAGATTCATGCACAGGTTTTCATACAAAGAAGGTATGGAATACTCTGTTTTTCACTATTTTCCCTTTTTTGTTAGGGTTTTACAAATGAAGGCCATTTTTTCCCATCTTTCTCTAATGCCTAGTTTGATAGTTATAAATTTTACCCATTTTACTAGACATTTTACACACACACACTTAATTACATCAATACAATTATGTTATACGAACCAAATCTAAGATATTTCCAACACAAGTTTCCATATTTAAAAATCCTAAAAGCATCACAGTGCTCTCACTATGGTTTCAGTGTACACGTTGATTTCAATAGTTTATCAATTCTCATAAATCATACATGGTAAAATAAAGTGTGATTCCAAAGGAAATCTTCAAAACTCATGTTGTTACACAACATACATATACATTATTTTGATTGTGTTTGTCACAAATCTAATCATAACAGATATTTTAACATTCTCGAGACTGAATGATCAAATTCCTTCATCTTTTATTATCATTCTATAGTTGCATGTGGTCTACTAACATCATAACTACTAATTCATACGGTTGTATTCTCTTTGTGATGATTTTTTTGTTGATCATGATGTTAGTTTGTAAAAATAATAGCTCTTGTAACGCATAAAAACTAAACATTCATAGTTCTAGTACCATGTATGTGATACTGTTATGGTACATACCTGGGTACATCCAAGGTACCTCTCAGAGGTCCTAGGTAGACTCGTGTATGTAAGAGAAAGAATAAAATCTCAAATAGTGAGTTGTATTCTCACTATTATAACATCTCAATGCATAGTCACTATTATAAAATCTCAAATAGTAAATTGTATTAAAGAGAAAGTAAAAAAAAATCACCGAAGAGATAAAACAATATAAAGATGAAATAACCAACTCTAGGATGCCAAAACATGGACCTACTCTTGAATGTGTAGCCATAACAACCATTTATAAAATAGTGATTAGAATTTTATTAAAGTTCTAGGGTTAAGTAAAGTCCCAAATAACATGTCAAATATTTATCGACGTGTCTATCTTTATCCACCGCATTAAGTAAAGTCCAATATAACATGTCCAATGATTATTTTTGTGGAGATCTTATTCCATCATACTCATAAATCTATTATTTTAATTGACGATAGAAAATTATTTTACAAAAATGTAAAATCTTTACCTGTTGTTGTGATCTTGTTCCATCGTACTCTATTATTTTAATTGGACAAGAGATTTTGTTTTTGCAATTTCTTGTAGGAAACTACTTGAACAACATAATTATTGATGAATTAGAGGATGTAATTTAGGTCATACCATGTATTTTAGATAAAACTATTAATTACAAAGCCAATATCAAGCACTGGGTAATTTGAATCCCTTGTGAGTGATGAGCCATTTGAAAGTAATTCTCTAGTTTCAAGTGTATGAGCATTGAGTATATTGGATAATATGTAGAATGTGTGCCTATCATGGTAATTTGGGTGTGATGATTTGGATATTCCTATATCACACAGTTCATGAATGAATGCTTTGGTCATAAATTTTTTTACTCACTTGTATTAAATTCCTTCATTAAAATATTGCAACCAATTTTTTTCCTGAAAAAGAAATCCTTATAGTGGAAGTGGTCAATGAAATGCTTAAAAAAATATCACTTGCTTAATATGTAGTGTATGGTCATATTGTTGTAATTTGGGTGTCATGATTTAGAGATTCCGATATCACATAGTTCTTAAATTAATTCTTTGGTCATAAAATTTTGTACTTGTATTCACTTCCTTCATCATAAAAATATGGCAATCAACAAAAGGTTCCTTGTGCTAGAGGGATTTGTAGGGTAGTGGTCTCTAAAATACTTAACAAATTCTCACTTGATTCATCAGTAATCACATCTCTCAATCTTCCTTACTAGATTTCAGTCATTCATAAGGGGTACAATCTATTTAATTTACTAAATTAAGCCTTCTTATTTTCAGTTTGGATTACTATAGCTCTTTGGAAATACTTATTTACTAGTTGTTGGAGATAGATGTTATCTTATAAGTATAATTTGTTGGAGCACCTAGACCATGATGGAATAAATACATATCTATAAGGGTTCTACCTTATCCTTGTAGATCCAAGGATAATTAATATATAATCGTAAATATAATTATGGAAAATATTTGCTAGTAGAATGTATGTTATAAAAGTATTTTTCTTCCTTTCCTCGAGGAAGAGTTCCCAATAATGATGTTTGGCATCCGACTCAATAAAATATGAATATTTCACTAAAATTATAAATGTACATCTATGATAAATGACACATAAATGAAATATAAATGCTAAGTAATTTATTTGATATTTTAAAAAAATGAAAGGGGAAGGTACTTACCTGAATTGGACTTACCTCATAGTGATCCGAAACTTAATAGAGTGGTGGAATGGTCGAGAAGATCATCAAAATGATCTTCATAAAATTGTAGTGGAGGTAGATCTCACCACACTTGCACCGGGAATTGGATAGGGGCACATGTTAGGGCACTAGTATAAAATCGTGGTGCCTTGGTCTACCGAAAATATTGGAATCTGATTTTGATATGGTCACTAGATATTTGTAATTATTCTCCTTTTAGTCATGTGGGAGCTGCACTTGCTTCGTTGTTGTCACCATAAACCTGTAATGAAGAATCACTTGTAAAACCCCACATAAAACATCAAACCCTAAAAAATAAAGATGCAAATGAAGGGGCCGACTACCTCGGTTGCAAATGGATGGATCGATGACCGAATTTTACACTTCATCTCGTGACCTAATGTATTTCTTTATACTTGTGATTTTAATAATGTGCCTAGGTTTTCCTAGCTTGCCAATGGCATAGATATATCAGAAGTAGCTAGATAAAATGAAAAATGGTGGAGGGAATAGAATGAAACTCCCCTTCCTATGTAGTGTGTGATGTAGAATAATTCCTATATGAATTCCCTTGCTCTATGTAGATAGCTAGCCCTCGAACGAAATAGTTTACCCATAAGGTAGTATGTATGTTGTTTTTATATATGGATCTCTTGTTGAAATTTGAACAAAGTTGGATAGTACCTCATGAGATGAGAGGAAAACTCAAAATATCGACTTCTAATGAAAAAAATAAAACCAAGTGTGATGGGGACCAAGATGCCTAGAATTATGACATGGGTGCCCCAAGTGCCCTAATCGCACTTTAGGTTCCCTATTAAGAGACTAGTGACGACAACTGAGTGAGTACTGATAGATAAGAATCCATGAGACTTGATGCTAATTGTTTAAATGAATGAAAAATATACAATGCTGACAACTATAAACACAAACAAGATAGATGAATGGACTATGAAATGGGTCATCGATGAATACTTTTACTTTGCAAAGATCCGTATATAAAAACATACGTCGTGGTATAAAAATAGTAATAAGTGTGTGATTTTGTGACTACATCTTCCCCACTTTATGTTGGTGAGTGAAATATCGTAACATAATGTAAGTAGAGACGGTACCTAAGAGAAGTCTCGGATAAATCCATTTCAGTAGATGAATGACGTAGACGTGGTAGAATAGAGTGTGGAATGAGAACATATAACATGATGAACAATGGATCACCCCCGTTGATCCATGTGGCATAATCAAATATGTAAGACCTGATGAAGCACACTAAACGATATTGTTGTTTGTGATCGGGCTGATTAATGATTTTAAATTTTTTATGGCGACGATGTGATGGGGTAAAGAGTGATCATGTCCTAACCCGATTTTTGTTTCTATGAAAAAATAGAGCATTTGGGCATCCTTTCACCCGAGGAGGAAAGTGTAGGGAGAAAGGTGTATTATTCAAACGTGTTGACCCATAAAGGAGAAGTATAGGAATGAAAATGACATCTTGATGTCCCCATTCCAAGGGTGTTACTACAATGTGTGTGAGAGATTAAAATTTTGGTCATCCGAAAGTAAACTTGAAATGTATAATAACATCCCATGTTAGGTTATCTTGAAAAGTAACGAAGGTAACTCCCAAGTTAGGATATCCAGAGGCCAAATGTTTTTCCCAAGTTAGGTCATATGGGAGGACGAATGTGTTGTATTATATCGATTGGATGGTATGATTTTGATTGCTAGAGACTTAAATGTATTTGAATGGTTTATTGATTGGTTTTTTTTTGAAATTTGTACTCATAGAGATATTTTACGCTTATTGCCCCTGTGTTAGGTCATTAGGGAAGTCGATAGAAAATGATTAAATTTTGCATTATGTAATAGTAAATGTTCTAAAATTCCAAGTTAGATGTGTTGAATGATAATGTATCGTGTAAGGGAAAATATAGGATGACTCCAAATGTATGTCCCCCTTTTCATGAAAGGGGAAGTGATAATGAGACCGAACATTGAGCTGAAAGTTAACACATTAATAGAAAGTTTATTATAGATAACCCAAACATATTTGTAAATGATGTAAAATATAATGTTGAGGAGAACTAGCATGTGTCATGCATATGATATGATGTTAGGTGAAATTTGAAGGGAATTTCATAAATGGGATAGAAATTGGAGTAAAATTTCTCAAGAAATTAACAAGATCATGTGACATGTATTAGTTGAGTAGTGAATGTGAACTATGACCATGGTAGAGTGAATAATGAAAAGTGACTATAAGTAGTAAAGTGAAAAATTAATTAGTTAAGTCATTTATCTTTTATGCGAGTGATCTTTATGTGTGTTAGGATGACATAAGTTAGAGCACTGCAATCTATCCTATTCAAGATGGACACAACTGTTGTTGCATCTCATATGATGAAAAAGTTGCTAAGTGTGATTTCTTTTGAAAATGCATCCTGGAGTATTTGTGTTTGGTGAATTTTAGAAAAATGGTTTTTTTTTAGGTGTGTGGCACCTAGAAAAGAGCAAAGAAGTTGCTAATGGCCTTTGGGACATGAAAACACAAACATGGGCTCTATTGTCTTGCTCATGGGTGCCCGAGTCTTGATTCAGGTGCCCATGTCAAGAAAGTATTTTTTTCCTATGTGATGTAAATGTGAACTTTGATGTGTAGTTATGTCGTAAGTTGTTATGTTTTCATATTTATATTGTTCTAATGCATTATTTTTTGTTGTGTTATGGTATGTAGAATGATATCCATTTGAGGGAGTTCGTGATGCTCACCACTTGAGTACGTTGCTTGGGTTGGGTTTGTCAGATGATTATTGGGAGGTTATGGACCATGTCCGCTTGTGAAACACAAAGTGAGGATGGGGGATGCACCCCATAATATGTTGATGTTGACAAGTTTGTGTGAGAGATGGGGTGTGGACACTTGTATATTTTGGTTACCTACCGGTGAGATGAGAGTTACATTTTAGATGTCAATTACATACTATGATTACCTATTATTGGCGAGATGCAACAGTCAAGCCCATGGAGAATATGGAGATATAGATAAAGGTTGTTAGGCAATATTTTGTGTGGACTCGAGTTCCTACCTGAAGCCCATGTTAGCTTGGATGCGAGCTTTTCATATTAGGGGTTCTGTGATTGCAAAAATTTGTAGCCATGGTTATTTCATCATCAATTGTAGAGGAGGGAGGGGTGTGAGAATCTTACATAAGATGGACAATATTTTTCATTGGATAGAGGAGAAGTGTACTAGGTATGCTTGGGAATGGTGTTTATTGGCTTGCCTATATACATATATTTTTAGATTTACACAGAGGAGCATTGAGGTGGGATTGGAGCAACTACATTGCTACATGTATGGACCTACAAGAATATAATAGTATTGAGGCTATTTGGTTGTCCACAAGAAGATTGGGCTAGGCCAAACATATTTTATATGATATGGATTAGTGTGTGTGGGAGGATGATGAATAATGACATCTATAGAGGCTTGATAGATTAGATGGGGAAAGAGGTAGTGAGATGGAATCCATATTGAGACTATGGAGGATGACTAAAGGATGCAATAGATTTACGATGCATACAAAGGATGAGATTGTTGGAGGATCGGTTTCACATATGAATGAGTTATTCTAGTAGGAGTGAATAGATTGATAGTTCGGTATGGCCCACGATATGACCGTAAAGCCATATGTGTGGATTAGAGTTATTAGAGCACCAAAGAGTGCCAAAGCTAGAACAAGTCCCATAAGAGAGAAGCTAGTACCTCTCTAGCCACATGAGGTTAATACGGTGATAAATATGATGGACACATATAATGCATGGTCTACATAACCATACCGTGCATGGTGGACAATACATCCATGGGTGTTTTTGTTTCCATTGTTTGTGGATCCTGTGGGATTACCACAGGGAGGAGGAGTGGAGGGGAAATCACATGCCCCCAACAATAACGGATCATAAATATTTGTATAGTTATGTTTTATGATTGGTAGCTTTCTTATGTGATAGTTGTGGTTTTGTAATGTGTTGTGATATATGTTGTAGGTGACATGTATCAGTCCTTTATTGTGGAAACATATATCCACACATTGATAAAGAATGTTCGACCGATACTTGCAGATGGAGGGATTTTAGAACATGTGGATGACATTGTGGTAGAGCATTCAAATTTATTAGAGGCAATGACAATAGTAGTAACGATGAGTATTGTTCTAATGAGCGAGAGGGATGAGGAACATTAGGAGACATGACACTTTAGAGAGGTGGTGGGTGGCGGTTCTTTAGCATGGGATATGTTTATAAAATTTATCGCATTAAAGAGTCTATTTATGGAGCATTATACAAAGGGTACACTATTCTAGAGAAAGGTGGAGTGATATCAAGTTCGAGATCGTGGTGTAGAATTAGCATCAAGGTATTGAGTTCTAGAGAACTTGAAATACTAGATAGTGACATAAATGATAAGATACGATTTGTATTGATGTATCCAATGTCTGGGAGTTACCCCCAATTATTACATGCATTGTAATTATGATTGTAATTTATTATATATATACGTATTTATCGGGCATACGATGATTGTATTTGGTGTGTATTGATGTTACGATGTGATTGTGATGTATGTGATTTTGTTGCTATATAGGATGACCAATGTGTTAAGTGTTGTTTGTATTTGTTGAACTGATTTGTAATGCATAGTTTTCAAGAAATGAGTAATGTGATGATGATATAGTGTATAGGATAATATACTATGTATGTAATATGATTGTGAAAATAAAATTGTGATGAAGGATTGATGATGTGTAATAGTATGATGTGGTCACATGTTAGGATGATGAGAAATGGGAGGTTGGAATAGTGATGACCCAAAGTGTGTAGATGATGAGGTTAATTTAGATAAGACCTCTCATCACCAAGAACGAACCACAAAGTAAGAGTGTGTCATCAAAAAATTATTCGATAGGGTGTGCTAGATGAATCAATAAAATGCATTAATAGAGGTTCTTATTGTAATAAATCCCTCAATGGTCATGTCATAACCCTAAGAAATCTAGTGTATCATTAGGGGTAGGGTTATATAAATCACGCACCAAATATCGAGGTGAAACAAAGTGGTGGAAGTATGTGGAATGTAAGAAACTTCAAAGTGTATGAACGAAACCGTATGTCATGTGGAGTGGTGGTGGGATGTACAAATACCAAGGGTTATGGAAGCCAATGTGAAGTAGTAGCATGATGTCATGGATGAAATAGATGAGGTAAATGAGATGGTGTAATGATGGATACACATGATGGAGAGCATGTTGGTATCCAAATTGATTCTCCCTTGGAAACTGAGTAGATCACATATTTTAACAAGACACTGAGAGATAGACAGATCATATTATGAGTTGTTTTGTAGCCGGGAGGGGATTCGTCTATTTAGGTTGTGGCCTCACAACCGGTGGTGAGTGGACCCATTTTGTAACCTTTTTCGATGAAGGAGAATGAAGATATCCTTCTTTGCACAAATTTGAAAGGAGACCCTGAGAAAATATGATCAATGCACCACAATTTAACTCTCACGAGTTGTCACTTCTAAATAATGGTGATATTTTCTAAGCAAGGAAAAAGGTTACTAAATACATTATGGAATCCGAATTTCTTATACATATTTTGGTAGTATAATTTATACATTTTTGGACATGCAAGTAAAATAGGGGTAGTTCAGGTGGGATTCATTTTTTTGAACAATTTTAGTGGGAGATTAAGCAGATAAACTTGATTATGCCGGATCTTTGAGAACTATAAGGTGTGCATCAAAGGAGGCCCAGATTTGCATGGTTTCACATAATCTCCAAGAATTTAACATGAAGTATCAAGCTAAATACTCAATTAAACATTAAGACCTCTAGTTTCTCATGCCTAAGATATACTCAAAGGCTTATAGAAAATCTTTATCCAAAAAATAACCATAAAGTGATTTTACATTATTTATCTCATCACAGATGAAGTCTCTTCTCATATTGAAATTAAAATTCCACTAAACTATCACAGGATGATATCCTATGTGATTCAAAGGAATTTTAACACAATATTGGAATAGGAACAAGAAAAACTACTTGCACTCATTCGAAATAAAGAAGACACAAATTGGCCCAAGATTAACACATATTAATTTGAAATTGATTAGATTCATCACTGTGGTAACATTTATTTGAATAGTCTCAAAGCTTTTCAATGGTTGTAAACTCACAACCAACTTAACATGATTGAAAATATAAAACATAGGAAATTAATGTGTTTCTTAGATGGTCTCTCAGAAGATGCACTCTCTCAAATTTTCTCTTAAGATTTTAACCCCGACCCTTTACGAGAGTATTCTCATTGCATTTATACATTTCACTCGTTCACTCATCCCTAATTTCCCCGTAAAAGAAGAATATTCTAGGATCATTTTCATGTTACGAATTTGTCTCGTAAAGTGAAATTTAAGAAATTTACATTCATACTGCCTGCCAGTGGACAAATCATGAATCGATCACATTTCTCGTAACCGGACTAATGACTAGGATGCCATGCCACAAATTTTTGACATTCCTTCTAATCATTCTTTTTATTCTGTCATGCAATATATCCCAGTTTTAATCATTTTCCAATGGCTCTATATAGTTGGATCTAACAAGCAATCCTTTTCACCCTCGAGGCAACTCTTGAGAAATGAGTCCCCTCACATGGATGTGTGCATTCATGCCTCTGAGAAATGAGTGTCCACTCATGGATTATTCCACATACCTATGGTGTGAGTCTAATTTGCAAGAAAAATAATGCGTATTCACATCTCCAGGAGTCTCAGAGCAAAATGGTAGCAAAATCAGATACAATGCACAACAACCATTGATTCTACCCCTTCTAAACTTTAGATTAGATTTGTCCATGTGTTTCCTTTATGTAACTGTCAAAGGTGAAGTATAGAGGCAAGTTTCCAAACAAGTGTGGGCCTTCCACATGCCCTGGACCCAAGAAAATTACCTTTTGGCCTTTGAAAAGTCTCAGTATAAAAGGATCCAATGGAAGCCTCCACGTGTCTCTTTGGCACACCTTTGGTATGGTGCCCAAAAGTAGAGACCCCAAAGGAGTGTGAAATCACCATGTGTCTCAATCTGTAGAGTTTTTGAAAATTTGAAGGACCAGCAGAAGGTGCCATGTGTCTAGGGTCCAAGAAAGTTTCATCGGCCATTGAAAAGTCCAAGCAAGGGTAGAGTGAGCGGAAACTTCCAAGTGTCCCTTCGGTGCTTCTTCAAAAGTAAAGTACAAAAAGGGCAGTACCCAAACAGCGCGGGCCCTCCATGTCTCCCAAGCCTTAGAAATTTGGTTGAAAAGTTCTAAGTATAGAGAGGAGCTAGTGGAAGCCTCCACATGTCTCCCCGATGCAAATTTGATATGGTGCCTCGAAAGCGAAGACCCTAAACAAGTGCAGCTCACCACATTTCTCCTCGCACAACTACTAAGGTAGGACCTAGAGGTGGATCCTCAAATGAGGAGTGGCCCCCCACGTGTCCATGGTCCTTTAATGCTACACCATCCATATAAAATAAATGTCTAAGTCTAGGAAGGGCTAGCGAAAACCTCCACGTGTCTCCCTAAAACAAATCCAAAGGTGAAACAAAGAGGTGAATTTTCAAATGAGCATGTGCCCTCCACATGGAGAATAATTGAGTTAAATTGGGCCTTAGAGTTTCAAAATTCCTTTCGAACCACATCTAATTAGAATGGACCACGTTTCCATAGATGTTGAGATAAAAATTGATGGGGAAAACACACTCGTCAAATTGTAAAATGCAGGGAGATCACCATTTGTGCCTGGAGATGAATTTTTTCTTTAAGGACATACAATTTGAAAATGATATAAGGCCCAAATGTGATCCACAACCATGGAGAAGGATCTTTCAACAACATACAAATGAATAAAACTTTTAACGCATCTATTCAGTGGAAATAAAAATACAACATAGCCACGTAGATTGAAGAATTTTTACAAAGCAAATGAGGCAAGATAAAATTGAGCACCAACAGAGCAAACATGAGTGATAACCTATGGTTATGAATGAATAATGACCTTAGCACTAGATGAAGGAGATAACTCAGCTTGAGTAGAAGCTCACTAACGAGGGAGAGGATATATAGACCACTCAAGTTAGTGAGAGCCAAATGAAATGATGCTCTTATCCTTTTTCATGCATTCTATGAAAGCTTATCATGAAGGGTGAAGCAATCATTCTCCCTATGTCCATTGATATAGTTATAGTTACAATAGGTCGATTAGGCTGATGTTGTAAGTGATGTTGTGGATGATGTTGTTTATAAGGTAAGAAAATTAAACACTTTTCATGTAAAGAACGCAACACATCATGTTGTCAAACGTGACTAGAGAATTGTAGTGCTTGGTGTAAAATAGGTGTATAATATTAAGTTGTAGCGTGCTACGTGAGAGAATAAGTGTAAAATAAGTGTATTCTTCAGAGTCGTGAATAGGAGAATAAGGATTTGTAATAGGTTACCTAGCTTATGAGGAGGAGATGGAGATCATGTAGGAGGATCAATTGATGGAAATGGATAAAAACTGGATGATGTAGTAGTAGTAATAATAGGTGGAGGATATATAATATGTGTAGAAACAAGGTATTGTTTTAGATCAATGAATTTATAAGATATAAGTATGAATTATTCACATGTGTCATACCGCAATATTATTTTTAATGTTAGAATCAAACCACGACATAAAAAAAAATTCTTCTCTTAATCAATAGGTTGGCAAACTAGTGTGTGAATACAAGCATTGAATTGTAAGATGTAATCCATAATAGGTTCTATTTTTCCCCGACATAAAGTAGGTAGGTGATCATATGTAACCCGAGGGCCATTATTGATGATAAAGGGATGAAGAAAATCTTCTTTCATATCACAATAAGTGCTAATAGATCCAAATGGTAGGTGAGTAATATATTATAAAGTAACATCCATAAGACTATATCGAAAGGATTTAAGTAATAATTGATCATTAGAATATGAATCCATATCCATACGGTAATTTTTGGGATGAAAATAGGGTTTCTAGTATAATTGAAACATGAAAAGGTAGCCATGATAAAATCCTTAGGAAATTCGTGTAATGAATCTTCTTAGGAATAGGGTTACCATGCAAGGAATTTTTATCAATGCTATGATAATAGTCCTTGCTTTCTAATTTGAGTGATTAAATATAAGACTCTAAATTACCCAAAAATGCGTGAGAGAGAAGATATCCTATGAAGGAATAGTAGAGGATGAAAATAATGTGTTAAAAAAATTGTAACTTTCCATTATGAGTTATCATAGGTACATCAAGAGGAGAATATGGAGATTTCGATGCTAAGGGAACACTATGTGTAGGTTCCAACGAAGCATTAGGTTATAAACATCATCAAACATCTATAGAAGTAGTAGGTCTTGTTATCTCTATTTTGTCCCAAAAAATTAATCAAACACGACTCCGTGCGGGATGAAATTCAAGAAACGGTTCTGTTGGATGAGCCCACATTTCAAATCCAACAAATAAGTTACAGGGAAGTCTCTACAATGGAGTAGTAGGGTCAGGGAAGAACACAATATCAAAGAAAAGTAGAGGCTCAAAGGAGAGAAACAGAGAAAGACTCAAAGTCTTTGGGCTCTATAAATGATTCAGAGTGAGCCCCAAAATTGGCTAAGTATGGAAGAATCAGTGGAAGCCTCCACGTGTATCCTCGTGCATCTCCAAAGATTAAACTCAAAAAAGTAGACTCAAATGAGGGTGGAGCTTCCACGTGTCCTAGGTGCAAAAAGGGACTCAGTCATCCATTGAAAATTCCAAACAAGTGGAAAGCACCAAGTGGAGGCTCAAAGCGTAATTTCAAAATGGGATCCCAAGGCAAAGACTCAAACTTTCGCCAGCCCTCCACATGGGTAGGAGTCAACAAAGGTCAAATGTAAAGTCAACCCAAATCAGTTAAGTATAAGAGTGCAGTGGAAGGTGCCATGTGTCTTAATAATGCACATTGAAAGGCACAACCCAAAGTGAAGACTCAAATAAGCACACGGCTTCCACGTGTCAACCCGATGCATCTTCAAAGATAAATCTAAAAGGAGGTCCTTAGACAAGCTCCAGGCCTCCACGTGTCCCTAGTTAGATGTATGACCCTGCCAAGATAAAAGACTTAGTCAAAAGCATAAGGGGATAAAGTAAAGCTGTGGAAGTTACCACATGTCAGATTGACGAAAATTCAAAAGAAAAATACAGAAGCAGCGGTTCCTAAATGCGTGTCACCTCCACATGGCCATATTCAAAGTCAAAGTGGGAAGATGGGTCTCTGGGAGTAATTTTTACTTTTTGGCTCCATTTCCAAGACACATAAAGTAGAAAAATAAGCCATGCCTCTGCCAATGCCCAAGGAACCATGTGACAGACCTAAATTGCATGCAGTGGGTAGGCCTTGAGTGATTTCTTGTCCTAATGGAAAATGCGGACCAGCAGACCTAAAAATGAATTTTTGACAAAATGATATTACATGGCTGCAAGGAAAATTTTACATTTTTGCATTTTTGTGCAAGGGGGCACAAAGTGAATTTCGGGGCCACGGACTTGTTTTGCTAACTATTTTTCACCATTTTTTTAAGGGCCTAATTCAAATATTGAATTGGACATATATTCTAATCTAGTACCTGAAATCCAACAAATTTGGCACCATTAGAGAGATCTCAACCTTGTCTACACCAAGTGAATCTAAAAATTTAATTTCAATGAGGTTAGGTGGAGAAAAATTGGAAAAATGTCCTCATGCCATTAATATGGGAACTAATTGATCCAACAACTAGATAAGATTTTATCTAATCCACGGTTCTTCCTCCTTCAATGCGCCAAACAAGTAATTGAGGTAGATTTTCCATATTTGGGGTGAATTTACGAGAGGCATTGATGATGGTAGCTGAGCTTCAAATTATTTTTCTTGCCTCTCTATTCTTCTTCTCTCTATGTTAAATCTATAAAAAAGGGCGAGGCTCATTCAAAGGGTTGGACATTTATGTTTTGTGACCTCCTTCTTATTTTAATCACAAGTGAATTTGTGGAGCTCTCAAACCTCCCATTCAAGCTGTAATACAAATACCTCTAAGCTATTGTAATGTATTGTATCGACTCTAGAGAAATAATACATGTATGTGGGTGATTTCAACCCTTCCATGTGTTCATTTTTGTCTTTCTAATTTTTCATTGCATTTTTGTTACCTTTGATTGATGTTGTATAGCATTCTTGTGGTTTGAGTTAAGTTACACAATGGTTGTCTAACATTCCTTTAGTGCATCACCTCATTATCTTAGGTTTATTTTATTGCATCTCCTCAACCCTATCTCATTGATAAAATCGAGTAGGTTTAGAATAGATCCTCTACAATTTATTTGTGTGCACACGAACAGAGGAACAGGAACCAACCTTAATCTAGAGAGCTCTCTCAACTCACAAGGTCCCACACTTTGAGATATGCTACATGTTGTGCAATCACATTGAGAGTCTCAACCCATCTAGTTGAAGACATTTTTGGTGCTTTGTGATTCTACACTAATAGTTTTGGCATGCCCAAATGGGACCAAGAAGTCTTCATTTTTATCATAGCAAGAAGATTGATGTGCACTTGTTGAAAGTTTTCAACTTTTAATAAGCTTTGAGTTTACACATCTATGACTCCAAAGGATCAAAGTTCACTAGTTTCAATAGTCTAAGATTTTTAAGTTCATTAAAATAATACCAACAAGGTCAAGAACTAGAGAGGGGGACTATTTTCTACCTACACTTGTCTTTAGATAAAGGGAGAAGTGGGAGAAGAGCCTAGAGGTCTCCATCTCCACCAAACAGAACCATGTAAAAACCTCCTCCCGGTAGGTTGTTCATTCAATCAAAAAGTGTTCTCAGGCCAATTAGAATGGCACAACTACCCAACCCCTATGTCAACTTCATCGGGTAGCAGCCCACTCACTCTTAATGCACAAAATCCAGTCCCAGTGGCAGCATTAAAGAGCATCCCATATTTCACAGAGAGAACCAAACTTCTCCTAGTGCCCACATTCAAGACATTGCAAATGTCTATGTAATTCATGAGATCACCGAGACACATATTTTAGTCAAGTTATTAGCCTCTTCACTAAAAGGTAAAGCTTCACAATGGTTCAGGAGTCTAACAGTAAGCTCTATTGAGACCTGGGATCATCTGTGTAGAGCTCTCCACAACTAGTATCGAGAAAAGGGGGATAACCTATCCTTGTAAGAGCATTTGATGGCTAGAAAGAAGGCCCCCAATGAACAAATGATAGATTTCAACTTCAAATTCCAAAGGACCTGGGACAAAATTCCATTGCCTATAAGGCCCACAAATGAAGGTGCTTTCTTATACTTTCTTAGATCTCTAAATTCTGATATTTCTTTAATGATTCAATCAATGGGAGGTATCACCTTACTCCGTAGCCTATAACATTTCAATCGAGCTGAAAATTGATTAATTTAGACCGGAAAACTTGCTCCTTGGCCACCCATGCCTCTATACCCAAAAACTATGAGATCCAAGCACTAGTTTGACACCTACATTAGCTCCTATACCTAATCCTAGGAATCATATTTTAGATGAAGCCTCTACTTCATCCTCTAGCACCTCAAAAGAGCTTTAAGAAGTTATGAAATATCCGTATAACCTAGGGAATGAGATAGTGACTATCAAGAGGCAACATGCTCATAGTCCTAGGCCATATCAAACTCAAGCTCGAAAGATCGAGGCTACACCCCAATACAAGTAAAATAAGCCACCAGCTCAACCTACAAATCGAATGAAAACCGAGGACACCCTTAAGTTGTCGGGCCTTTCTAGTCATCTTATCCAAACACAACTTCAACATCAAGGGCCTTGGTTACATAAAAAAAATTAACATGGCCAAAAATATGATTAGGTTTCCCTGTAATCAGCCCCATAACAATTGAATGTGTTTCAATGGTGAACTTAATCAGGCCTTGATGGCACAAACCATTGGTGTGTCACAAGAGTCTTGCCAAGAGGAAAATCAGCAGCAAGAAGCTCAGTAAGAGGCACCTCCAAGTGAGACTATGCTTGTCAATTGGAAAGATGAAGATTTCTATAGTATGAATCAAGCCCCTTCTAAAATTGTAGCTACCAAAATATGGTCCAAGAAAATAAACGTTGGAGAGGGATGATCACCAAACTCAAGTAATCCTCAACCTTCCATTACTCCACAAGGTATTGGCACTTTGTTGGTTGTCAAAATAGGACTTTAATGAAAGGAACAGTCAGGGGACGAAAGTACCTCTTGTTTTATGGGAGAGGTGCCCTTATTGAAAGCAAAAAACTATTCACAAATCTAAAACTTTCTATTTTAATGAGGAACTTTGATATCATGAAAGTGTTTTAAACTCCAAGATAGATTATCAATACAAAAGAACAAGAACTACGGAAGGGAAAAGGTAGAATAACACTCTCAGGAAGTATAGATAGCAAAATAATTCCTTATAAATGTTGAACTAAGATAATATAGAACAAAATCATTCGTATTAAAACCATTAGATGTTATTTCATAGACACAAAGTTCCAGAGATGACATCTACAAGAATACAAAGCTTCTTAATGCAAAATAGATTAATGATTCAATTTTTTTACGAGATAAGAAGGAATGGATAAATAGATATAGAAGTAGAAAGGGAAATCTCCTGTATTGATAGTTTTTGACTCTTTTACACTTTTCAAAATTAATCGAGTTCTAGACCCCTTTTGGAATGGCGAGGAGAGCTCAATGAATAGCTTATAAAGTGGTTACATTTGGTAACCATTTCTTTTAACCAAAATATTAATTAAGGAAATGTAAAATGCAAAGTCCTTAATTAATTATAAGGAACTCGACATTAAAAATAGAATAAGAGAAATAAGTGCTAGAAGCGAGAGACATCGATTATGATTAAGGAGGGCCCACCGATTTGAGGATTCGATGCCTAAATCTTTTCAAGGCTTCGCTCTTGGGATTGTTGTGTTGGAGGTAGCATGTGTCCACATGCCTAAACAGTTCTCCATATCTTTATAAAACTTGGTATGCTCTAGATATTCTTTATTAGCCTTAGAAATAGCTGAATAAAGAGAACAAATGTCTTTCATCTTCTCCTTAGTGAATGACTCTTCTTGGAATAGATCGCCATTGACAAAGGTTCTAAACTAGGTCTTGATTTCTTGAAGAGAAAAGGGAAGACCTGTAATCTCATCTTGAAGATGGTAGTGGATATCCTTAAAGGTAGGTTTTAAAGGACTCCCCTTTTTGCCACAAATTTCTCATTTCTCCCAATGCTTCCTCCAGAACATTTATCTTCCACTAAATGCTAAAGATCCATGTTCTTGACAAGTTATTATTTGCATCATCAAACACTTTGTTTTCCAATAGGATATTCTCATCAGTTTCTCCCATTAAATGGAGGTCTGTAATACATCCACTCTAGAAATTTAGTTCTTTGTCCATGGATTTGATTGAGGAAGTGAATTTCTATTACAAATTGATCACCTTCTCATTGGTTTTGAAGGCTTCCTCAATGAAATTCAAACCTGCTATAGTCATATCATCAACCATGGCCTCAACAGCCTTCCCATAAGTTGAATACCTATGTATGTCCTTGATGCTTTGAACTTCATCCTGACTGAGAACCATGGGAGGTGGGAGAGTAGCCAATGGAGCTAGATCCAAAACTTTATCTTTTGTTAATAATGATCTGATAAAGTTGGAAAGAACTTGGTTCTATTCTTCCAACTGCTCCATGGTTTGCTTTCCTTTTTTAACTCGTTCAATAACCTTAGTGATAGTTTCTCAAAGGTTATGAACCTCACTCTTAGGTGTAGATTCTCCCAGTGGAATTCTGGAAAGTTCCAAGTCAGAGATCAAAATATCCTTCTCCTCCTTATCTACCCTGAGTGTCTGGAAACCTCAAGAAACCGCTGGTCCCTTGAGCATTAGATACCAACCTTGAACTAGTCTTGGCTTTCTTTGTTGGATGAGGAGGAGTAGTTCCAAGTAGAGCTGCTACAACATAAAAATCAGGCCTGGTTGGTTGAGAAGAAGACTTTCTTTTCATGTTGTCTACTAGGGAATGCACCTGGTAAAGGAAGAAGAAGAAACAAAGGAACCAAGAGGTCGAGTGCAAGAGAAATCATGGCACTCGAGTCTAAAATATTGTTTCCTCTAGTGGGGAAGGACTTGGAACCTCAAGAATTTCCTTCACCGAGGAGTCTCGTTAAGCTTCGAGGTCCAGCTTTTATTGTTCCTTCTCCATCTCAGGTAGTGGTTAAGGGTTTCTTCTGGTCCTGTTGTCTCATCATCCTCATTTTCACTTAGAAAAATAATGTTCTTGAGTCCAACAAGAAATTCTGAGTGCTTTAGAAAAGTCTCTTCCTCGATTGGTTCTTGCTTAACCTCTTTGACCTTCTTTTGATACACTTGAGTGGAAGAAGGAGTTGACATTTTAGGCTCTTTTAATGAGGAAGAAGGAGGAGTCTTCTCAAGTACCTCAGTATTGGGTGTATGTACTTCCTTCCTAGGTGTGGAAGTTTCTCTTGAAGAAGATCTACCTTGGTTTTTCCTGAATTCACGAACTTTCCTATAAAAATAAACCTTAGTTCTGATGAGGACATGGGAAATTATCTCACTCAAATCATCTTTCTCCTTTACATACCAATCTAGGGTTTCTAGAGATGTGTGCTTGATGGATCTTTCATACTCAAAGGATTGTAAGCCATCATCATCATCCACAAGCCCTTCAGGCACCTGGTGAAGATTAATATCTAAGATCTGTTGCATAGACAATCTACCAAAATGTATCCTCTTGGATTAAAAATCATCAATATAGTCAGCCCATTATTACTCTATGTCAGACGATGATAATAGGTTATTCTGATATTTTGATCGATGAATTTCTTCAGATCAAAACAAGTCCTGGACCTGAAGAAATGAATAGTAAGAGGAGTAATAGCCCTTTCTATATTTTGGGCATCTAGGGATTTCGCATGTAGAATTACCAAGGAAATAGGGAACTAAAGTCCCGTGATCTTATTGTCTCTATAGTTTCTATGGAGTTTGTCTACTTGCCAACACATCTCAATCAAAGCCATTTTATCATTACAAAACATGGGCAGCTTGAGAGGTGCACTTTCAAAACAAGCCAATCGATGTCCGAGGAATTTTTGAACTAGATGAAGAAGGCCCCATACTTGGCTATCGAGCCATATACTCATAAGAAAATCTCCTAAAGCAGTGTCACCCTCCGAGAATTCTCACAATATACATGGTGAAAGTATCAGTCACCCTTCTAAAATTATAATTGTTGACCTTGAGGGTAAATTGAGGGAAATATGTGTATATGGTCTCATCCTTCTTGCCCTCAATGTAACTGAAGCCAAACCATTCCCGAGATATCGCAAGGTGTACATTAGATAAGAAGTTAGGTAGAACTTCTTAGTTTTCTAAACATTTGTCAATTGTTCACCAAGTTCATACAAATGAGCTCATCCCAGTTTATGTTTTGTATACCTTCGTAGATAATGCTGATGACAGGAAACATCCAAAAATGGAATTCATTGGTACAGGGAATCTGCATAATACGGGTGAGAAAGATAATGAAATTTGATAATTCTTCATTGAAATCAACCCTTTACAACTCTTTGGAGAGTCGGGACACTCCCTTCTTAGGAAACTTCAGCCATGATTTAGCCACTTGTGCCTTGTATTTCTCACTATCCTTATCAAACAGAGCCTGAGCTTGAGAAATAGTGAGAATAGTGGAGTCTTCTATCTCAAAAATGTGTAGGGCAGCTATGATGGCGGAAACATCTAGTTTTGTAATCAATTCTCCATGCACATTAACAACTTCCTTGGTATCGGGGTGAAATGAGATCTACATGAGATCACATTGTCAAGACACCGCAAAGAGATGGGAAAACCTACCGCATATGCAATTCCACCGCAATTCATCATTTGGGCCATAGGATTAGGGTGGTCACACATTAACCTACCCTAGAAATCATCAAAATCTAAGTGTCAAACATTACTATCCCCGATATTAGGTACATCGGTTTCCAGAGGTGACAGTGCTCGTGCCCTTGAAACTTGATCTTCATTTTTACAAAGTGCATAGAGGAATGGCCTTCAAGAATAGATTCGCAATAAAAATGTAATGGGATACAAGAAAATGACTCAATTGTAGGAATGCGGGCAACAAATAACAAGTAATTTTACAAATGCAAAGATGATGGTCCCTTTAAACAGCCATTCAGGAGAGAGAAGATCATAAATGCACATTAAATACCCCTTACACCAACTCAAAAAAGTGTTATGTAGGAGAAGTGGATAATAATGGCTCAAATGGTCCATGGGACATTCGGACATGTGGGATGCGAAAATCCGATTCGGTTGATGCAGTGAAGCAGTCAAAAGAGCACAGAGGTCCAGGACACATAAATGTGAAGGATGCAAGGACATGATTTGGATGATGTGGGAAATCGGGGAACAAGAAGCCTAGGTGAACTTGGGAGAGATGGGCTGAAAAAGTGTGAAGAAGCTGACAGACAAGAACTTGTGGGAAAATTGGCCGATCGACGAGCAAAAGGTCTTCCGAACTTCGACATATGGGACAAAATGTTCAATGCGCCGATGCGGCCAAGGTGAGGAATCAAGGAATAGGAAGCCCAGAGGAACTTGAGATATGAGGGACAAAAATGTCCGATGCACTCCACAAGTTACTTTAATGACGCCAAGAAATGACATTTTCACTATCTTTTCAATTTTCCTCTTCATTAAAACATTACTGAAGGGTGCCAACTCAAAATTTTAAAATTTTTACACTTTCAAAAGAGGGGAATTTTTAGGGGACAACAACTAGCTCTTTCTGGGGATGACTTGACTAGATCACATGAACAAGGCAAGACAAGAATCAAGAAAAACTATGGGGAAGAAGACCAAAGTGTCTTATCCATTCGGAAAAAGAGTTAAGGAAAAACAATATAGAAGGCAACACACTAAGAAAAAGGAAAGGAGAACAAAAAACAAAGACTAGAAAAAGGAAACACACACTGTACATAATATACAAGGGACTTCCTATTCACCTAGGATTTGAACAATTTCAGGTAATGCCCACTATAAGGAACTGGGAGAGAAGATCGATCCATGTAATCAAGATAGAAAGAATTTTGACCGAGAAAAGTGCCCGATTCTTAAAGGACCAAGCCAAAGAGATTCAAACTTACCATGGTTTCCACAAGGTTCAAGCCTTTTGTACCATAGAAAAACAATGTCTCCAACTTTGAAATCTCTCCGATCTTGATTTCTTGTCAAATAAGTATTTCACCTTCTACTGATGGGAAGATATTCTATCAAAAACCTGTAGCCTGTCTTCATCTAGCTTATGGAGATACATGATCCTCTTATCCAAAGAATCACTGAAATTGGTGTCCTCAATATCTTTCTTCAAATGCAAAGCTCGATAGTTCCACTTTCACTTGTAGTTGGCCTTCCACACCATACACTACTTGAAAAGGGACATCCCAATTTCTCTTTTGGGTGTAATTCTATCTACCCAGAGAGCATCATAGAGCTTCTTGTGCCAGTTTCTCTAAGATTCATTAACAATTTTTCTTACAATGGCCACCAATTTTTGTTCATTTATTCTACTTGACCATTCCCTTGAGGATATTAATCTAAAGAATGAGAAAGATAAATTGCATATCCATAGTAGAAATCCATCATCTCAAAGAGAAGAAAAATTTGAAGCATTATCAGTCACGATCTTGTTTGGTACTCCAAACCTTATCAAGATGTTTTCTTTTATAAAATTACATACTACCTCTAAAGTGGTACTTTTAACTGGGATGGATTCTACCCACTTAGTGAAATAATCTATGGCAGTCAACACATGAGTATGTCCTACACTCAAAGATGGGTTGAGTGTTCCAATGAAATCCAAACCCCACTGTTGAAAGGGTTCTTCAATCACAACTTTCTATAGTGGTAAAGTAGCCAACTTTGGTCTTACCACAAAGGTTTGACAAGATTCACATTTATCGACCCACTTTGTTGCATCCTTAAACAAAGTAGATGAATAGTACCCTACATGAAGATTTTTTTGAGCGGTGATGGTAGATGAGAAATGACCCCTACAAGCTTGGTCATGGAAGGATGATAACAAATTAGTGAAATAATCTGTGGGCAAAGTCAACACATGAGTATGTCCTACACTCGAAGATGGGTTGAGTGTTCCATTGAAATCCAAACCCCACTGTTGAAAGGTTTCTTCAATCACAACTTTCTTGAGTGGTAAAGCAACAAAATTTGGTCTTACCACAAAGGTTTTTGACAAGCTTCACATTTATCAACCCACTTTTTGCATCCTTAAACAAATTAGGCATGGACAACATATCCAAAGATTTTTGTGACCAGAAAGAAAGATGAGAAAACATCTGGTCCATCATGAGAAGGATAGGGGATAATTTTCCTTCTTTGTCAAGAACACTTCGATTACATCCATCCCTAAAATCAACACAAATCTGAATCTCGCCATTTTTCTTACCCTGAACGTAATAATAGGAATATCAACATCTTTAGGTGTTTCAGACTAATATTAGAATCCATGTTGAATGATGAATGGGAAAGATAATATTGGCCAATTTTCAATAACTCCCCTCTATATTGCACAAACCAGAATGAGAAAATGGTGTAGAACTTTTGGATTGTACTACCTTTACTTCTCCTTGAAAGGCTTGATCCCATGTTTAAGGGGAATGAAATGTGTGCATTTCTTTTGGCTTAAAACCTGAGTTAAATCACAAGGTAAGAATAAGCAAGGACATTTGCTGTCTGGACATTCTTCAAAAGATCCACCTTAATGCCTTCAAATTCTTCTCCTCAGGTACAAAACTTTTTCAATATTCACCATTTTGGGTCTCAAAATAAGGGATGAGTCTCCCAATGTTAATATCTTTTTCTTATGGGACACAAAATAAATATTTCTTGGGATTCAATAGACTATTTCAAGAGGTCCTAGATTCTAAAAGTGAAAGCTTTGGAATTGACATCTAAATACACAACAATGTTTATCAAATAATTCCTCCAAGATCAATAGTCCTTTAGGATCTTGTTTCATTAAGTTTGATGCATCCATGAGCGAGTAGGGGATAATTTTCCTTTGATCCATATCAACACAAATCTCTGGACACCTTCCATGTTGAATCATGAATGGGGAAGAGACACTTTCCGAGGCATTGGATTGTACTACCTTTACTTCCTTGAAAGGCTTGATCCCAAATACAATTGGTCAAATTTATCCTTAAGTTACAAGAAAGAGACAAAATGTTGATCATCATTGATAACCTTCTTCTTGCCTCATGTACAAAACTTTTCAATATTACCATTTTGGGTACACTTGAGTTCCCAATGGATCATTTCAATGATTATTGATGCATCCTCTTGATCCTCTGAACTTATCTTGAGAAAATCAAGATGAAATATCCCAAGATAGATCCCGTTTCCAAAAGATAGGAGTCATCCCTAGTGATTCTTCTTCCTCATTGGAAGAGACACTTGGCACTACAATTCATCAAATTTATCTTCGATAGAGAAAGATCATAAACGAATTACATTATCTCACACTTGATCTATGGATCATTACCAAATTGAACTTATCTTCGTATTTGAAGTATTTAAAAAAAGATAGGAGTCATCCCTAGTGTTCTTCTTTACTTCTTCGATAGAGAAAGGTCTCTAATCCTGCACTCAAATTCCCGTGAAAGCTAGTTCCGCATCTCCTTCAAAGCTAGTTCCAGCATCTCCACGAGCCAGAGGTTCTTCACACCTCTTTATTTTTTGTGTTCAATCCAATGATGAGAGCCTCGTATTCGTTGTATTATTTATATTTTCAAACTGCAGCTTAAAGGAGAAAGGATGAATCTTTCCTTCTAGAGATATCAATAACACACCAGCCCTAGACCCACCAAGAACAAATTCCATAAAATTCTAAATTCCAAATGCTATTAGGATCATGGGGCAATACATTAGGACGTTCCACCTCATCTTGAGACATGATCATGTGGTTTCCATGCCCAATATCTTTGTAAAGTATTTGTTCTTTGGGATCATCCTCTTTTGCACAATATACTTAGTTTACTTCTCAGGCAACAACTTCATCATATTTCCATAGATTGGTATAAGGGCATGTGACCAATCCATTTGAATTTCTCCTCCCATGTCCTTATATATGTTCCTACTCAACAGCATACCATATGAAGGAGGGGTATCAGCTACCAAAATAGTAGCTAAAACTTTCTTCTTCGGTGAAGTAACAAAACCTACTTGTGTATCCTTAATTCTTCTAACCAAAGGCACCTCCTTAATCTCCATGCAATAACAAGACCCATAAGTGCATGCGAGAGTAAGACCCAAAGCATTAGCCACTTTGGTAGGAATTACATTATCTGAAGCTCCTGAGTCTATGACACAGTTGCTAAGTCTATGGCCTGCTATAAGGAGGGAAACATAAAATGGTTTGATTTTCTCATTTGGTAATGTGATTGTATCCACAAGATTTAGTTGGGGTGCAAAAGATGGAGTACGAAAAGACCTTTAGAAGTGTTAGATTAAGTCTTGGAATGGGAATTGACAAAGTGAACCATTTTTACAAAGGATTTTAGATGGTTTGATAATACTCAAATTCTCCGAAATATGGATTTTTTTCTTTTAATATGGTCGATGATATCAAAAGATCTAGAGGTGGATGAGGAATTATCACTAGGAATCTTAGGCTTATCATATTTTGAATATGGGGAAAATATGTTTTAGAAGAAGGAGTAGGAGAAGAATAATTAGTAGAACTCGACCTTTGTGGATGGATGGTGGGAACATAATCCCATTCTAGCCATCACTAGAATAGTTGTGGGATACTCCTTAGATTTTTTAGTAGGCTGCATCACTTTTTATTTCTTATTGGTCTACTCTCGGTCATAATAGCATATGACTCACTATTCATCTCTACCACTACTTCATCATAATCATCTTCTTCATCAATGCCCTCAGTAGTAAGGAAATTAACTTGAGATCCATCAAGTTCTTCTAGTTCTTCATCAGCCTCTTCTTCAGGTTCTTCAAAATCTTCATTAAATTCTTCATCATCAAGTTCTTCAACCTCACAAGTTGCATTAATAAGGGACCTTGATGGGTGGTCCTTCAATTTCCAATCTTGTCTGAGAAGAAGGAAAACGGTTTCTAGGCTGAAAATTCCTCCTTGGAATGTCTTGATAAGGAGCATGCTGAGCCAATTGTTTCTTGATGGAAATGAGGTCATTAGCAAGCTTCTGTACTAATTGATCTGCATTAGCTCCAGGGGTAGAGGAAGAGGAGGAAGAAGCTTTAGATTTGGAAGGATCTCTTTTCAATTTACTGACATGATCAAGTCATCTTCAACATTGATGGCTAATCTCTGATCAACATCCAAAGTTACAAGATTTTCTCTTCTCAAAGGCATAACTTACTTTAGGAAATTGAGTGTTTAGGAAGAAACATTTTTGAATTTGATCCACAGGTCGGGTGTCTTG
This sequence comes from Taxus wallichiana var. yunnanensis, assembly GCA_018340775.1. Taxonomy (NCBI): domain Eukaryota; kingdom Viridiplantae; phylum Streptophyta; class Pinopsida; order Cupressales; family Taxaceae; genus Taxus; species Taxus wallichiana. The sequence continues at coordinate 434,527,001 of CM031243.1, forward strand.
TGGGATCTTATTAATCAGCTTATTGAACTTGGCCACAAATTATCTCATGGGATCTTGTGGTTCTTTCTTGATTTGATAAATCTGGGCTAGTAAGTATGCACATCTTTAGTAGGTTTGAAACAATTCTCAAATCTAGTTCTCATGGTAGTCTAATTGGTGATGGCCCTAGTGGGGAGATGATAAAACCAATCTGCTACATTTCCTGTAAAGTCTCCATAAAAATCCTCACAGAGACATCCTCATGTTCAACTCCAAGGACTCCACATGCAACTATGAAGGCTATAATGTGTTCATTAGGATGTACCTTTCCATCCCCTCTAAACTTGGGAAAGTTCTTTCTATTACCCCTAGGTAACTCATGTAAGGGTTGAGGGAGGGCAAGAGGCCTAACTTGTTGGCCCCAAGGTAATGGAACTACCATCCTTGGAAAAATTTCTTGAAGTGGAACTAAAACACCAATAAGAACCAAAGCACAAAGATTAGGGCCGGGTCGTTTAGATGGACACCACTCCTAAGCTTTGTTTTCAATAGGTGGTGTGCTTGCAAAATGATTCCTTCTATCTCTTATTATTGAAGGAAGGGGAAAGCCTTTCGGCTCCAGAAGTTGAAACTGTGAATCTTCAATTCCAAGAGCCCTTCTACCGTGGATAAACCTTAGAGTCGCCATATCGAAGATGATCAAGAATTTTTCTTCAAAGACTAGAATTCATTAAAATGAATCCCCAGTGGAGTCACCAAAAATTGTTGTTTGTCAAAATAGGACTTTAATGGAAGGAACATTTAGGGGAGGAAATTCCCTCTGTGTTTGATGGAAGAGGTGCCCTTATTGCAAGAAAAAAACTATTCACAAATGTAAAACTTTTATATCATGAAAGTGTTTTAAACTCTAAGATAGATTATCAATACAAAAGAGAAGAAGAACTATGGAAGGAAAAAGGTATAATAACACTCTCAAGATGTATAGATAGCAAAATAATTCCTTATAAATGTTAAACTAAGATAATATAGAACAAAATCATTCATATTAAAACCATTAGATGTTATTTCACGTATACAAATTTTAAATGACATATACAAAAATACAAAGCTTCTTAATGCAAACTAGATTAATGATTCAATAATTTTTTATAGATAAGAAGGAATGAATAAACAGAGATAGAAGCAAAAAGGGAGATCTCCTATATTGATAGATTTTGACATTTTTACACTTTTGAAAATAATCAAAGTTCTACCCCTTTTAGAATGGTGAGGAGAGCTTAATAAATAGCTTACAAAGTGGTTACATTTGGTAACCGTTTCTTTTAACCAAAATATTAATTTAGGAAATGTAAAATACAAAGTCCTTAATTAAATTACAAGGAGCTCGACATTAAAAATAGAATAAGAGAAAGAAGTGCTAGAAGTAGAGACATCGATTCGACCGAGGGGGCCCACCGATTTGAGGATTTCGATGTCTAAATATTTTTAGTGCTTCGATCTTGGGATTGTGTGTTGGAGGTAACACGTGTCCAAGAGTCTAAATATTTCTCCATATATTTATCGAACTCAAGATGCTAAAGATATTCTTTATTATCCTTGGGAATAGCTAAATAAAGAGAACAAATTTCTTTCATCTTCTCCTTAGTGAATGAATCTTTGGAAGAGTTCGCTTATGAAAAAAGTTCTCGAGCTAGGCCTTGATTTCTTGAAGAGAAAAGGGAACACGTGTAGTCTCATCCTAAATATGGTAGTGGATATCCTTGAAGGTAGATAAAAGAAAAGTTTTAAAGGACTCTTTTTGCCACACATTTCTCGCTTCTCCCAATGCTTCCTCCGTAAATTTTATCTTCCACTCAATGCTGAATATCCATGTTCTCGACAAGTTATTATTTTCAACATCAAACACATTGTTGGCCAACAGGATCTTCTTATCGGTTTGGCCCATTAAATAGAGGTTTGTAATACATCCACTCCATACCTTTAGTTATTTTTCCATGGCTTTGATTTAGGAAGTGAGTTTCTATGCAAATTGATAACCTTCTTATTGGTATTGAAAGCTTCATTAATGAAATCCAAACTTATTTTAGTCATATCATCAACCATGGCCTTAACAACCTTCCCATAATTTGAGTACCTATGTATGTCCTCGATGCTTTGAACTTCATCCCGACCGAGAACCATGCGAGACGGGAGAGTATCCAACGGAGTTTGATCCAAAATTTATCTTTTGTTAACAATGATCTAATAAAGTTGGAAAGAACTTGGTTCTGTTATTCCAACAGCTCCATGGTTTGCTTTCCTTTTTCAACTAGTTCAATAACCTTAGTGATAGTTTCTCGAAGGTTATGAACCTCACTCTCAGGTGTAGATTCTGCCAGTGGAAATTTGGAAAGTTCCAAGTCAAAGATCAAGAGATCCTTCTCCTCCTTATCCTCCTTAGTTCTAGAAACCTCAAGAAACTACTGACCTTGAGCATCAGATACTAACCTTGAAGTAGTATTGGATTTCTTTACTGGAGGAGGAGAAGTAGTTCCAAATAGAGTTTCTACAACATCAAAATAAGGCCCGGTTGATTGAGAAGAAGACTTTATTTTCCTGCTATTGACTAGGGCCTACACCCATGAAAAAAGAAGAAGAAATGAATGAGCCAAGATGTCCAAGTAAAAGAGAACTCATGGAACTTAGAGTCCAACTACCGTTGCCTTCAAAGTGGGGAAGGGCCTCGAAACCTCAAGAATTTCCTTTGTAGAGGAGTCTGTTAATCTTGAAGGTTAAGTTCTTGTTTCTTCCTTCTCCATCTTAAGTAGTGGTCAGAAGGATTTTTTTCTTGTCTTGTTGTCTCATCATCCTCATTTTCACTTACAACAATAATGTTATCTGGTCCAATAGGAAATTCTAAGTGCTTCAGAAAAGTCTCTTCCTCAATTAGATATTGTTTAACCTCTTTGACCTTCTTTTGATACACTTGAGTGGAAGAAGAAGGAGTTGACATTTCAGGCTCTTTGAATGAGGAATAAGGAGGAGTTTTCTCAAGTACCTTAGTACTGGGTATATGTACTTCCTTCCTAGGTGTGGAAGTTTCTCTTGAAGAATATCTACCCTGGTTTTTCCTGAATTCATGAACTTTCCTGTCAAACCAAACCTTAGTTCTGACAAGGACAGGGGTAATTATCTCACTCAAATCATCTTTCTCCTTTACATACCAATCCAGGGTTTCTAGAGGTGTGTGCTTGATGGATCTTTCATACTCAAAGGATTGCAAGCCCTCATCATCATCCACAAGCCCTTCAGGCACTTGGTAGAGATTAAGATCTAAGATCTTGTCAGACAAACAATCTACTAAAATTTCTCCTCCCCGGCTTCAAAATAATGACTATAGTCAAACCAATAATCCTTTGTGTCGACGATGATAATGGGTTAGTATGAGATTATGAACGATGAATTTCTTCAAATCAAAACAAGTCTTGGACCTGAAGAAATGAACAAGGAGAAGAGTAACAACCCTTTTTATAATCTATGCATCTAGGGTTGTTTTACATGTATAATTCCCCAAGGAAATAGTCAATCAAGTCCTATGATCTTCTTGTCTCTATAGGTTCTATGGATTTTTTCCAGCTTCCTGCACACCTCAACCAGAGCCATTTTATCATTACAAAACATGGGCAGCTTGAGAGGTGCACTTTCAAAACAAGCCAATATGATGTATGAGAACTTTCTGAACTAGATGAAGAAAGCCCCATACTTGGCTATCAGAGCCATAGCCTCATCAGAAAATCTCCTAGTAGTGTCACCCTCCAAAAGTCTCACAATGTACATGGTGAAAGCATCATTCACCCTTCTGAAATTATGATTGTTATCCTTGAGGGTAAATTGAGGGCAATATGTGTATATGGGCTCATCCTTCTTGCCCTCAATGTAAGTGAAGCCAAACCACTCCCGAGATGCTGCCAGGGTGTACATGAGATAAGAAGTCATGTAGAACTTATTAGTTTGTTGAACATTTGTCAATTGTTCATACCAGTTCATATAGATGATCTTAGCCCAGCTTTATGTTTTGTATACCCTCACCGATAATGATGATGAAAGGACACATCCAAAAATGGAAGTCGTTGGTAGAGGGCATCCCCATAATACAGGTGAGCAAGATAATGAAATATGATAATTCTTCATTGAAATCAACCATGTACAACTCTTTGGAGAGTTGAGATGCTCCCTTCTTAGGGCACTTCAGCCATGACTTAGCCACTCGTGCCTTGTATTTCTCGTTGTCCTTATCAAATAGATCCCGAGCTTGAGAAAGAGTGAGAACAATGGAGTCTTCTATCTTAGGAATGCGTAGGGCAGCGGCAATGGTGGAAACATCTAGTTTCATAATCAAGTTTCCATGCACATTAACCACTTTCAAACCAAACCTTATTTCGACAAGGACAGGGGTAATTATCTCACTCAAATCATCTTTCTCCTTGACATACCAATCCAGGGTTTCTAGAGGTGTGTTCTTGATGGATCTTTCATAATCAAATGATTGTAAGCCCTCATCATCAACCACAAGCCCTTCGTGACACTTGGTGAAGATTAAGATCTAAGATTTGTTGTACAAACAATCTACTAAAATTTCTCCTCCCGGATTCAAAATCATGACTATAGTCAAACCAATAATCCTTTGTGTCGGGACGATGATAATGGGTTAGTATGAGATTATGAACGATGAATTTCTTCAGATCAAAACAAGTCTTGGACATGAAGAAATGAATAGAGAGAAGAGTAACAACCCTTTTTATAATCTATGCATCTAGGGTTGTTTTACATGTATAATTCCCCAAGGAAATAGTCAACTGAAGTCCTATGATATTTTTGTCTCTATAGGTTCTATGGAGTTTTTCCATCTCCTTGCACATCTCAATTAGAGCCATTTTATCATTACAAAACATGGGCAGCTTGAGAGGTGCACTTTCAAAACAAGCCAATATGATGTATGAGAACTTTATGAACTAGATGAAGAAGGCCCCATACTTTGCTATCAAAGCCATAGCCTCATCAGAAAATATCCTAGTAGTGTCACCCTCGAAAAGTCTCACAATGTATACGTTGAAAGCACCATACACCCTTATGAAATTATGATTCCTATCCTTGAGGGTAAATTGAGGGCAATATGTGTATATGGGCTCATCCTTCTTGCCCTCAATGTAAGTGAAGCCAAACCACTCCCGAGATGCTGTCAGGGTGTACATGAGATAAGAAGTCATGTAGAACTTCTTAGTTTTGAACATTTGTCAATTGTTCAGTCAAGTTCATATAGATGATCTCAGCCCAGTTTATGTTTTGTTTACCCTCACAGATGATGCTGATGAAAGGACACATCCAAAAATGGAAGTCATTGGTAGAGGGCATCCCCATAATATAGGTGAGAAAGATGATGAAATATGATAATTCTTCATTGAAATCAACCTTGTACAACGCTTTGGAGAGTCGGGATGCTCCCTTCTTAGGACACTTCAGCCATGACTTAGCCACTCGTGCCTTGTATTTCTTGTTGTCCTTATCAAATAGAGCCTAAGCTTGAGAAAGAGTGAGAACAATGGATTCTTCTATCTCAGGAATGCGTAGGGCAGCGGAAATGGTGGAAACATCTAGTTTCATAATCAAGTTTCCATGCACATTAACCACTTCCTTGGTATGGGGCTGAAATGAGCTCCACAAAGCGAGCACAATGTCAACACACCGCACAAAGATGGTAAAACTAGCTGCATACAATGTAATTCCACTATCGTTTATCATTTGGGCCATAAGAGTAGGGTTTTCGCATGTTAACCTACCCAAGAAATCATCAAAATCTAAGTGTCAAACTTCACTATCCCTGATATTAGCCACAAATGTTTCTAGAGGTGACAGGTGGTCGTGCCTTGAAACTTCATCTTCATTTTTTTAGTGCACATAAAAATGGCCTTCGGAGAATAGATTCATGATAAAAATGCAATGGGATACAGGAAAATGAGTCAATTGCAGGAATGCGGGAAAGAAATAACAAGTAATGTGACAAATGCATAGATGATGGTCCCTTTAAATAGTCATTTAGGAGAGAGAAGATCATAAATGTGCATTAAATACCCCTTACACCAACTCAAAAAGGTGTTATTCGGGAAAAGCATAAAAAATTGTCCTGAATAGTCCATGGGACATTGGGACATGTGGGACACAAAAATTTGATTCAGCCGATGCGGGCGAAGCGGGTAAAAAGAGCACGGGCGGTCCAGGGACACATAAATGTGAAGGGTGTGAGGACCTGATGTGGGCAATGTGGGAAATCAGGGAACAAGAAGTCTAATAGAACTTCGGATGATGGGCTGAAAAAATGCTAAGAAGCCAATAGACAACAACTTATGGGAAAATCGGGTGATTGGCAAACAAAAGGTCCGCTGAACTTGGGACATATTGGACAATTTTTTTGATGCGGTCGATGTAGGTGATGTAGGGAATCAAGGAATAGGAAGCCCAGAGGAACTTGGGACAAAAATGTCTGACATTCCCACAAGTTACTAAAATGACCCCAAGAAATGGCATTTTCACTATCTTTTCAAATTTCCTCTTCATTGAAACATTATTGAAGGGTGCTAACTCAAAATTTTCTAATTTTTAAACTTTCAAAAGAGGGTAATTTTAAGAGGACAACACACTCAGAATGCAACTCCCAATATGTAGAGTCAGTCCAAGCCACCTTCCAAACCCACTCGAGACACTTGGTTATAATGACTCGGGTATAAGAGAAAAATGTACCAGGAAAAGGGCAACATAGGGATAGCTCATTTAATATCATTGAACAAATGAAGAAGACAAATGTGAACATTTCAATGTGGGAGTCACTTGGCCATTCCAGGATAGATAGACCTATTGCAGACTACTATGGACAATTGGTCAAGCTCCAATCAGCCCCTCAATAAGTAGGAGAAAGTGTTTACCAATGCAGTTCAACCTGAGGGAAACCAAGGAGGACAACAAGGTAATAATTTGAAGCCCCCTCCATTATATGTTTCATTGATCATTGGATACAAATTGGTGCATAATTACATGATTGATTCGGGACCAAGTAGTTTTTAATGCCAAAACAAAAACCCGATCTACTGGGTCTTAAATAAAAAGTGAACTCCAACTGGTAGTGCAATTTGATGGGACAACAGTGAAAATGTTGGAGTCATCAAAGATTTGAGTCTCACACTGCACACTTTCTCCAATGTGACTGTATTGCAAAACGTATCAGTCATAGACTTGCCACCACATTTTGCATTGTGTTTTTCGAGAGACTTCACTTGATAATATTGGGGCTATTTCTCCGGTGATTGGTCACACATGCTCTTTAGAACAAGGTATGGAGCTAGGGCTATAATTAGGTCTGAGCCCATTATCAATTACCATATTGAGTCTTATGTACCCAACCCGATCAATGCCAATATTTTAGTCTTTGATCAAGAGGACCTCCCAAGCACTTGTGAAGCAGATACCAAAGTGGGGTGTATCCCAGACTTGACCCTCGATGAGTGGGAAAACAAGAGGCATGCTTTTGACCCTTATAAAGAGATGGAGGAACCTAAGATGGGAGTCTACCTGTTTGCATGAGGAGGATCATCATCTTCCTGAAATCATTAAGCTAGAACACAAAGATGATAATGAAGTATGGTAGTTATTCTTTGACGTCTCAAGAAGTAGACAAGGATCGGGAGGAGGAGCTATGCTTATTTCCCACAAGGTATGAAATACTAATCAGCTTCTGTTTCTAATTTTCCTGTTCAAACAACACAAGAGAGTATAAGGCTTTGGTCAATGCACCGCATTGGGCAAGGAAAAGGGGTATAAGAAACTTGCGAAGTATTTAGCAATAGTGAACTAGTTGCTAATCAAGTCTCGACAAAAAAATGCTTCCAAGATTGACCGTTAAAGAGCTATAAGAAGCGGGTATGGACCTTATTGAGGATTTTGAAGCATTTAACATCAACTCCATCCCAAGGAAGAAGAATGAAGCGAAGAGACAAATTGGCAGCAATTGGGGCAGCCTTCGACATTATGGAGAATATCAAGAGTGATAAATATCAGCCCCACATCAAGTTGGTTGTGATGCCAATGTCCCTGCATAACAACAACACAACTTGTAAAGTCTTTGAAAATGATCAATGAATTGTCAAATTTATACAAGAAGTTGAGTTCTCGTCTAGGAACAAAGAAAAATTGAGCAGCGTGATGGCGATCAAGTGGTGAATTTGAGGACCAACAAACTACCAAAGGGTCTTGTAACTTTTGAATCAATCCTCAACCAAAATGACCAGATTCGGAAGGAGAAGGAAAATATTAAGGTAAGGGGTGAAGATTCAGTCACATTTTCATAGAAGAAGGACAAATGTTACAGATTGGCAAGGTAAGCACCTAATAAGAAAAATATGAGTTTTTTCAACTTTTCAAGAATTCCTAGATGTCTTTTCCTAGAACTAAAAATATATAAGAGGTTTCAACCCTAAGTGGCACAACGCACTATCAAGATGGATCTAGGATCTAATCCTTTCGTAGAAAGAAGAAAAGTCTAGTAAATCCTCACATCGAGCCTCTCATGAGAAAAGAATTCAACAAGTTAATTGAGGCCAATAACATCTTTCCTATCAAGCATTCGAGTTGGGTTTCAAGCTTTGTGGCTATGAGGAAAAGAAATGGAGAAATCAGGCTATGTGTGGAATTTCATGATATGAACAAAGCATCACTCGAAGGACCCCTATCCACTTCCATCAATGGAAAAGATCTTGCAGATTGTAGTTGGTTCTCGAGAAGTGTTCATTTTTAGATGGATATTCAGGCTATAACCAGATAATGGTAAAAGAGGAAGACCAATTCAAGACAACCTTCACCACCAAATGGGGTACATATGCTTATAATAAGATACCATTTGGACTATCAAATACTAGAGGAACATTTCAGCGAGCTATGGACATGGCATTCAAAGGCTTAATCAACAATATAGTCTTGGTATATCTAAATGATATCACCATCTTCTCAAAGAATGTTGCAGATCATCTCTTCCACCTTAGACAAGTATTTCATAGATGTAGAAGGTTCAGGGTGTCATTAAACCTAAACAAGTGTGTGTACTTGGCACATGAGGGGAAATTGTTGTGCCACATTGTCTCAAGAGAAGGGTTGACAATTGATCCTTTTCAAGTTGAAGCCATCTAGACACTTCCATTTGTACAACACAAAAATTATCTCCAAAGATTCTTGAGGAGGATAAACTTTGTTCACGTGTTTGTACCTTATTTTTCTACTCTTTTGAAGCCTTTAACAATGATGTTAAAGGAGATTTTGGCATTTAAATGGACAAAAAGGAAAAGAGTTTTTGAGGCCATCAAGCTCACAATATCTCAGGATCTAACTTTTATGAACCTATACTTCTCAAAAGACTTCATGCTATATGCTTTTGGAGGGTCGAGACACCATCTCACCATCTTGGTCCAGCCCAACAAGGAAGGTTCGAACAACCAATAGCCTTCTTTAATTAGATATTAGAGGACCATGAGGTAAAATAATCTTTCATTTAAAAACATTTCCTTACTATTATTAGAAGCTTGAATAAATCTAGTCACTTGGTCTCAAACAATAAGATTCAACTACTACTATCTCATCCTGGTGTCAAGGATTTTCTCCGAACAAAGACTTGAATGAGAAGAGAGTAGGTTGGATTTCCTAGGTAATTGAATATGACATAGACATCAAGGTGACCAAACTAGTTCGAAGCAAGGGTCTGTTTGAACAAATCACCTCCAAACAACAGATTGAGTCAGTAGATGAAAAAGAGGTTGTCTTGTTATTCTGAGAATGATCGAGAGCAACTAGCTAATGATGCACCTATTCCATGTTAGACCCAAGCCTTAGTGAATTATCTCCAAATAGGTTTGTGCCCTCTAGAATGGAACAAAGAAAAAAAGGAGATACCTCAAACTACAATCCATCCCATACGTGCTTGTTAGTGGTGTATTTTTTAAGAAGGATATCAATAGTGTTCTATTGAGGTACATTGGGGACAGGCCAAATTGAGGAAGTGTTGCATGAGTTCCATGATGGAGAAGCAGGAGGTCACTTTTCCCCGATTAATAGCTCTCAAGAACATGAATTATTTTTATTATTAGCCTAAAGTGTTCGTGAGATTACTACTCATGGATCAAGAAGTCTAAAAAGTGTGCATTTTTCATGGGGAAGGAGAGGCTAGCAACCCCGCCCCTTCATCCCATTTCATTGGATCTTCCATTCATGCAATGGGGAATAAAATTCATTGGGGTGATTAACCCAAATATGATCCAAGGCCACAAGTGGATACTCACTACAAAATATTATTTCACCAAGTTGACTAAAGCGGTGGCACTAAAGGAGGCAAATGAATCAAACATCTTTGATTTCTATGAAGGGATATCCACCAGGTTTAGAGTCCCTGCCACTATTATATTAGATAATGCATTGACATTACTTGGTTTAAGGATCACTGAATGGGCAAGTCAAGAATGATGTGTACCTCAAAGTAGTTCATCAAATTAATACCCTTAAGGTAATGGTCAAGCAAATTCCACAAATAAGAACCTATTAAGGATTATCGGGAGGACTCTTGGTGAAAATAAGAGAACTTGGCATACAAATCTCAAATCAGCCCTATGGGCTAATGGGATCACATCAAAGAGGTCCACAAGTATCTCCCCATACAATCTTGTGAATGGAAAAGAGGCATTATGCCCATATCATTGGAGTTTCCCACTCTGAAGCTCATGAGACAGTTGGATCTGATCGAGTTTGAATATATGGAAATCAATTATGCAAATATCATGGAGGTACGGGAGGTAAGAGAAAATGCAATGCAAGTCATAGAAAAGGATCAAACATTGATCAAAAAGAGTTTTGAAAAGAGAGCGAGAACAAGAACCTTTCAAGAATGGGACTTAGTTCTAAAGTGGGATCTAGATCTGGATAATCCATGAAAGCATTCCAAATTTGATGCCATCTATAGTAGCCCTTACATGATCAAAAGGTGTAAAAGCAGTAATGCCTTCTAGCTAGCTAGATTGGATGGAAAAGAATAGTAGATCCTAGTTAACAGGATCTATATCAAACAATGCTACTAAATAGGGAGGTTCCACCCTATAAATATTAGAATAGGACTTTAATTTCCCTAAGTGCATATGCACATTATTTTGTTGTAGCGTAGGTTTTGTTTCCCTAAGTGCTATGGCACAAGTTCTTTGTTGCTCTAGGTTTGCATCATTATATAGTTCAACGTGCCTCCAAGTGAATGTGCCATTCCCTTCAGCATTTGTAGTAGAGAGACCCATAGTTGTTGTGGTAGTTTCCTATTTTCTAATTGAAAAAAATACAGAGAAAATAAAATCGGGCTTTAAAAAGGTTTGTTTTCGGAAGAACAATATCAACTTCGGGTCACAAATCAAATTCATGCCCAATGGATACAAAAAGGCAACCAATCTCTTCATCTCGCAAGCAGATGCCCCTATGGGTTACCAAATTTTTATCTCTATTTTGACCCCGACAAAATTGATCAAACACGACTCTGTGTAGGAAGAAATTCAAGAAATGGTTCCATAGCATGAGCCCATGCTTCAAAATGCAACAAATAAATTACGGGAAGGCTCTACAATGGAGTAGTAGGGCTTGGGAAGCAAAAATGTCAAAGAAAACTAGAGGCTCAAGTGAGAGAAATAGATAAAGACTCCAAGTCTTCGAGCTCTATAAATGATTCAAAGCGAGCCCCAAAATTGGCTAAGTATGGAAGAATCAACATAAGCCTCCACAAGTATCATTGGCGCATCTCCAAATATTAAACTCAAAAAATTAGACTCAAATGAGCATGGAGCTTTCATGTGTCCTAGTCATGAAAAGGGATAGAGCCATTTATTGAAAAGTCAAAACAAGTGAAAGAACCATGTGGAGGCTTGACGTGATTTCAAAATGGGATCCCAATGTGGAGACTCAAACTTGCGCCATACCTCCACGTGGCTAGGAGTCAACAGAGGTCAAATGCAAAGTGGACCCAAATTGGTTAAGTATAAGAGTGAAGAAGGAAGGTACCACATGTCTTAATGGCACACATTTAAACGTGCGACCCAAAGTGAAGACTTAAATGAGTGCAAGGCTTCCATGTGTCATCTTGGTGCATCTTCAAAGATAAATGTAAAAGTGGGTCCTTAGACAAGTGTCGAGCCTCCATGTGTCCCTAGTCAGATGTATGGCCCCACCAAGAAAAAAAAAGACTTAGTCAAAAATAAAAAGGGACGAGAGCAAAGCCACATGTCAACCCCGACGTAACTTCAAAAGAAAATCCAAAAGCGGTTCCTAAATGCGCATCAATCCTCCACGTGGCCATATTCAAAGTCAAAGCGGGAAGGTGGGTCTCTAGGAGTAATTTTTACTTTTTGGCTCCGTTTCCAAGAGGCCTAAAGTATAAAAATGTGTTGTGCCTCTGCCGATGTCTAAGGAGCCACGTGTTAGGCTTGAATTTCATGTGGGCTAGTGGGCCTTGGAGTGATTTATTTTCCGAATTGAAAATCAGCACGCACGGTGGACCTAAAAATGATTTTTGACAAAAAGGTATATGGGGCTATGGTAAAATTTAAAATTTCTGTATTTGTTGTGAAACGGGTCACAATGTGAATTCTAGGCCCGCGGACTCATTTTGCTAACTAGTTTACGCCATTTTTTACTGCCCTATTAAACTATTCAAATGGACATCTTCTCATCTAGTGCCCGAAATCCAACAAATTTGGCACCATTATAGAGATCTCAACTTCGTCTACAACATGGAATTTTGAAACTTTAACTTTCACAAGGTTAGGTGGAGAAAAATGGAAAAACATCTTTGTGCCATTAATGTGGGATCCAATTTCTCTAACAACAATATCAGATTTGATCTGATCCGCCATTCTTCCTCCTTCAATGCACCGAACAAGTAATTGAGGAAGATTTGATAGTGTTATCCAAAATTCACCCTCAAGGTAATTTTGATAACATGCGTCAAATTCTTTAGTCCCAGGCAAATAGATTGAGTCAAGGCAAAAAATTTCATGTTTCTAGGGTCCCCTCATATTTTTCTAACTCCCCTGTCCAAGTAGAAGAGAGCAAGTTCTGAGAAAATGTAAGAAAAATTGCAAAAACAGGCTCGGGCCAGAAAAAATCACGAAAAATGGCTAAGTCCTAGTCCTAGAAGCATTTGGGACAAGTGGGACCAAAAGGCGCGGTTCGGCCGAAATGAGCACAGACGGTCCGAAAGCAATTGGGACATCCGGGCCAAAAGGACGCGCGGGACGCGGAAATCCGAACTGGCCGAAAAGAGAGAAAAAATTGGCTAACTGCTGAGAGGGTCGCCTTTGGGACAAGCGGGACAAAAAGACGCGAACCGGCCGAACCAGCCGAAATTGGGACAAAAGGTGCAACCGGCCTAACCTGAATTTGTCCTGAGACGGTCCGAAAGCAAATGGGACATATGGGCTAAAAGTACGTGAACCGGCCGGTTCGGCCGAAATGGGAAATTTCAGCACCGAAACCAAATGGGACAAAGGGACGCGCGGGACGTGAAAAGCCGAAATGGCCGAAGGCAGGGAAGAAAAGTCAACGTTTGGTCCGGAAACTTCAAACGGCCATAACTTTTGACTCCGAGCTCCGATTTTCATAAAATTGGACTTTCTGGAATGAGCACGACATCCTCTTAGGCCATGATGGTAGATATATTTAAATAAAAGAAACATATTCGGCTCCAGTCAGTCAATGCTCTTTCCCGTCAAATGACAGAAAACGCCTGCCAGGCCCAAAATAGCTGCCCGCACTCAGAAGGCCATAACTTTTGCATTTCTCAACGAAATCGCACAAAATTGGTACCGTTGGAATCGTGGTTCTGAGCCCGATGCACAAAAATCAAGAAATTCCAGATTTGATCAGAAATTGATTGAGATTTTTAAGGAAACGTGGCCGGGTTTAGAACAGTGTTTTATTTGGTAGCTGGGAGTGCAATTAAGAGGCATGGTCATCATTCTTTCTCTGCTGCAGCACATGGGATAGTATGGGGAGCCTTTTGCAAGTAATATATAATCATTTCACTCAATTTAATGCTTCTTATAGGTGGTTGAAGGACAGATTTCGGGATTTCCATTTTCCCTTCTCTTCTCCTTCTCATTTTTTCTATAAATTGGAGTGTTGGGCTCATTGTAAAGGGGGAGAGTTTTTGGGTAACAAAGCTCTGTCAAAATTGCTTTGTGAAGCCAGTGTGTTGCAGGCCCTTGTAGTGGACTCCTTGCATGGTGATCCAGGCCCTTATCTTGTAATAGATTGAACTGTGCATATCATGAAGCAATAAAATATCAGTTTGTGGATATATCTTCCCCTGCTGTGTTTCCTTGCATTCTTCTTGCCCCTTTAATCTTTCTACAAGTATATTGTGTCTATTTATTATGTTCTTGCAGGAATTCATTATCATTGTGTGTGCTTGGAATATTGCTGTAAATGCATTTTGTTGGATTATGGTGAACTGTCATCACCTCTTCTAGTGTGCACTTTGCCTCTGTATTTCACACATTTGGAGATTACTCTCACACCCTCTTTTCTGGTGTATCACCGCTTTAGTGTAGGCTTTCATTTTATGCATCTCTCTCTCTCGGTCCCTTGGAATTTTAGGTTAGAATAGCTAGTTTTTCTCCCGCATTAGAGTAGATTGTGGCGGGTAGTTTAGGAGCAAGAACTAGCTTTCTACGGAGGTCTATCTCAAGTAGCAAGTCCCACAACTTGGAGATAGTACCCATGTTATCCAATCACACTGGATGCTTAGAGTGATCGGACTAGAAATCGATCAACATCCAAGGGTGTTTGTGATTCGGTGATAATAAGAGATAGATTTGGGGAAAAAATTTAGAGGCATTGATGGCCGGTAGTTGAGCTTCAAATTAGTGTTCCTACCTCTCTGTCCTTCTTCTCTTTGTGCTGAATCTATGAAAAAGGGGTTGGGATCATTGTAAAGGGTTGGAGATTTTTTTTTGTGCCCTCCCTTTTTCTTTTTCTTGCAAGTGAATTTCTGGAGCTCTCAAACCTCACATTCAAGCTTTAATACATTTTTTCTTTCCTCTTGGCCACTGTAATGTATTGTATCAAATCTCAAGCTATAATATAAGTCTGTGGGTGATTTCTAACCCTTTCATGTGTTCATTGTAGTCTTTCCTGTCTTTTATTTCATTTTGGTTACTGTGCATGTTGTTGTATTGCATTCTTTGTGGTCTGTGTTAAGTTACAGAATGGGTGTCTAACATTCCTTTGGTGTATCACCTCGTTAACTTAGGTTTATTTTCTTACATCTCCTCAACCCTGTCTCCTTGGTAAAATAGAGTAGGTTTAGAATATATCCTCTGAAATTTATTTGTGTTCATCTCAACAAAGGAATAGGAACCATCCTTAATCTAGAGAGCTCTCTCAACTCGCAAGGTTCCACACTTTAAGAGATTCTCCATGTTGTGCAATCACCACTCGAGTCTCGATCCATCCGGTTGTAGACATTCATGGGTGTTGTGATTTTGCACTAATAGGTCTAGCATCGATAAAATCCTTAGGAGATGAAGAGTCATATGGATACGTAATGATAGGAGGAGAGAAACTAATAGACAGAGATGGAGTGATAGGAGGAGATTTACTAATAGATGGAGATGAGTCATGCTTATTTCTAGGTATAACCTTAGAAGAAGATGAAAATGAAACAAGTGATTCATACTTGAATGATATGTAAAGTAGTAGAGTCATGACTATCAATTGTTTCATCAAAATCTTAGAGAGACTCCAATATTAAAATTTCATTAAGTGTATCATCAATTAGATAGAAACGTAGTGTGAAGGAGTATGTGAACTAGTATGTAATCAATCAAGAGAAACATTATCCGAAATAGGAGAATCATGAGATGCATCTATAGCGGTGGTCGACTAGGAGCAGAATCAATATGTAGATGTGTACTATCATCATGACCAAGCATGAAGTAAATAAGAAAGTCATCGATAGTTTCTTTGGAAATGTCATAAGGAGAATCATGGCTTACTTTATAACAATTTTGACAACAAGAAAACTTATCCGATTCTGAAACGATGCTAAAGTAAGAATTTTCAAATCTAGTAGATATATTACATTCTTTAGCTAGGAGTTTTTGTTGAATATGATCTGGCATAGTAGCATGACAATATAGAACCGTAATCTCAACTATAGTTACCTCATCATAAATAGGATTGATACTAACATGAGATGTGATGATATAAGAAGGAGAAGAGAAATCCTTAGCCATAAAGGTTTTAGTGGATCCTAGGGAAAAATTTTCTAAGATACTGGTTTACCAAAATGATTTCATAAAATCTGAATATTTTATTAAAATCATAAATGTAAAACGATGATAAATGACACATAAATTCAATATAAATGCTAAGTAATTTATTTTATATTTTAAATGAAATAAAATGAAAGGAGAAGGTACTTATCTAAATTGGACCTACCTCGCATTGATATGGACTGAATAGAGTGGTGGAATGGCATAGTAGAACATCGTATTGATCTACAAAAAATTGCGGTGGAGGAGGATTATTCTAGAATGGGGCATTTAGAAATGGATAAGGGAACTTGTGGGTGCCTTCATCTAAAATATTAGCACACTGGTCTACTAAAAATCTTAGAATCTAATTTTATATGATCATTAGGTCTTCATAATTATGCACCTTTAGTTGCATGGGTGTCACACTTGGTTCGTTTATGTTGCCATAAACCTGTAATGAAGAGTCATGTCAAAACCCCACACAAAGCATAAAACCCTAAAACATAAAGATGTAAATGAAGAGGTTGAACTATCCTTAGCTTCCAAATGGATGGAGTTATGACTGAGTGTTTCACTAAAACAAAGACCCAATGTAGTTCTTTGTGCTTGTGTGTGAAATAATTTCCTTAGGTTTCCCTAGTACCAATGACATAGGGATATCAGGTAGTAGTGAGATAAAATGCAAAATGGTGGATGGAATAAAATTAAATTCCCCTCCCTATGAAGTGTGTGATACATAATAATTCCATAAATGTAGTCCCTTACTCTATGTAGATAGCTAACGCTTGATTAAAATAGTCCACCCATAAGGTAGTATGTATGTTGTGTTTACATAGGGATCTCTTGTTCAAATTTTTACAATATTGACCTGAAATTTCAGCTAGTACTCCAGGAGATGAGAGTGAAAACAAAAAGACCGAAATCCAATGAAAAAATAAAACCAATTGTGATGCGGACCAGAATTCCTAGAATTAGTTTGGTATTATATATTACTCACTCATTCACACAATTCTTATTAAGTCTCATTGATTTCTATGATATGAGTACTAACTCATTTTTCATCACAAGTATATGACCATGACACATAGAATTTAGATCAAGGTTCCCTAGGAGTCCTAATCTCTCTCCAGTGCCCTAGTCGATACTTGTGATGAAAAATTAGTGAGTACTCATATGATAGAAATCCCTGAGACTTGACATGAACTATGCAAATGAGTGACAAATATACAAGACCAACAAAGGTAAAGACCAATAATATAGATGAATGGAATATGAAATGGGTTATGAGTGAAGACTTTTCTTTTGTAAGATCCATATATAAACCAAAATACTTGGTGGTATAATAATAGTAGTAAGTGTGTGATTTTGTGACTACAATATCATACCACAAAACTTGTATAAATTCCTTGGTTTCTATATTCTAATGTTCTGGTATTAAAAATTTTGTAAAAATGGATTGTTTATATAGGTGCATGTATATTGGAAATATTGACTAATTTATTTTTCACTAAATCTTTAACAACGAGAACATATTATGGTGCTTGGTATTGTATTTCATATGTGTATCCTTGTTAATCCTGGAAAGAATTAAGTACCTAAATCCATTGATATATACCATATGGGATTTCATAACTAATAAAACCTATGCTAAATATATAATGGTAGCTTAATAAAATATATCCTATTGTAGTTATAAAATCTAAAATGGGATAACACACCTAAAACACTTTGGTAATCAAAACTTATAATTTTCTTATTTTCTAAAATGTTTCCTTTAATTTTGATGTTTAGTAATGTGTGACCTAGGTTCGATTGCAATCTTTACATGATAGTGCATGGTTAATTCCCAAAGAAAAAATGTGAAGGATTTTTGTAAGATGCTTGCACGAAAAGAATTTTCGATGCATGTATGAAAAATTTTTGCTTAAGTAAGAGCATGCTAGCCTACTTCCTAAAATATTTGGGACATTTTTCAATGCAAAGGTTATAAAAAAATATTTGGAGGAAGTAGATAATGAGAATGGATTTGTAATGATAGTAATTATATTTATCTACCATCCCTAATGAAATTATATAGGGGTGAAAGTAGTTAAAGTTACAAATTCTTGTTTTCGTAAGGTGGAACTAAACACTCCTCATCTACTTTGGAACTTGTCTACAGAAAATTATACACATTATATGGTGGAGTTGTATCTACTATGTTACATAGGATTAAAGGAATGTTGTATGGAATGTTTTTATTTTCAATCTCTAAGATGTTTAGAAACAAAGAATAGGAGGCATTTTTTTATTTTTACCAATGTAGATAATGTTATGGCATTAAGACTTAGGATATAATTGGTTCAATCTGTGGATTGGACATGTGTTTCCTCCGAATTGCATATGTTTCTTATGTGGAAGTTTTGATAGTCGAATATAATGATATTTTTATGATGATGGAGTGGTGGAAATCTTTAGTTATCTATATTTTCCTCTAGTATTAATTCATGAATGATGTGTTACTAATTTGATTTTATATAATTTTTCCTATCAAAGAAATGCATCAAAGATAAATACCCAAATTTATGACAAAATCATTTTATCTCCTTCATTAAAATATCATCAAACTGATCTTCATAAAAATATCATCAAACTGATCTTGAGATCTAAAAATTCAATTCAATTTTTTTTTGTTGACCAACACTCCAATGAAATGATAACTTGTATCAATATGTTTGATCCTCTTGTGAAAACATGATTTTTGGACAATGTTATTGCTGATTTTTTGTGACAAAAAATATGTGTAGTCTCCTCTTGATTATGCTTCAAATCTTTAGCACTCTTCTCATCAACCCAATTTGAGATTTTCTCTAGTTAATGCTACATACTCTTCCTATACTAAAGATAACATGAAAATGGGATGCTTATTTAATGCCCATGAAACCAATCATGTTCAAAAATGAAAAATATAGCCGGATCTATTTTTTCCTATCATATACACTTCCGAAACTATCACTTTAAATATAACCTATGACTTTGAACTCATATGAAGTTGGATATAAAATGTCATGATTCTTTTTTACTCACATATACCTCAAAATTATTTTTACAGATTGCTAATGTGAATATTTTGAATATTCCATGAACCTTTATATTAGGCTTACACATTATATAATATTAGACCTTATGGCAGTTAAATACATGTACTTACAACTAAACTTTTGAATATTTTGGTTCAAATAATGATCTGCATTATCCTCTTTTCTTAACTTCAAACCTATTGTAATTGGGTTTGACGCTGGATTAAAATTCGACATGTTAAATATATTCAAAACATAATTGGTATACTTCTCTTGTGGTATAAAAACTCCACCTAATTTTTGAACTTCAATTCCTAAAAATTAATGCATAAGACCAAGGTCTGTCATCTCAAATTCTTTCTTCATGGCTAACTTGAATGAATCAGTAGATAAATTTTGAGTAATGATTAAATCATCTATATATAAAAAGAAATCAAAATGTTACCATGATCATTTATCTTCATGTATAGATTAGGGTCACTTCTTCTCCTACTACAATAATTTTGTATCAAATAAGGATTGATTCTACTATACCATTCTCTAGATGCTTCCTTGATAACATAGAGCTTTTCTCAACATGTATACCTTTGCTTCATGAAATTCAATATCATAACCTTTTGGATTATTCACATAAACTTTCTCATCAAGAAAACCATTCAAGAATGATGGTTTTACATCCATCTAATTAATAGGAAATTTGTTTTGAGCTGAAATTGCTTAAATCATTCTTACTATATCAAGACTTGTTCTTGGTGGAAATGTTTCATTATGATCCACTCCATATTGCTATATAAAACCTCTTGCAACCAGATCGCTTTATGTTTTTGTACTTTTCCTTCAAAGATTGCATTTGGTCTTGTATACCCACTTCACTCCTATAACGTCCTTTCATTTTCCAAGATAAACCATCTCCCATGTCTTATTCTTCTCTATAGCATCTATCTCATCATCCCTAGCTTGAGCCCAAAATTCATTGTTTATAGCCTCCTAAAAATACAATGGATCTGTAGCATGATAAAACAATGCAAAAACATAAAAATTAATTAGTAGTATCAACATTATAAATCTCAAGTAAGACTTGTTTTTTTTTGCAAAGGGATATCGATGATGGATTTTTTTGTGATGAATAAGTTTACACCAGTGTTATTTTTGGTGTATCTTGCATGGCTGAAGATGAATGAAATATTTGAGACCTCATAACTATATATGGAGATGTAGCTTGTGTTACAACTTGAGATTCATGTCAAAGATTAAAAGAAAATATAGTACCTTTCTCTTATAAAGTTTCATTTGTTATATCATAATGCGAATAACTTTTATATACTAACTTTTTCTCTATAATTCCATCGGATGCTTCATTATCAATAAATTTTGCATTTTTTTAATCACGACCTTTCTAGTGACCAAATTATACAACTTGTATGATTTTTTATTCTCTTATTACCCAAAAAATATGCACTATTCTCATTTGTTTACTAACTTATTCCTTAGCTCAAATCGCACATGTGCATAAGCCACACAACCAAAAATTTTGAAATGTGAAACATTGTGTTTCCTACTAGTCCAAGATTTTGAGGAACCATGTTCCTAAACATTTTTGTTGGAAACCTATTCAAAATATAAACAACAGTTGCTAATACTTCTTCCCAATTCTAATTTGTAATATGTTTTTCCTTCATCATATTTCTTTCCATTTCCATAATGTTTTTATTGTTTCTCCCTACCACACAATTCTACTATCATGTATACATTGTAGTAAATTTCTTTTTATACCATGATATTTGTAAAAATTAGAAAATAATTAGAAGCATACTCAAATCCTTTGTTTGTCCTCAGAACCTTGATTTAGTATCCACTTTTCTACTCCATTAAAGTGTTGAACTACTGAAATGTTTCAAAAGAATCTGATTTGTGTTTCAAAAAATAGAGAAATATATTCCTTGTATTATCATTAATGAATGTCATAAAATATGAACAACCTCTAAAAGATGATGTTTTCATATTTCAACACAAATCTGAGTGAAGAATCTCAAGAGGTGAACTTTCTCTTCTTTGCTTTCCAACTAGGAAAGACTCTCTTTGTTGCTTCCCAAAATAGACACTTCACATACTCTTTCCGGTTTCGAAAAATAATAAACCTTTAAACATATTCTTCTTTTGTAATAAATTCAAACCTATAATATTTTAATATCCATACCTTAGATGCTAAATCCATGATTCATCTTTGACAACCTGATTGAAAAGATGATTTTGTTCCTTGAGTGCATGAATCAACCCGTATTAGCGTAGGAATTTATTGCATTAGCATAAAACTCATTTTCACCGGCGTAAGACTCAATGAAGGACTCATTTTCTTGAGAACAAGACTAATTTACTTGAGTGTAGTACTCAACATAGGACTGATTTTTATTAATGTAGGACTTGGTAACAAACTAAGTTGTTGATTTTTCTACAAATACATATGATTTTCTCTTTTTCCCTAGTTTTAATATCAAGGAAAACATTATATTGCTACTCATATTCACTTTTGAAATCAACCGAGTGTTAGGATATTTTTACACAATCACGCACTCATTGTTTTCCATATAAACTTTTCATCATTTCGTACCAACTACTCAATATGCATAAGATTGTGCTTTAAACCTACAACATAGTAAACCTCATGCATAATATTTCCCGCTTTTAGTTATAATATTTACTATTCCTTTTTATTTTAGGACACAATATTGTTATTCTCAAGAGTAACATCACTCTTAATTGATTTATCCAAACCGGAAAATAAATCAAGATTTCTTAACTTTTGATTACTACAACAAGAATCCAATTACCATACATCGATGGATGTTCTATTTATAAATTACACTCAATAGGGGATAAATAAGGTATGGCTTCAGCAATCCTTATGCACGTAATAAACATAGATCTATATTTGAACCTGATTTTGATTCTTCCTATCCTAATCATATTGCTTCTTAATGCAATTATAAGCATAATGTCCAAACTTATTGCAATAATGATAGTGAACATGACACATATCCTATCTCTCAACATGATTATAATCTTTGATCTATCCTCTTCCACTTGAATTCGGATAATTGCTACTACATCCTCTAGATAAAATCCTTCCTTTTCCTGTAGTGATGAAGCTTCCTTTTTCTATATCATGAATACATGTTGTCTAAGATGAAAATGATTCATATAGAACTAAATGTGATATATTCATCCTTTTTCATGATTTAATAGTGCCTCATACAACTCATACATATATAATTGACTCATATCCTTAATTTCTTCAATAACAAAAATAAAATATCAAATTTCATAACTAAATTTCTATGAAAATTTTCAATAATACTAATGTATCCAATAGTATCACTATGGGATTTAATTTGATTCACCAAAACATCTACATAAGTAAATAATGATTCTACATAATTTGAATCTTTCATTGAAATATTTATAAAACCTCTACAAAGTAATCGTAGGTTGGCGCTTTTACTTTCTCCTTACCTTTACATGCAACTTTGAGAGTATCCCATGTAGTGTTTTCTTGATTGGTTTTTTTCACTCTAGGAAGAACGATTTCATACATTTTTGATGAATAAAGAAAATATATTTTTGTCTTTCTTTCATATTTCCTTCAAAGTATCTTTCTCTATCCGAGAGAGTGCAAATGACATTGTTTCATCTATAGGTTATATGTAACCATTATCAATAACCTCCCAAACATCTTGGGATTTGAATAATTCCTTCATGGTTAATGAATAGTACTTGAAATTATTTGCATTTAATTATAGTGTTTGTATATCGATGTAGAATACATCATTTTTTTCTAATTTAATAACCTCCTAGAAATCAATGCTCGATACCAATTTGTAGAAATTATGCAAAGTATTATAGAGTGAAAAACATAACAAAAACTTGCAATTAAAAATAGAGTATTTACTCAAACCAACACTTTTGTACGTAAATCCTTTTATTAATTAACTTCTCCGAGAGCTTCGGCTCATTACAATTGAATATGTGCATGAAGCACTCTTTCTTGCATCTACCTTCAACTTATGTTGTGTCTCTATTGAGAATATAAAGTAATTAAAATTTCTTCACTTATATTAAAAACCTCTAATAAAATTAACTATGAACTTCTCTAAAAAAATATTTAAAAATAAATACAACCATGGTTTTAAATCAACCGCATGTTGTGCGTGCATAAAACAAGGTGTTTTACAATTTTTGTTTTTTCCTAAAAAATAGACATAATTGGAGTTATCTAATGCATGGTAAATCTAAACTTATCTTTCCTAAATATCTACAAGATAATTACATGTTGTATACATGAATATTCCAATAGAACATTGCATCATATATTTAGAATTTCAATCTCTTAAGTATTCGACAACAAAGGATAGGAGGAGTTTTATTTTTTCTTTTGACCAATGTGATTAAAGTTATGGCATTCGAAATTTTGAAGAATTACCTCAATGCATGAATTTGACACATGTTTCCTCTTTATGACACATGTTTTTACTATGGAAGCTTGAAATTTTGGAAGATAATCATATTTGTGGATGATGATGGAGTGGTGGAAATTTTAAGTTACATATTTTTGCCTCTTTGTGAATTCACAAATAAAGTTATAATTATATGATTTTATCTAATTTTCCATATCAAAAAAATGCATTGAAGATAAATGGCTAAATTTATGAAAAATAATATTATCTCGCTTCATTAACTAAGGAATCTATTCATGCCATTGGTACAAAGACAAGATAATATATTTTAAACAAAATGAACATGAAGAAACTCTTATTATAATGAACTCATTTAAACTACAATGCAAAAACATAATAAAATCAGCTTTATCTTGGGTCGGAAAACAAAACCCTACATTTAATGAAATTTGGTATTTTAATCCAACAAGAAATAGTTAAAAAATTGCAGATTTGCGAAGAAAACTATTAACATTTTAACATCTTTTAGTTTTCTCAATACATCTCTTTCTAGCTAAACTACCCGCCACAAGCTATTCAAAAAAGGTGCAAGCTAATCTAATCCTAATCTAACCATGCCAAGGAGACAAGAGAGAGAGAGAGAAAGGAAAACAACAAAAGCCTACACTAAAACGGTGATACACGTGAGAAGGAGAATGTTGGACATCTATCAAAACCGCCATGGGACAAAGAGAGGTGAGCAATGGGAAGGATGGATGATGCATCACAGCCCAAGGATAGATTTCACACGTAAAATGTCCCAAAACTCCATGAACATAGCTCCAAACCCGCAATGAACATTCAAACATGCACAAATACCGCAATGAAGAGAGGCAAGAAGAGGACAAGCAAAAATGAGGAAGGATGGACAGATGCATCACAAAACACGTTTTGTTGCTCCAGAAGTTTGCACAGAACATCATTCCATTAGTAAAAGGCAAAAATGCCATTACAGAGCAAGGGAGGAGGTTCGAACTCCATTTTCAACCCTAGAGAAGAAAAGAAGGGAGGGCAGAGCAGAAAGAATGAACAAACTTTTTTTTTTTTTTTTTTTTAAAATGAGCCAAATCTGGCTTTTACATTGCATGGGTCGAGCCCAGGGGACAGAAAACGTGGGAAAACGTGCAAGCCCATTCCTCATTGACTGCAGATGCATTAAATCAGCATGGAGGATCTTACCAACCCATACCCTGTCACTTTGAGTGATTTTGGAGGAGAATGCGACCCATTTGTATTAATTTGGCCGCTAAAATGTCACTTCTGGCCGTGCAGAAGAAGAATGCGACCCATTAGCATTAAAACGGGTTGTTGAAAGGTCGCTTCTGGCCATTACCACACGTCAGAGCTGTTTCTCGATTTTCTCTCTTCAGACTGCACCAAAACTCGAGATTGATCCCAGAATCATGTAGAGCATCTCAACAGCTTTCCGTTGATATAAAGAACGTGGAAATCCGAGCTCTGGATCAAAAGATATGGCGATCTCAAGATTTAGGCACTAATGTATCAAAACGAATTTTAAAATGTTTTCCCGCTCTTCGCCATCCGGACGACACGTGGCACGTGCCGATTGGACGAGCAATTCTCTCTCCTCTACCTTTCGGCGGGCTTTCTTTGAATTTTCTCAGGCCCCTTAAACTTGGACACGTGGCGCCATTTCATTGGTTCGGTTTCGGGCTCGATAACTCTCCCTTCGACCTTTTGACTTTTTCTCCGTGAGGACACGTGGGCGCTTTCGATTGGTCCTCGCTCCTCTCGGCTCCTTCGCGTATTTCGCCTCCATTTGTCCCTGATGTCCCATTTGATTTTGGGCCCTTTGTGCTCATTTCGCCGGTTCGGCATTTCGCATCCATTTGTCCTAGATGTCCCATTTGATTTTGGACCCTTCGACTCATTTCGCCGATTTCGGCATTTTCGGGCATCCATTTGTCCCCTGATGTCCCATTTGACTTTGGACCCTTGACTCATTTCGCCGATTTGGCCGGTTCGGGCATTTTTGGCCCGCTTGTCCCACTTTGATTTTGGACTCGACTTGACTTTTTCGCCGGCTTCGCCTGGCTCGCGCCTTTTGGCCCGATTGTCCCATTTCATTTTGGATCCCTCTCAAATAGCTTAGCCAATTTTTTTCTGGCCGAACGGCATTTCGCGCCCGCCGCGTACTTTTGTCCCGCATGTCCCCTGCTGCTTTTCATGGCTTGCTTTAGGCTTTTCGCCGAGCCGGCCGGTTCGGCCTTTTTGTCCCAAATGTCCCGACCGCCCCTAGGACTAGGACTTAGTCATTTTTATGATTTTTTCCTCGGATCAACCTACTTGCCTTCTCGCAACCTTTTTTTTTTTTGCATTTTCTCGTAGCTTGCTCTTTTCCTCTCGGACAGGGAACTTAGAAAAATATCCGAGGGGACTCTAAAGAACATGATTTTTGGCCCCGAATCAATCAATTTTCCCGGGACTTGAATATTTCGATGCATGTTATCAAAATTACCTGTGGGGGTGAAATTTTGACAAATTTGGCGACTCAATGGGTCATCTCGCCTCGCTAGATGAATGATCAAGAGCTCAAGCATCCATTGGGCATGGAGTCATGAGTCAGCAACCCGCAACCGATCCGAACTTTGAAAACCTCCTCCGAGCCACTTGGAAACCCATCAATGGAGTGTCTTCACCAAGATGCCACCGAAATGAACTGCAAGAGCAAAACCAGCAACACCAAAACTATGTACAAAATGAAAATCATAGATGTCCCAAATAGAACATGCAAAGTTTGCACAAGCACTTCTTCATGAAAGCAAACCTACCTACTTACTTTAATCGAAGCAAAGGCAAGCTAAACAAACCCCGCAATCGGTTGTGAGAAATAGCTTCCTTTCTTCAAAATGGCAGCCATGCAATTGATTCGCATCGATCATGGCTGTTTCGATGGATGGAAAATCAACAAGAAGCTGGTCTTCTATCCAAATCATCAAGGTATCAATCGAAAAAAATCCAATACCTCTTTTAGTTGCTCGCATTTGATCGAGAGGTATGGCAGCTGATCCTGGTACTTCAGAGCTCATCCTCATGCTCAAGCAAGCATGACGGTTGTGGCTTCTCCTTTGGCTCCAATGAAGCCAAATACCCGATGGGCAAGGTCCGATCCATTTGATATGCCCATTGCTATGATTTTCAACTCCAAGAATGGAGTCTTTTGAGACCCTCTTGAATGGATGATGTGGAAGAAATGGTGAAATTCTTCTGTCCTTTCTCTTCCTCCAATGAAGAACATGGAAGATTTAAATCTTCCAATTTTGATTCCAAAGGGCTGCTATAAGATGCAGGCTGCTGCAAATGAATGCTCTCCTTCATGACAAAGCAGACTCTTGTGTTTGGAATGTGGATGATGAAAGAGAGAATGGTGAAAACTCAACCGGCTCTTCTTCATCAAAACAGTCCTCCAAAACTGACAGGTAAACTGCCTCATTGTTGTCCCGCTGTTCTTTTTCAACTTCCTCCATGGTGTCCTCTTGATCTGCAACTTGACCACCATGGTTTCCTTCACTCTCCAATATTGAGTTTGAGAGATCAAACTCCTTTTCAGTATTAGAACTTGAGAGAGGTGAAGTAGAAAGAAGAACTGAAGGTTCTCCTGTAGCCTGCTTTGTGCTCAAAGCCCTTGGATCTGCACTTTTCTCCTCCACAGCTAGATTGTGCTCCTCTTCTTTTGGATTTGGAGCATCTTCTCCTTCCTCCAATGTTTGAAGAGAATCTTGCTCTTGATTGAACTCCTCCTCCAGCATGAAGTTTGTCAAGTCAAACTCTTCAATTTGTTGCTCTAGAGGACAAGTTGGGACTGCAAGATCTTCTTCTCCAACAAAATCAGTCCTCACCACCATTTGTTCAACCTCAGCCTCTTCTGTAGGCTTAACCATCAAGGGGATCTTTGTCATCCCAAATCTAAGAGCCCAACTCTTCAGACTGTCTGTCACTTCTTTTCTTTTTGGCTCTTCCTCTTGTTGTCCTTGATGACTGATTTTTTCAATTTCTTCTTTCCCACATGGAATTGGGAATGCAAGAGGAGGGATAGGTTGAAACTCAACTGATTTGACAATTTTTTGTGGTGGTGGAGGCGGTGAAACCTCTTGTTTCTTTGGAGGAGGGGGTATTTCTGTTAGCTCTTGTGGAGGGGATGACTGTTTGGAAGGGAAAAGAAAAGAAGAATCGAGATGGGGTGGAAGACTAGGGGATGGAGGGATGGATTCAACACATGGGACAGCAGATGGGGAGTTTAAATGAGATGATGCTGCTTGAGTAATGGAAAGAGAAAAACCAGATGATGGTGTAGAACTTACCCATTGACAAGGTTGTTCAACAACAAGTCTGTAGGCCTCTATTTTCGCTGTCCATTGTGCAAGCAAAGGCAGCATTGCAATCATGAAGTCAAGCTTCTCCCGAGGGTGAATGCCTTGGAAAAGGTCCCACCCATGGACAAGGTGCTCCATAACCGATTCCAAAAGCTTTCATTTGTGCTTGAGCCCGGATCGCACCATCCCCACCTCCATCTTTTGATTTTCTCCAATGCACAAAGCATCTTCTGGATCTCGATGGTCTTCATTGTATGCACACTCTTGCTCTTGAAAGCTCCATAGCCAAACCGACTTTGGCACTCGCTGCTCATATGAATATGCATGTTGATCTCGGAGGATTTGTAAAACGTGTTGGAGGTGGAATATACCATGTCGTTGTTGATGTGAAATCCATGATGGAAATGAAGTCATGATTGCACAACTTCATGGAATGGAAAAGAATGAAAGGGATGGAAAGAAAGATGGATGAAAATGTATGAAAGGGGTCTCGCAAGCTCGAGAAATGGGTTGTTGATCGATGGAGTCGGCATGTGTTTGCAAGTGCCTCCAAAGGCTGAAATCTTCACAGAACACACCAACCGCAAAAGATGAAGTGAAAGACCTCTAAGGTCCCACCGGGCGTGCAAAACTGTTAGTGCAAAATCACAAAGCACCCCGGACGCACACAAAGCTTCTAGGTTGATGTTCGTGCATCCAGCAGTGATTGCACAACATGGAAACCTCTCTCCAAGCGTGGGACTTGTGAAACCGAGAGAGGAATCTCCAGAGAAGGCTGGTTCCCGCTCCTAAACTACCGCCACAAGCTATTCCAAATAGCAGCAAGCTAATCTAATCCTAATCTAACCATGCCAAGGAGACAGAGAGAGAGAGAGAGAAGGAAAAAATAGCAAAAGCCTACACTAAAACGGTGATACACTAGAGAAGGAGAATGTTGGACATCTATCAAAACTGCCATGGGACAAAGAGAGGTGAGCAATGGGAAGGATGGACAGATGCATCACAGGCCCAAGGATAGATTTCACACAGAAAATGTCCCAAAACTCCATGAACACAGCTCCAAACCTGCAATGAACATTCAAACATGCACAAATACCTGCAATGAAGAGAGGCAAGAAGAGGACAAGCAAAAACGAGGAAGGATGGACAGATGCATCACAAAACACGTTTTTTGTTGCTCCAGAAGTTTGCACAGAACATCATTCCATTAGTAAAAGGCAAAAACGCCATTACAGAGCAAGGGAGGAGGTTCGAACTCCATTTTCAACCCTAGAGAAGAAAAGAAGGGAGGGCAGAGCAGAAAGAATGAACAACTTTTTTTTTTTTTTTTAAAATGAGCCAAATCTGGCTTTTTACATTGCATGGGTCGAGCCTGGGAGAGAGAAAACGTGGGAAAACGTGCAAGCCCATTCCTCATTGACTGCAGATGCATTAAATCAGCATGGAGGATCTTACCAACCCATACCCTGTCACTTTGAGTGATTTTGGAGGAGAATGCGACCCATTTGTATTAATTTGGCCGCTAAAATGTCACTTCGCCGCCGCGTAAGAAGAATGCGACCCATTAGCATTAAAACAGGTTGTTGAAAGGTCGCTTCTGGCCATTACCACACGTCAGAGCCGTTTCTCGATTTTCTCTCTTCAGACTACACCAAAACTCGAGATTGATCCTAGAATCATGTAGAGCATCTCAACAGCTTTCCGTTGATATAAAGAACGTGGAAATCCGAGCTCGATCAAAAGATATGGCGATTCAAGATTTAGGCACTAATGCATCAAAACGAATTTTAAAATGTTTTCCCGCTTCTTCGCCATCCGGACGACACGTGGCACGTGCCGATTGGACGAGCAATTCTCTCTCCTCCGTCTTTCGGGCTTTCTTTTGAATTTTTCTTCAGGCCCCTTAAACTTGGACACGTGGCGCCATTTCATTGGTTCTGGATCTGCTCGATAACTCGCCCTTTCGACCTTTTGACTTTTTTCTCCCGTGAGGACACGTGGCGCTTCTCGATTGGTCTCGGCTCCTTCGGCTCCTTCGCGCATTTCACCTCCATTTGTCCTGGATGTCCCATTTGATTTTGGGCCCTTTGTGCTCATTTCGGCCGGTTCGAGCATTTCGCGTCCATTTGTCCCAGATGTCCCATTTGATTTTGGACCCCCTCATTCTGGACTCATTTCTGCCGATTCGGGCATTTTTCCGCCCATTTGTCCCGATGTCCCATTTGACTTTGGACCCTCGGATTTCATTTCGGCCGATTCGGCCTTTTTTTTGGCCCGCTTGTCCCATTTTTGCTTGATTTGATTTTTCTGACTTTTTCGGCCTGCCGGTTCGCGCCTTTTGGCCCGATTGTCCCATTCAAGGTCCCTCTCAAAGAAGCTAGCCAATTTTTTTCTGGCCGAACCGGCATCGCGCCGCGCCCGCCGCGTACTTTTGTCCCAGATGTCCCCGTTGCTTTGGGGGCTCGTTTGTGCTTTTCTCGGCCGAGCCGGCCGGTTCGGGCCTTTTGTCCCAAATGTCCCGATGCCGCCCTAGACTAGGACTTAGTCATTTTTATGATTTTTTCCCGGATCAACCTACTTGCCTTCTCGCAACCTTTTTGCATTTTCTCGAGCTTGCTCTTTTCCTCTCGTGACAGGGAACTTAGAAAATATTTGAGGGGACTCTAAAGAACATGATTTTTGGCCCCGAATCAATCAATTTTCCCGACTTGAATATCTTCTTCAATTTATTTTCCTAAAAGAGAATAATCTTCTTCTATGTAATTTCATCTATAACTTCTCTTTCCTTAGGGATCAGATCTAACTCTTTCATGTCATCATCATCATCACCCTGAGTTGCCATTCTAAGCCCTTCTTCCTTTTCTAACTCCTCAAGTCTCTACAAAATATATACATTAATAAATATGGTAAAATTGTGCCCATCTATTCTCTCTAGTAATTTATATTCCTTCCATTCATCATTTTCCAAAATATACTACTTCTTCAAGCTTGCAGAGTAAACTCCAACACCACCATTCTCATTCTCAATATCCTTCTCCAGTTTATTTGACTGTTTAGCAGAATCTCAAACCTTGGCATAAAAAAACTTGAGGAATAAAATGAAGTCTCTCTATTCCATCTCTTGGCAAAGATGGTAAGATGAATGTTATTAAGACATATATTGATTTTCTTAGAATTCATGTTAATCTCCACCCTCTGCTCCAAACTCTCTAATGCTGCAAATTTACCGCAATCACCCCTTCTTCCTTAAAAGAACTCATTGAATCAAAGAAACCATAATATCCCTCCTCTACACTTTTATTTCAATACAATAATTCCATATTTTTCACTACATATTCCTTCATCTCGCCACAAATTTCATATTCCTCCCGTAGTGTCTCCAACAACTGTAAAAAAATCTTATTACACACCAAAATATGAGGCTTGTTAACAAAGAATGGATTCAAGCTATGAAATAGTACATCCTATGGAGCGATGCTATAACTGCAAGACCCCAAACATAATTTTTTTACATATTTCTTTGAATGTGTTAATTTCAGAGCACTAAGCATCTCAATAGTATTCATTTCCTCCGAAGGGTGGTTGAAAATACTATGAGTACCAGGTGACTTGATACCTCAAGTATTTATAATCAGTATGCCTAAAAATAGTGTCTCTTTAGTAAAAGAATAGGGTTGCACATCAACATATTCGTTCGTAATTTTATTAATAATTGAACTCTTCCCTACATTAGGATACCAATAGATAAAAATAGACCCAATATTGCAATGAATCAGAAGGAAACCTTGCCATATACTACCTAACCTACTCAAGATAAGCCAAACTGTGCCCAATTCTCTTAAAAATAGTACATATTATGATGTAGAGATGTGTATCTTAGACTCATACACAAAATATTGCAACTCCAAGAATCCCAATTCTCCTTATTTGTGCAATTAGTGTCTAGCTACATCATTTATTCAATACTAAATTAAACTATTCAATGCACAAAAAAGTTTATCCTCCTCGTTAAAATCTACAAGAGGTTTTAAAACCATTCAAATGTGACCAAGTTAAACCCATTTCTTTTTGTTTTCCCAATTGTTCAATTCATCTTATCTTGCGTCTAGTATCCCTAAGTTCAATTCTCTCAGATTAATCAAAACTAGAGACACCTTCAAAACCAATCTAGATGGTATTTAACTACCCATTATAATTATTAGTATATATAAGAAGTTTCAAGACTCCACAGTTTGTAAAAACACATTTCTTTCTTTAAATTCCATGTTTTATAACATATCCTAACTACCTAGGAAAAATATGTAATGAAGATCGGGAGGAAGAAAAATTTGTTTGGTATAATTAAGTAATAATCTCAAAGAAGACACCATGGCAGATATTTCTGAAAATTTGTAAGGATGTTTGTAGATTCATTCTCGAGATAATTTAGTTTCCTCTATCGAAACCCTTGTTGCAGTAGGTTTGTAGTTTTGGGTGAGCCTAAGAGGTAAAATTGTTATTTTATTGAGAAAATATCTTACTTTATTTGATTTTGTAGGCACCAATTGGTATGTGATAAACTGTAGAAACTCTTCAAACCCCTAAATGTTCTTTGAATGAACCCATCAACACAATATAACTTGTGTCTCGATGATAGAAAATGCTTTCTCAACCTATTATTACTAGGAGTCTAATGTAGAGTTCCATTATTTTCAATATTTTCTCATATTAGATCGACTACACAATATAATTAATACTTAGATAAACCTTACATACCTCTCTTTAAAATGCAACACCTTTTTGGAGCCAAAATCCAAGTTACTCGGATGTTCCCTGGTAGCTAGATTGAAAATTTTCTCCACAACAAATTACTTAAACTATCATCACAAGGAAACCAAACTTAAATTCACCTCAATATACAACAAGAATATGTGATACCATTAAGTAAAATAATATAGAATCATTAAGGAATAATAATTAATGTTTTTCTTGATCAAAAATATCTCATGCAACATAATTTCACTATTATAACTATTTTTATCATTATCTCCGTGTTTATTGGATGTTTTTATTAATCTTCTTCAAGTTGGAATTAGGTGTGAGGACTAGTTTCTCATTGGTTCTTCTCACAATCCTAAAAAAATCATTCATACTAATGACTAGCACTTTTTTTTACCTGTAATCCATGCTTAGTGTCAAGTTTGTATATTGCATTCATGTTTTTTTCCTCATAGACACAATCATGAAATATCATTAGCATCAAAGTAACAATCAAACATATAAATTTTTATTGTTATGATCTCTCATATTCATGCATTCATTTGGTTCCTTGATAAAGACAATACAAAAACCTTTAACAATAATAAAAACCCCTATAAATACACAAGAATCACTTTTAAACTTCTTACAACTCTCGTTTCAATTTTTGATTATTTGAATGATGATTAATTAGTTACAAAATATGAAGTAAATATCTTGTATTTTTCTCTCTCTCTCTATAATAAAACCTAGGTCTCATAAGACATCTCAAGTCACATGGTTTAGCATTTATTACATCATTAACAAAAATAACTTTAGTATAAGATTTTATAACCTAAGGAATATGATAAAATTATAAGTTTACTATGTCTTATAGACCTTAATAGGTATGCTCACCGATTAAATAATATATGAATATTTTATAATAATCTAATGATATTGAAGCAATAAGTACATGAAAATTTATGTACAATGTTTATCCAAGTAAACTAAACATAAAGGTATGAAACCCCGATTGTAAAATAAAAGTAATAAAATACTTAGTTGGTTACATGATGACATTGAGGGTATGCTAAGATGGAAACCTAGTAAAATATAAGTATAGACTATCGTAACCATGCTAAGAATATTTTGTCTATCTGATAAAGGTAGACAAGAGCATCCATGGAAGGGACTAGGGCACCCACTGGCTCTCCAAGATCGATCTAGGCTCTATAGCCCTCGAAGGTTTTCAAGATCTAAATTTTTCTGGGTGAAATGAGTATCGCAAATATTAATTTTTTGTCACTTCAAAATAACACCAAGATGGATGGATTCACCAAAAACCCCTATAATTAAGAAAAACCAAAGCCAAATATCAAGACACTAAAAAAAAAGGATGTAAATGAATGGGTTGGGCTGACCTCGATGCTACAAAAGTAGGCTTACTAACTAATCATTACACTAAATTTGTGACCCGAATGTAGTTCTAGTGTGTGTGTGCATTTTTTGCCCTAGGTGCTCTTGTACCAGTCACACTTTGGGAAATAGCAAGCAATAGCTAAATGTACAAAATGTAATAGTATGTGTGCATGAAATAGAATAGAATCCCTCCTCTTATGAAGTGTGATGAAGATGTCCTAGGTTGTGCCTTGATGATTGAGATATCCGGATTCCAATGAAATATAAGGATGCAACTATAGATGATTGATAGTAGTAAATGATCTTAGTTCCCTCATTATGGTCTCATAACTTTATATTTATTGAGTTCTTATGCTTTGATTTCATATTCAACCCCAAACAAGCCAACCCCAACAAAGATAAAGATGTAAAACAGCTAGAAGAGGCCCAAAAAGTGGTGTGAAAGTTTAAAGAGGATCGGGTGCCTTGGTGGGACCAGTGGTTCCCATGGGTTCCCAAGACGAATCTTGTTTCCTATCCCTGTGCTAAAACAGAGGGGAATGTACGAAAATGGTTGGGAATATGGGTGCAATAGATCAAAAATTACAAAATAAAATAAACAAGATGTACAAATGATGGTTGTTAATTAGTACCTTATTCACTCAAGAAACTTATAAATAGAAGTATGAGAATGGGATAAATAAATATCTCAAGTTCATGATTTTGTGCCTACATTTTTCCACCACTTTATGTAGGTGAGTTGAAATCTTGGTAACATAAAGTAGATACAAATGCAGCACTAATGTACATGAAGAGTGTAGTATAAATTTGTCAAAGGACTTGAAAAAATGTGGAATGAAAAAATATGGAGGAGTGTGGAAAATAAAGTTGAAAAATGTACAAAGAAAAAGTGATGAGAGTGTACCTAGGGTGGAACGTGTGTGTAGCTATCATATTGTGTAGTTTACCCGCATCGTTAGTAAAGCATGTATTTTTGCGAAGTGTTGTTGTGTATGTTTTTGTTGTTGTTTTCCCCACTTGACTTATTTTTTCTTATACGCCCGATCCGCAAGGAGAAAAAATCAAGTAGTCAAGTATGTATAAATATAAGTGTTAATAGATCCAAATGGTAAGTGAGTATACCATTATAGAGCAACATAAGTAATACTATGTCGAAAGGATTTAATTAAAAATCGATCATTAGAATATGAATCCATATCCATATAGTAATTTTTGAGATGCAAGTAGGGGTTTCCTAAGTACTATTGAAACATGAAAAGGTGCGCATGATAAAATCCTTTGAAATGTTAAATTATTAATTTTCTTAGGAATAGGGTTACTATGCAATGAATTGTTATCAACAATATCATAATAGGCATTTATTTCTAATGTGATTGATTGAACCAGAGACTATAAATTATCCACAAAGATGCATGAGAGACAAGATATCATGTGAAGGAATAGTAGAAGATGGAAATAATGTGTTTAACACATATAAATTGCAATTTTGTGAAGGAGTATGTGAACTAGTATGCGATGGATGATGAGAAACATTATCCAAACTAGGAGAAGCATGAGATTAAACTATAGTAGTGGTAAGACTAAGAGTAGAATCAATATGCGAGATGTCTACTATCGTAAGGACAAAGCATGAAATCAATATGAGAGTCATTGAGAATTTATTTGGAAATGTCTTAAGGAGAATCACAACTAACTTTATAAAAATTTGACAACCGTAAAATCTATCCGGATCTAAAACTATGCTAAAGTAAGAATTTTCAAATCTAGTATATATAATGAATTTGTTAGCTATGATTTGTTGTTGAATATGATGTGGCATAGTTACATCATAATATAAAGCCATAATATCAGGTATATTTTCCTCATCATAGATGGACCGATAACAACATGAGGCATGATTATCTAAGAAGGAGAGGATAAATCCTTAACCATAAAGGTTTTAGTGGATCACAGGGAAAAATGTTCTAAGCTACGGGTTCACTAGAATGATTTAATAAAATATGAATATTTTATTAAAATAAAAAATGTACAACTATGATAAATGAAACATAAGTTAAATATAAATGCTAAGAATTTGTTTGATATTTAAAATAAATTAAAATGAAAGGGGAAGGTACTTATCTAAATTGGACTTACCTCGCACCGATATGGGACTTATCGAGTGGTGGATTGGCCAATTTCAACATCATAATGATCTTCCAAATATTGCAAAGTGGAGGATTTTTCCGAATGGGGTAGTTAGAAAGGGATAGGGGAACTTTTGGGAACCTTAGTATGAAATATGAGTGCATTAGTCTATTGAAAATATCTCAATCTGATTCTTATATGGTCATTAGGTCTTCGTAATTATTCTCCTTTCGTTGCATGGGTTTCACACTTGGCTTACTAATGTCACCATAAACTTGCAATGAAGATTCACCTCCAAAACCCCACACAAAGCATAAAACCATAAAAAAGATAGATGCCAATGAAAAGGTCAGATAGTCCTTAGCTTCCAAATAGATGGACTTATGACAGAGTGGTGCACTAAAATTCAAACCCAATGAAGTTATTTGTGCTTTTGTGTTCACTAATTTTCCTAGGTTTCCTAATACCAATGATGTAGAGCTATGGGGTAATAGCTAGATAAAATGCAAAATGGTGGATGGAATAAAAATAAACTCCCCTTCCTATGAAGTGTGTGATGCAGAATAATTCCCATATGTAGTCCATAATTCTATGTAGATATAGGGATCCCTTTTTCAAATTTTGACAAGAATGACCTAGATTTTCAGCTAGTACCTTGAGAGATGAGAGGAAAACCAAAAACACCGACCTCCAATAAAAAAATAAAACCAAGTGTGACGGGGACTAGGACACCTACAATTAGTTCGGTCTTGTATATTTTTCACTCATTCACACAATTCCCTTCAAGACTCAGGATTTATATCATATGAGTACTAAGTAAGTTTTCATCACAAGTCTCTCGAATAGGACACCTAGAATTTGCACTGTGGCTCCTTAGAGCCCTAATCCCTCTCTAGGCACCCTTATCAGAGACTTGTGTTGAAACATTAGTGATTACTCATATGATAGGAATCCCTAAGTATTTACGGGAACTTTGCGAATGATTGATAAATATAAAAGACGAACAATGGTAAAGACCAAAAAGATAGATGAATGGGTTATGCGATGTGTCATCAATGAATAATTTTCTTTCAAAGATACAAATATAAAAAACATACTTAGTGATATAATAATAGTATTAAGTGTGTGATTTTATGAGTACAATATCATAACATGGAAATTATATATCTTCCTTGGTTTCAAAATTCTAACATACTTGGGATTAAAAATTTGTAGGTGCAAATAGATTATCTATATAGGTGCTTTATAATGGAAATATTGGAATAAATTTGTTTTCAAGAAAGATTTTACAATGAGAACATATCATGGTGCTTAGTATTTTGAATCATATTTATATCCTTGTTAATCCTGGAAAGAATTCAAGACATGAATCCGTTTATATCTACCATATGGGATTTCATAAATTATACAACCTACGCTGAAAATATCATGGAATCCTAATAAAATATATCATATTGTAGTTATAAAATATCGACGGGATAAAAACCTAAAACACTTTGGTAATCACACTCCAAATTTGCATATTTACTGAAATCTTTCCTTAAAATTTTGATTTTTTTTAATGTGTGACTTAAGTTACATTTCATTCTTGACACAATAATGCATGGTTAATTCCAAGATATTAAATATGAAGGATTGTAAGTAAGATGCTTGCGTAAAAATAACTTTGCAAGGACCCAACTTTTCTGCAATGCCCTATGTTTCTCCGATATGCGGTGATTTCAAGTTTACGGGGAACTCAAGTACCCGTGGTACGTGGACCATGGGCCATCGAGACCCAAATTTTCAACAATGCACTCTTTCCTTAGTATTTCAAACCAAGTTAAGGATGAGGAACCCTAGTTCTATCCTTAGTTATTCAATGCACATCCCCTAAACCCATAATCCATTAAAATAGGTCATTTTTTAGTTTTTTCAAAATTTTAGCAAATTTATGAAACTCCTAAGATTTTTCTTCATTGAGGAAGTTAGAGAAAAGTAAAGGTGTGCCCAAAAATCTAGATTTATTATTTACATCATTTCTATCTACCCAATTCTAAAGAAATAGTGCAAGTTATCAAAATCACCTCCAAGTAAATTTCGGATAACAATTTGGTGACTAAACAGGGCCATTTTCCTACTAAACGGAGTGTGACCAGTTATCTAAAACTATCCATTGGGCATGTAGTTTACATTTTCATTATGAATGGATATAAACTCTTGAACTTGATCACAAAATGCTTGAGATGAGGATGCTTACTTATGAAGTTTCCCTCACATAGCTCACACTCTCAAATTTCATAAGAAAATGTTGAATTCATGTTTTTGAGAGTAGAAAATTGCTTGAAACCTTGATTTCACCCATTCTAGAAACTGTTATCCATGAGCTCGAATGATGTGTACCTACGAATGCTGCCTCTAGATATTATTCCTTACAAAGTGTGGATAGACAAAATTGATCTTTTGGCCAGGTGAAGTATAATGTAGAATTGGAGTGAAACCTATTATCTTGGACATCATGGAACTCTTTAAAGCTCTGATTTTCTTTCTTCTTTTGAATGTCCAATGCTTCTTTGACTGTGGCTGATTTTAGACTTAGGATACCAGTTGATCCTTGTAAGAAATGTCATAAAACTTTGGGAGAGCATCGTGGATTATATCTATTATTCATACACCAACCGAAGGCTAAGTGAAAACTTTGGATTGTTGTCTGCTACAATATCAAACCCAATTTTAGTTACTCTACGCTTGTTTAAATTTGAAATTTATAACTATTGCAAGAAACTATGAGCTTCCCACTATAGTAGTTTCACATTTCTTGAATCATGATGAGTTGTATACAAATAATACACTAGAAGCAATAAAACATGTGCACCATCACTTAGGGAAATTGAAAAGACCTAAACTAATATGTATAAGGTTGAGAATTTCTCCTTTTAGTAGAAATGTTTGAGATAAATTCCATTGACTGAAATTTGTAGAGCTTCACCATCCAACTTAGCTAGCCGAAGGCATTACTACCTTTGCATTAAGTGATCATATATGGACCACTCCATATGGCATCAAACTCGTAATTATTTCCCGGATTTACATGATCAACATCCAACTTCAAAGATCAAGTATCCTATTTGGGATGTCCCAACTTTAGATTTCTTATCAAAGCTTCTCTTGATCAATGATTGATCCTTTTCTATGGTCTCGCATTATATGTTCTCTTGCTTCTTCTAATTCGATTAGTTCCCGCATACCTAATTTCCATGGGCTCAAACTCAACCAATTCTAACTGCTTTGTGAAATCCATTGCCAAAAATCAAGTGATATAGATAGCACCGCATCTTTTCCGTATACAATATCGTATGTAAAGCTACATGTATACCTCTTGGAAGTGATTCTATCAACCCATAGGGGTGATTTGAGATTCATGGGCCAAGTTCTCTCGATTCTCGTCAAGATTTTTTTGATGATTCTCAAAGTAGGTTATTCTTTATAGACTCTTCTTTGCCATTACCCCGGTAATAATAATTTGATGAAGTGCTAAGGTATATAACATTCTTCATATCCCAATAAGTGATTTTGGTTCCAGGGAATGCCAATGCGTTATTTTATATGGTAGTACCAAGGACTCAAAACCTCGTGTCTATCCCTTCATATAAATCCAAGATGCTAGATTCATTTTTCTCCTTAAGTGCCACTACTTCAGTCCACTAGGTGAAATATTTTGTTTTTGTAAGTATCCACTTGTGGCCTTGACTTGAATTTGTATTGATAAATCCAATGAATTATAATCCCCATTGCATGAATGGCTGATCTACCGAGATCAAACGGAGGGGAAACACTTCTATTCTTTCTTTTCTGTGAAGAGTGCAAACTTCTTGCACATTTTAATCCATGAGTATCAATCACTAAACACCATAGGCCAATAGTAACCATCTTTCATTATCTTGAGAATTATTACTCATGGGGTAAAGTTACCTCTCACTTCCCCATCATGGAACTCATGTAGTATCTTCTCAACCCGACTTGTTGACACACACCTAAAAAAACATGTTCACATATTTCTCAAATAGGATGCCATCAATGATCACATACATAATGGATTGTAATCTCAAATATCTCCTCTTATATTTGTTCTATTCTAGAGGGAAAAACCTCTTTGGAGATAATGTACCTTGACTTGAGTCCAACATGGAATATGTGTATCATTAGTTGATTGTTCTTAATCATTCTATAGTATGTGGCTAATATCTTCTTAGCCTTCCGACTCAACATGTTGTTTGGAGGCTAGTTCAAACACAAACCAATTTATTCACTTTGATTTAAATATCATATTCCATTACCTGAGTGATCTAACCGCTCTATTCTCATTTAGATCTTTGTTTAGGAGAAATTCCATGAAAAAACATGAGACACTACAAGTTGAATTTTATTGTTCAAGAACAAGTGTCTAAAATTCTTCAAATTCCTAATGACAACAAGAACATGCTTTTGAATAAAATAATACCTTACTTCATAATCTTCCGGACTTTTCCTGAAGAATTCTATGGGTTGTTCTGAACCTTCTCTATTTAGTTGTACCAAGATAGATGAGATTGTGTCTCGATCCTTCAAAATCATACAACTTGAAGTACTTGTAGAAATATGGGTTGATAAGAGTTGGAGCTTGTGATATTTCATATTTTATAGCCTCAAAACTCTCTTTTCCTTCGATGTCCATTTGAATACTAGAATCTTCTTCAACATCATTTTTAATGGCTTTACAAGAGTGCCAAAATCAAGCAAAAATCTATGGACAAATTTTATCCTTCGAAGAAGCTTCGAGAACTTTATTTTGGTGTGGAAATGGAAGTGTTCAAATGGATTATTCTCTTCCGAGATCAAGTATGAAACCTTCCCTTGAAATAATATGGCCCATTGATTTTCCTTCATGTG
This sequence comes from Taxus wallichiana var. yunnanensis, assembly GCA_018340775.1. Lineage (NCBI taxonomy): Eukaryota > Viridiplantae > Streptophyta > Pinopsida > Cupressales > Taxaceae > Taxus > Taxus wallichiana. The sequence goes on from CM031243.1 coordinate 434,568,391, forward strand.
CTAAGAATGCCCATTTTTTCAGATTCAATGACACTCGAATATTATACATCTCTAAAAAATTTCTTGAGGTGAAAGGGATGGTCCATTACATTCTTTGAGAAGAAAGTGATGTCATTTATATATACAAGCACTATCTTATTGATTAATCCTTTGAATGACATATCCATAGCTTGCTAAAATGTTTCTCCAACATTTTTCAATCCAAATGGAATCTTCTTATAAGCATATGTGCCACATTTCATATTGAAGGTTATCTTGAAATGATCCTCTTCCTTCACCATTATTTGGTTAGATCTTGATTAGCCATCTAGAAATGAAAACCTTTTCGAACTAGCTACTACTTGTAGGATTTGTTACATTGAATGAGTGGATAATGACCTTTGAGTGAATCTCTATTTAGATCAAGGAAGTCTACACATACCGATCTCTTGGTTTCTCTTCCTTACTAACACCAAATTTATAACCCAAATTGATTGTTAAATAGGAAAGATGATGCTATCTTAAATTAGCTTGTTCAAATCTTTTTCATGAGAGGTTCAATGTGAGGATTCACCGGCCTTTTCCTATGTCCGATAGGCTTGGATTATGGATCTAGTTCAATAGTATGATGTGTTATATTTGGATTAAAACCTCTTAAATCCTTATAAGTCCATGAGAATACAACTTGAATTCTTTACAAAGTTGAACAAATTTAGATTTATCTTGTTCAAGTATTTACGTTACCAATTCACAATATATTTCCTTCATCTACCGAGATGGGTGTTGATTCCTCACCCTTTACCTGAATGTTTTCCTTCTCTTTATGAAATTGATCATTTGGGTTGAAGATTGAATCGAAAGTTACGATACCTTTCGGTAATTTTTTATTTCATCTTCATCACAACTTCATCACGTCTACTACTTCTCCAACATGTCTTTGTTTCTAGAAAGAACTCAAATTCTTCCTATAGAAATATCATGATTTTATGATCATTCTCAAAGACCTGCCAACTATTATTGTTATCTAGAATATAATATCTTACAACTACTTTGATATGAGGTTGGGTTCAATAACTTTAGATACTTTCTACAACATCAATTCCTACTCCAATTTCTACAAGCCTATTTATTGCTTCAATCTTATTTTTAGGATGGAATTGATGTTAAAAGCTTCAAAATATTCAACGAGATCCCATACTTGATTTTTTTAGTTCTTCAATAGATAATTCTAAGAAAAAATATGTCCTCTAACTTGGTTCATGATCATCACACTGAATCCAAACACTTGCAAGTTTTTAATACATGTCTATCTTTCCCAATTCTATGTGTGGATCAAGGCTTTAGAGTCAGTTATGTTGTTTGAGAAAGAAAATTGAAAGTAGAAATCTCAAGTAATACACTATACCTTGTAGAAAAAAAAAGAATAGCTCCTCCTCCAACACCTTGTCTACTCCTTTAACCATAAAATAATAGCTGTCACACCTCATTATCATATTTTTGATCATGCTTATTAACACTATGGAGAGGTTGATTCTCTTCATGAAAACGAAAGACTCCTATTTCAGATTTTTCCATTTCCTTGTAAGGGTGAAAAGTATGCCTCTTTTTCTCCCATTCATCAAGATTCAAGTATGGAATGCATCCAACTTTGGTATATGATTCATAGGTTCTTGGATAATCCTCTTGATCAAATGTTGAACAATTCTCATTGATTGGACTCAATGTATGAGGCTCAATATGAAATTTTGCAATAGGATTAGATCTGATTGTAGCCTTATCTCCATACGTTTTTTTTAAAAACATGTGCGACCAATCATAATATAAATAGCCTCCAATTTTAGTGGTGAAGTCTCTTGACAAACACAATTCAAAGAGTGGTGGAAAGTCTATGATTGACACATCTTACAAGAAAGTCACATTGGGATATACATGCAATGTAAGGCTCAAACCTTTGATTACTCCAACTACTGTTACCTTGTTCCCGTCTAATTATACCACACCTCTAGAAATGAATTCATATTGAAGACCAAGCTGATTTGCTATTTTTTTTTGTCATGATGGAATTGCTTACTCCATAATCAATCATGTAGTTATTCACCAACTTATCCTCAATGATCAATAAGATATAGAATGGTAGGGATTAAAATTTTTACCTTTATGGCCTCTCGTTATTTCCTCATTGCTAAGATGTATGTGTGATTACCTTCTCTTAATCTTTGAATGATTGATTCGATGCATACCAATTCGTCATGGAAGCTTGCAATAGGTTTCTTTGGACCGATATAGCTAATTATTTTCACATTAAGATATTTACATTTAATTTCTTCATCTCACAATGATGTTGAATGGAGATGAGCTATCTCTCTACTGCCCTTGCTTTGCATAGTTTTTATTTCATATGGGCAGTTAGAACTCGACACTTGAGCTGATCTAGAAGTCTTTTTGGGATGACATTGCACATTGGGAGCTACATTTTGGTTGCTGATACCTTATTAGGTAATAGAGTTTCATGGATCATTTTAATTGGAGGACTATCCCTCTCTAATATTTATCTTCTTGGACTATGTATTGGCCACTAAAATTTGAGAAGGGGATTGATTTATAAAACATAAATATTCAACTCGCCAATTGACCGAAAGTGTGGTCTAATTTAGAGGTGCCTCTTTTTGAGTTGCTTCGTGACTGATTTTCTTCTTAGCTTGTCTCATGTTCCACACCCATTTTTGTCACCATAAGATCTTAATTCAAATAACCATTGAAACACATTGACTGGTTAAGTGATTGCTTGTATGGGAAGCACCAGTCATATTCTTAATTCATGTTGTTTTTAAATGGTATGAAGGCTCTAGATGTGGACACGAAATTAGGATTGTAAGGATGAAATTTCCTATTAGTAGGAGGTTTGACTTTATTTTATTTTATAGTTTGAATGGGTGGGCTATTAGGCTAATATGAAGGTCTATTGGGTTGGGTTTGAGCTTAGATTACCTAAAATTTTGAGCTTTCTACCTCTTAAGTATCATGAACTCATTACCTAGGTTTTGCAACCGCTTCATGACTTTTTTGGAGCTCATTTGAGGTGCTATAAGATAAGGTAAAGCTTCATAGAATTTTTTTTTTTTTTGGGGGGGGAAGGAACATGAGCTAGTGTAGGTGCTTGACTAGTGCTTGGGGCTCATATTTTTGGATAGAGAGGCATAGTTTGCCGAGGTGAAAGTTTACCATCCCGAATTAAGAAATTTTAAGCTCTAATAGAAATGTTATAGCATGCAAGTAAATTTATACCTCCTATGGATTGTATCATCAATGCAATATCAAAATTTAGGTCTTTTAGGAAGTAGAAAAAAGCACCTTCGGCTATTGGTCTCACAACAAGAAGAATTTTATCCCATGTCATTTAAAACTTGAAGTTGAAATCAACCATCTTCTCATTTAGTGCTCTTTGTATTGTGGTTATCTATTCCAACAAAGAAAAAATATCTTCCTTCTCCAAATTGATTTTGAAGAGCTGAGCACAAATGGTCTCAATTGTGGATAGATCTTGTTTTTAGACTATTGAACCATTCTTAAGATTTACCCGAAAGAAGGATGCCAATAACTTAACAACAAAATCCATTTAAGAAATTTCATGAATTGAACAAACATTTGTAATGTTCTTGATGTGGTCAATCATATTTGTATGGTTCTCTCCAGTGAAATATGGAAGGTTATATAATGTTGCAACTGGAATTGGATTATGTTCATTGAGAGTAAGTGGGCTACTTCCCATGAAATTGACATAGGGATTTGGTTATACCATCCTAATTGTTTAGAGAACTGTATTTGATTAAATAAAAGGCCTAACAGGTGGAGGTGTTGATAAAGTTATATTTGGTAGAGATGGAGACCTTTGAGCTCTTCTTCCCCTTCTACCTCTTCCCGAGGATAAGTGTAGGTAGAAAAAAGTCCCTCTTCTCTAGTTCTTGAACTTGTTTGAATTATTCTAATAAATCTACTAAGCTTGGACTACTAAAACCATTATATTATGCTCTTTTGGAGTTGTCAGATGTGCTATTTCCAAGCCTCTTACAAGATAGAATTTCACAAAAAAAGCACAAAAAAAATTTTGTCCCTAAAATGAATACCTATTTGTCCCACTCGGGCTTGCAAAATCAAGTTATCACGGAATCACAACACCCTCCAATTTTCACAAGTGTGTGTTCTTGAGCTCACTGTGTGACTAGTTAAAATGGATACTATCTCCAAGTGTGGGACTTGCTACTTGAGATAGACCTCCAAAGGAAGTTGGTTCTTCTTCCTAACCCTAGTGCAAACTAACTATCTCAATCCTAGGGACTAGAGAGAGGGAAATAACATACAAATCAAGGAAAACTACACTACAGAGCTGATGTACCAAAATAAGGGAATGGGAACAATTTCCAATGTGTGAAAATAGAAGCAAAATGTAGATCATAGAGGGTGATGACAATTCTCCATAGTCTAATAACAACATTCAAAACAAATTTCCATGCATACACAATAATAATAAGTCCCTGTAAGAGTAAAGAGTAGACACAAACATTTGCAATAACATTCGAGAGGCAGGAGAATGTAATAGACTCAGGAAGGTAAGATACATCTACAAACTTGAATCTATTACTTCATTAATATAAACAATCCAAGCTATTACAAAGGGAAGGCTTGGATCATCATGTAAGGAGTCCACTATAAAGGCTTCATAACACAATGGCTTCACAAAACTGAAATGACATATTTTTTCTACTCAAACTATCCTCCCTTACAATGAGCCCAACACTTTAACTTATATAGTTTTGGAAGAGAGAGAGAAGGGATGTAAATTCTGAAATCAACTTTTCAACCAAATGCAAGTCATAATAAATTAGTTTGGTTGGTGATTTCGGACTTCCAAAACAAATCTCAAGGTGTCCAACAACCCACAATAGAGAAGGAATGTCAACCCATTATCATTAAATGCCTATCCTACCACTAATAAAATCATTGTTTAAAACCTGACACATTTTTATTATAATTGTAACAAAAACTTTATCAATTTCAACAATTTTTTATTTCTATGCATCGTTCTCGGAGTCATTGTTCCAACGAGACAAATTTTCTAAAAATCCATTGAGAATTACAAAAGATATAACCCTATGAGTGTGATCAACTATTTTAGGTTTTTGGAGAATTTATTTCTCTTTACTACACTAATAGTTTAATTTTTCAAAGTGTAAACTAGAGAAGATGTCGAGATCTTTTTGAAAATTCAAATTTTGTCAAAAACGGAGCTCTACATCAAAAGTTATGTTCGTTTGAAGTTTAGGGGGTCAGGGTGTTCCATGCGGGCTCTTATAATCTGCATTAAACCACTTTCCCTTTATATTGTGGGTATTGTAGGTTTTCGGGAACTCATGGCACTGGGATATAAGGGCCTTCTAGGCCTTCGGGACCTGAATTTTCTTCAATGCATTTGTTTCCTTTGATATGTGGCAATTTATAGTTTGGTGTAACTCATGTCACCGTGGTACTTGGACCGTCTAGCCGTCAGAACTAAATTTTCTACAACACACTTTGTTTCCTTTAATATGTGGTGATTTTCAGTTTACGAGGAACTCATGTCCCCATGGTACTTATACCATCCGGGTTGTCAGTGCAAATTCTCCTCAACATATTGTGTTTCCTTTGATATGTGATGATTTTAGATTTGCGATTTAACTCACTTTCCCATGGTACTTAGACCATCCGGGCCATTAGGACCGAATTCTCAATATCCTTCCTCATGTACTTTGAATCTTTAGCAGTAAACTCAAACCTTGGAATCTAAAATAACTTTAGGATTAAAATGAAGTCTCTCCATTTCATTTCTTGACTTTAGTATGGAAACATGAATCCTATGAAGACATCTATTGATTTTCTTAGACTTCATCTTAATATCCACCATCTACTCCAACACCTTTCACATGATGTATTATTCACCACAATCACCCCTTCTTCCTTAAAATCACTCATTAAAAGAAAGACGCCATCATCTCCTTCCTCTTCATTTCGGTTTCCATACAATCCAACCATATTTTTCCCACCTCTACCTTAATATTTGCCAAAAATTTCATGTATTCCTCTTGTAATGTCTCCAACAACTACAAATAAATATTCTTACACAAAAAAATATGAGGCTTGTTAACAAAGAATGGATTCATGCTCCAAAATAGTGCATCATCTTGAGCAATGCTATAACTACATGATCCCAAAATATCCAAAAAATATAACATCTTCCTTTGAATGAGCCAAGGTAGTAATACTAAGCATCTCAATAGTATCCATGTCCTACAAATGATGGTTGAAAATACTAGGAGTATCAATACATGATACCTCAAGTAGTTATAATAACTATACCCAAAAAATAGTGACTCTTTAATAAAAGCATAAGGTTGCACATCAACATCTTCCTAGTAATATTATTAATAATTGAACTCTTCCCTATGTTAGGGTACCCAGAGATCAAAATCGACCATGTATTACGTTGAATAGAAAGAAGCTATGCATGGTACTATTCTCGACCTACTCAAGATAAGCCAAACCGGATGCAATTATCTTGAAAATAGTACATATTCTAATACAGAGATGTTTATCTTAGACTCGATACACATAATTTTGTAACTCGTAGAATCCCAATTCTCCTTCTTTGTGTAATTAGTTTCAAGTTCCATCCGTAGTACTAAATTAAACTATTCAATACACAAAAATAAGTTTATTCTCCCCTTTAAATATCCAAAAGGTGTTTAAAACCATAAAAATGAGTGCAAGTTCAACCCATTTCTTTTTGTTTTCCTAATTATTCAATTCATCTTGTCTTGAGTCTAGCAGCCCCGAGTTCAATTCTCTTAGGCTTAATTAGCATAAGATACACCTTCCAAACCAAACAAGATTGTATTTCACTACCCATTATTTTTATTAGTATATATAAGAAGTTTTAAGATTCCACAGCTTACTAAAAACAAATTTCTTTGTTTAAATTCAATGATTTATCATGTATCCTAACTTCCTAGGAAAAATGTAAAGAAGATAGGTATGAAGAAAAAGTACTTTGATATAACTTGGTAAGAATCTCAAAGAAGACACCAAGTAAGATATATATGGAAATTTCTAAGGATGTTTGTTGCTTCACTCTCGAGATAATTGAGTTTCCTCTATCGAAACACTAGTTAAAAGGTTTCTAGTTTTGGATGAGCATGAGAGGAAAAAACACTATTTTATTGAGAAAATATCTTACTTTATTTGATGTTGTAGGCACCAATTATTCTCGTGATAAAATGTAGAACCTCTTCCAACCCGTAGATTTTCTTGAATGACCTCATAAACACATTATAACTTGTTTTTGATGAAAGAAAATACTTTCTCAACCTATTGTTGCTAGGAGTCTAATGTAGAGTTCCTTTATTTTAAAAATTTTCTGATATTAGATTGACTACATGATATAGTTAGTACTTATATAAACCTTACTTACCTCTCTTGAGAAAGCTTACACCTTTGTGGATATAAAATCCAAGTTACTCAGATGTTCTCAGTCACTAGATTGAAATTGTTTTTTGAATAAATTATCAAGGTATTTTCACAAGGAAACAACACTTAAATTCACCTACAATAGTGGGCTTACTAACCGAGAACCGTACTAAATTTGGGACCCATATGTAGTTCTAGTGTGTGTGTGCATTTCATGCCATAGGTTCTCTTGTACCACTACACTTTGTGAAATACCGAGCAATATCTAAATGTAGAAAATGATTTAGTATGTTTGCATGGAATAGAATAGAATCCCTCTCCCTATCAAGTTTGATGTAGATGTCCTAGTTTTTTCCTTGATGATGGATCTATGTGGATGCTAATGAAATAGATGGATGCACCTCCGGATAAGTGATACTATTAAATTATCTTAGGTCCCTCATTATGGTCTCATAACTTTATATTTATTGGGTTCTCTTACTCTAATTTCATAATTAACCCCGAACATGCCAACCACAAGAATGATAAAGATGTAAAACAACTAGAAGAGGCCCAAAAAGTGGTGGGAAACCGTAAAAAGGACCAAATTTTCCCTGGTGGGACCAAGGCACCCATGCGTGCCCCAATATAAATCTTGGTGCCTCAGCCAAGGCTAAAATAACACGGAATGTAAGAAAATTGTTGGGCATATGGGTGCAATAGGTCATAAATTACAAAATAAAATAAATAATATGTCCAAAGGATGGTATTTAATTAGTACTCTCTTCACTCAATAACCTTCTAAATAGTAGTATGAAACCGGGACAAATAATTATATATAGTGCATGATTTTTGACTACATTTTGCCCCACTTTATGTTGGTGATTGGAAATCTTGGTAATATAAAATAGATACAAATGTGTAATTGATGTCCATGAGGAGTGTAGTAGAGATGCATAAAAGGACTAGAAAAAAATAATGGAATAACAAAAAGATGGAGGAGTGTTGGAAATAAAGTTGAAAAATGCGCAAAGAAAAAGTGATGAGACTTTACCTAGGGTGGAACATGTGTCTATAGCTAACACAATTTGTAGTGAAAATAAATGGTTAGTAAATACTATGTTGTTGTGAAGTGTTTTTGTGTATGTTCTTGTTTTTTCCCCATTTTGACTGCTTGTTTCTCATACAACTAGACCTACAAGGCAAAATCAATCAAGTAGTCAAGTGTGTATGTTTGTAAGTGTAAAAACACTATGTAAAAGATACGTGCATATGAAACCATGTAAATGTGAAATATATAAATGTAAATGTAAATGGAACATATGCACCTGATCCATGTAAAGAAAGTAGAGTGTAGAAGGATATCCTGTAATACAACTTTTTTGGGTGACCTCACGCCCCAGGCTGAAGAAGTATAGGGAGGAAATTCTCTATTTCCTCCAAGCTCTAACTACTTCCCTGAATTGTGTGTAGAGTTCTCTTTACATTCGATTTTTTTGCACAATCTGATACCACTAGCTAAATTAGTGTAAAGAGGCACACCCATTATAGCCTTCATGCCTGTAACTGCTTCACAAAAATACTAAGGACACCATATCTATAAAATACATTGTGTATAGGGTTTGTAGACTTGTTTAAACTCACTTGTTGTATTTAACTCACAATGCCAAGGGCGTAAAGTGCTTTGAATGGAACTAGTGTAAATACATTGTGTTAATATGTAAAACCCCAAAATTATTCCCCCTCTTTGGTTGTGCATACGACATTGCTGATAGGAGACATGTAACCCTAAAAGAGGACCAAATGCATTTATGTTGTAACCCTTCAAATTTATTGGTAGACAACAAGGAATACATAAACAAGTAAGGCTAGTCAAAGAAAAGTGTAAAAAAATATGCATGCAGATGGAAAATAGTGTGTAGTTTACTTAAAAGAGTGTAAAAACTACCAAGAAATGTAGTAATCATGGAAGAAGACAAGTAAGCCTCACAAATCATGTTGCAAACATGGTATATCACTCATGTTGTCACAAGACACACACCGCCATCATGGCCAAAGACAACAGATAAGTGTGCACACCAAACTAAGGGCAAGGCCCAAAATTAATAACAAACAATAGTAGACAATGTAACAAACATGTATTGAAAGTAATATCCATACATAACAAATGTTGTAGATAAAGCATCCGTTAGCATTTTAGAAAAATAACTAGTATGTAAAAAAGGTGTATAAGCAAGTAATGTAAAGTGCTAAGTAAAAATGAAACAATAACACCTGTGAGAGACGAATATGTGGATGCCCCTAGTGACCAGTGTAGGAAGGGTAGAAGGAGATCATACATGTCATGTGTAAGAGACATGTATATGTGATCAAAACTAGAAAAAGGCATGAACGCACATGTATGAATGGTAGAGATAAAGGACATACAAGTAATCAAACAAAAATTTGTAATAAAGTAATCATGAAAAACAAAATTAACCAAGAGTATAAGAAAACATAATATGTAGTATGTTGTGGATGGATGGATGGAATGAAAAATGGAGTGATGGAAGCCGCATGTCCCCTAATTGAATGAGAATCTATGCAGTGAGGTTCATTTGCTTTTCCCCCTCAACATTCAAGAATGAATCATAAATGATAGTGTGTCATCAGAAATGGTTGAGTAGGATGTGGTGTGTCTAACACATTGTGATGAATGTGTATGGGTGTAGTTAGGAGATGTGCACTAGCGACGATGCATTTTTGAACCTTATAGTCAAAGCGTATATCACTTAATAAATGAATGTAATATTGCTGATTTAGCCTAAGCGTATATCACTATAAGATGAGTGGATGAGTGATTATTTAGCACTAAACGCATATCACTACAAAATGTAATGGGGTGTGGTGATTTAACTTAAGGTGTAGACTAGTAGGAAATGATAGAAAAAGTGGCAATTTATGCTAAAGTGTATTTCACTACGAAATGAATAGTATGGAGTGGTGATGTAACCTAAGGTGTATACCACTAGAAAATGATACAATAGGTGAAAATTTAACCTAAAGTGTACGTCACTTATGTGGAATTATCGTATGATGAAAGGTCATGTGAATAACATAAGTTTCATTTTATTTTAAACCCTCGGTAGTCGAGTATGGACCGAGGAATTAAATGTGTTTTCGGGTAGTAAGTGAATCACGTAGAAGACAATGTAATATATGTAATGATAATAGATGACCATGTGAGGAGTGGAATGTCTATTTATACCAATGCAAGATGAAAAATTCAAGGTGAATAAAAATTTTGGTTATGCGTGATGTATAATAATGCAATGTATAAAGTAGTGTGCAATAAATTTAGTGTGGATAAGATCATATAGTATGTAGTATATAGATAGAATACTAATGTAATCCTATACCCTTGTATGATGAAGACTAGTATAGTATGTAGAATATGTGTGAAGATGTGCAGTGTAATATGTATGGTATGTAGTCAAACAAATAATGTAATATTTATGATAAGTAGTGTAGGATGTAAGACACAAAGAAAATAATGTATGCAAGTATCATAATATATGGGGTGTAAAGAAACAAATTACAATTTTTTTGGATGGTATAACGCGTAATGTTTTCTAAAGTGAAATGTGTAATGCCAATGGTGTATTTTGCGGGGTTTAGTAGAGTAGTAATCCCTCAACAGTCAAATTTGAACCGAAGCACAAGAGTGTGTCATTAGGTAGTGACACTAGAATGTATGCTTTGAGTATTCGTAATGTGAATATATTAATGTATAAGAATGTACAATATGATGAGTGTGACTAGTCTAAGAAAAAGTGGTAGGGAATGTGAAATGTTATGCCTCCTAAGAGTGTAAGAAATGAAGATCTTGTCAAAAGATAGTAAGTGGATCAATGTAATGAGTGGTTACCTAAAAAAGTGATGGGAAAAAGTGATGGAGGAGTGCAATGATCCAATAATTCATCACCATAATGAGATGTATTTGGGTCCCAATCATCAATATACATAGAGTTTATAGGAGGTGTTGGGATTAAAAGGTTAACAGTAGGAGGTAATGGCAAAATCTTGCATGGTGGTGGTGGAATTTGTAACATGTCTTAACTAGAAGTAGGAGAATTAGTTTTGGGATAAAATTAATTAGTTAGAGCTTAGATTTTAGAGGAGGTGAAGTTGAGTTAATTCTTAAGGGATATTTCTTAGGTTGACTTGGTAATGTAGTTAACAACTTAGTAGGAGTTGTGAAATAAGTTTGATAGGTGATTGATTTTGTATATTTGGGGATACCATAGGTTATTTATTGGGAGGTGCTTGTATGATCGAAGTAGTCCTAGGAGAAATGGTCGCATGATGCTCATTAAGAGGAGAAGAAGTGACATCATGTGATGGTCCTATAGTATTTTTGTGACTAGGAGAAGAATTACTATGCACATTTGAGTTATTATTAATAGAAAACACATGATGAATAAGAGAATGATTTAGAACTTCCTTAGAAAGAGTATAATAAGGCTCACTAGTAGCGATATACCATGGTATATCGGGTGTAGATGGGCATGTAATAGAATGTTGTGCATTGAATGAGATAAAACCCTAACGCTCCATCTGTTTGATTATTCAAGGAAAAATGTGAGAATCCTTCTCGTTATGTCCATTGATTCGATTATAATTACAATATGGATGACCTTGATATTTTACCAACCAATACGGAGAATGGTAATGAGTATCCGGTAGAGTAATCAACTCGGTGATGATGGATCTGAATAATAATGTCACGTGGTGTAATATTATGCTCAAACATGCGAGGCTTAGGAAATGTCATGTCTTGAGGTTTAACTAGATAACATGTAGTGGAGATAGATCGCATATGAGATGTAGGAGCAGAACAAACATGCGATTGAGAAGCATCCTTAAGTTTTTGGATTTCATATTTGAGAGAGATGATTATGGACTCCATAGCCGTAAATTTTTTGAAATAAAGCATGTAAGGTTTGAATTGAATCCAAGAGGGTTTGATTAGATGGAGGATCATTAAGACTAGGGTTGAAAAATAGACAAACAAACATAGAACATAATTGGTGTGGTGGCATATTTTCATCATAATACATGGTTTCTACGAATTTTTGTAAAACACCTTGAAATTGGGATATATCTTAAGTAAATAAGATAAAGAGACTTGACGATCCATGATAAAAGAAACAAGGGAAACTAAGCATAAAAGTGGTCGGGTTCACCAAAATGATTAACTAAAATATGAATGTTCTAGAATAATCTGATGATATTGTAGCAATAAGAAAATGAACATGTAAGTACAATGTGTATTCAAGAAAACTAAACACAAAGGTATGAAATCCTAATTGTAAATTTAAAGAAATAAAATACTTATATGGTTCACAATGATGTCGATGGTAGGTGAGTTGGAATCCTCATAAAATGTAAATATACACTATCATAAATATGCTTAGAAATTTATGCCACTTTGTTTGATAAGGGAGGTTAAGAGCTCTTGTGGAAGCGACTAGGGCATGCATTGGCTATCCACACTGATCCGCGATGTTTAGTCCTCAAAGGTTTTTAGGATTTGAATTTGTTTGGGTTGAAAAAGTGTCATAAATATTATTTTTTTTGTCACTTTGAAGTAACACCAAGATATATGGATTTGACGAAAACCCTACAATGAAGAAAACACAAATCCAAGCATCAAAACCCTAAAAAATAAGGATGCAAATGAATGGGTCGATGAACTCGGTTGCCACAAAATTGGGCTTACTAATTGAGTGTTGCACTAAATTTTGGAACTGGATGTAGGTTTGATGTGTGTGTTTTCATTTTGTGTCTTAGGTTATCTTGTTCCAGTAGCACTTTGTGAAATATTGAGCAATAGCTAAATCTAGAAAATGTAGTAGTATGTGTGAATGGAATAGAATAGAATCCCTCCCCTTATGAAGTGTGATGAAGATTTCCTTGTTTGTGCCTTGATGATGGAGTTATGTGGATGCTAATGTAATAGATGGATGCAATTATAGATGAGTGATAGTAGTAAATTATTTTAGGTTCCTCATTATGGTCTCGTAACTTTATATTTATAGGTTTCTCTTGCTCTAATTTTGTAATTAACCCTGAAAAGGATGACAAAAAGAAAGATAAAGATGTAAAATGGCTACAAGAGGCTGAATTTTTTTTTGGGATAGTGTAAAAGGACTGGAGATCATGAAAAATATTGGCACCATAACATAGGCTAAAATAACATAGAATATCAAAAATGGCTTTGCATATGGGTGTAATAGGTTGAAAATGGCCATAAATAAAATGGCCAAAGGATAGGGGTTAATTTGTGCTATCTTCACCGATGAACCTTCTAAATATTAGTATGAGACCGAGATAAATAAATATATATAGTGCATGATTTTTTTACTACAATCAACACCTTACACAAGTTTTATTGCTCCAATATAAGCGTGTAAAAATCAAATATAAGCCAAAATGCCCTCAAATTTTAAATTTGCTCTTTTAAGGGGAAATTGCTTGATTCAAATTTTTAAAAAGCTAGATAAATACTATCATACCTTAATGACTCTAAATTTCCCCTAACATCCATAGACACACTAACAAAACAAAAATTTGATATGATCAACTCTATATACAAACTAGGAGTGATGTTTCTGCGTCACATTCATCCAAGCAAAGCAACCTTTAAAGACTTGTAGTGATAAAGTGAATCCCGGTATTTATTGAGTCTAACATATCATTTTGAACTATGAAAATGATATATTGGGAATTTTTAATTCTCTATAGGGAAAGCTTGTAGTGATATTTTTCATAAAAACATTTAAGATATCTTCCTAGAAAGGGTGCTTCGACAAATTGATAAAAACATGGAATATTATATAGAAGATGAACCAAGATGTGTTTATAATCTTTCGCATGAATTTTGGTGTATGAAAAATTCATTGAATTTACCTTACACTTGTTGTCAAATGTTGTGAAAATAAATTTCCTTTTTGGAACTAGTTAGTAGAATTCTAGAAAAGAATGTAGATTCTAACTTCTTGTCCTACATTTTTAAGAAGAATTTTCACCAATTTTTTTGTAAATACCTATCCATGATTTTTGACCATTGGAAACTGCATTTTTGAGTCATTTACTAAAATCATTCATATACCAAGTGTGTTCTTCAAAACATTACCAATATACTAGTTTTAAGGATTGAAGTTTTTATATTAGGCAAAATGGGTATACTATATTAAAATATGGCAATGTCATATATAGTTCAATTTGATTATCAACCCACCAACACATTTCAGAATTTGCTCTATGTTTTATGGGAAGATGATGAAACCACATTTATTGCTAGCATTTATTTCAATATTTCACACACCAAGAGCATGATTCCATAACTTGTGTACATATATACCGAATGACTATGAAGTGTTTGACAAAAACTAATTAAAATATTTGGTCTTGTGGAAAGAAATTATTGTAGGATATGCACAAAATGGGTTTGTTACAAATTCCTTGGAAACTTTCATGTCAATGCAATTTTTCATTGTAAGACTAGACTCTACAATATTTTCAAGTATTCTCCCAACCTATGTTAAAATGGGGAGGTTTAGAGGAGGGATGAATAGAAATAACTCAACAGGTAAGTGGAAATATGGAACAATATTAAAGGGAATATTGAAATGAAATAATCATATGTGGACAAGGAAATCAACATGTCATATTATGTTGTTCAAACTATACTCTAAAATTATTATCTTAGTTTTTACTATCAATTTCCAAATCAATTTTTTATTTCTTTTTTAACCTTTCCTCCTTCCATTTTTATTTAATGGATAATTTATTCATGGCATAGAATCCATTCACAATATCATTTTTTTAGGATTTCCATTATTCCATAATCTATATTTTTTTCTAGTACCTTTGTATTTTGAAACTTTTTGTTTATACAGATCTACATCTAATGCTTGCAGATTCCTCAACCCCATCTTAGTTTTTTATTAATCAACTGCCACATATTAAATAACACTTGTAGTCTTTTGAATACCCTATTTTAAAGGGGCACATGCTTGGAGTATCATGTCAAAGATGGATCAAGTTTGAATTTTTTTCTTGGATTTAGTGAAACACTATTTATGTTGTAAATGGATGCCCATGTCTCCTATAATCTACAATAAGGATATTCCATGAGAAGATTGTCTTGTTCAGTAATTTGATCAAACAATTCATGATCATCAATTCCACTAAAGTTCTGAACTTGTCACACATAGGTGCTATGTAGAAATTGGTGCAATGAAATTTTGAATCCCCTTTAATTTATGTGAGATGAATTTTCTTTTCTTGAAATGCAACTCGCAATAGTTGAGGATATGTAAAATAGTTTATAGGGGGTTATGTGTAGTAAGAAAAATGTTGATTTATTTATTCGACCATGCCTCTCTACATAATGTTATGAGATTGAGATTAGAAATGAGTTTTTTATGCCAATCTCGTTATTCTTATATCTACTCTATCAAATTACTTATGATTTTATACTTTTTTAAAAGCTAATTGGGATTGAATGTTGTACTTTACAATTCTTGTGAAATATTTTCAAAACATAGTTCCCATTTTGGCACAAGATGGGAGAATGTTGGGAAAACTTCAAGAATATAGATTTATTTTCCCACTTCAAGATCTAAGGCCTTCTCAATAACCCCTTTTTGTGCATATTTTGTAATCACTACTACCATGATACCACATTGTTGCCTAGAAATAATTGGATTGATACCAAAAGATTTAGAACAATATAATATATCTCTAATGAAAACAAAGACCTATGAAAAGTTACAAGATTCAAGTTTTCTTCTAAATCCATTTCATCCCTAGTATGTATGGAATATATAAATTACCGTAGTGTTTTTATTTAACAATTATATTTTTTTTTTACAAACCAAAGAGAAATATATGAATTATTACTTGAACCCTGAAACTTATAATAGTTCTTTTTGTAGCATTGTTTTAAATAGGTACACTTCCTCATGATAATTTGTTTTGATTTATCATAGATTAGATTTGTTTTCCTGGTCTAGTTTATTCTTCTTTTCTTCAAAAAAATTTCAGGTCACATTATTTCCTCTTTCTCCAATGGGTGTGGAATACGTTTAGTGTAAGAAGGTAAGATAAGTTAGGCCTTTTTTTTGTTTGTATGTTAGTTTTCTACCTTACACATATTTATAAGTATTTTTTGGGTGAAAATAACTATTTCCTATTTTTTGAATTACTTTTTCTCTTGTGGATGATAGCCAACTCTTGGAAATAGTATTTCTGATTTTTTATTCCTCGATATGTGTATTGGGTTGTATTATATGTGCTAATGATTGTAGATCAGTCTTGCAGACCATTGTTGGTGTGTGAACATTGATAAAATTTCATGCATCCTTTTTTAAATAAACTTTTTGTGCATCCAATGTAATCATTCCAAACCATGATAACACATTTTAACAAATGAGACACATGTATTTTTCATTCTCCACCTGTGTATTGTGTTTCCATATCCTTTCTCATTTTCTATGAGGTTTTAGAAAATATACAATGTTCAAAAGCATTTGATTATATGGTTATTATGTTTTATATCCTTATTTTTCACTAGGACAACATTTGAAAATATAAATTTTACTCTACTAATAGATTGAAGAAAATGTTATTAAGAACAAAAATAAAAATAAATAAGTTATGAAGAGTATATCATTGCACTCTTTTAATATTTCCCTTACTATTATCCTCTTTAGTGTCTTGGCATGCCTCTTATACTTTGATTCTAGGTTTTGAAAGAGAGATCCTACAAGATCTATATGGTTGACTAAGTTACAATATATTTTTTAATGAAAACTAAGTTTATTAATTGATAGTTGCAACACTTTTGTCACATGGGCAGATTTTTTCTAACATCGTCCATAGTTTAGCAATCATGAATCAAAAATTCCTTTCTCGTATGATTTGAAGTCCCATTTTCAATATAGACAATTTAGATTAAATTTAGTTGTATGTTTTGGTTAAAAACAAATTTTATTATAACTAATTTTTCATATACAAGTCTTGCTGAGACAATGTTGGTGTTTATAGTAACGTGAAGGTGAGACATTGATGGTGTATATAGTCACGCATTCATTCTTAGATGTTTCTTCATCTATGTATTCTATAATAAAACGTTTACATGTATATTAAAACTAGGAATTTATCAATAATATAAGAAGGTTACATATGAATTACAATACATTTACCTTAGGAGAATAGGTAAAGACCATCAAGCTTCACCTGGCTTGCAAATAATAGTAGTGGTCAAAGTTCTAGAGAGAATGGGATGAATGTTTGGAGCATATTTCACTTTCTTGTCGAGTGACATCTTGCATGTGATCATTTTTAATAATTTCCCTCTAAAATATTTGATATGAATTTTTTATCAATCTTCTCAATCATCCCATGTACATGTATTATTACATTATGAGTAAGAAAATCACAATTACATTTCTTGAATGTTTCTAAGACCTTTTCGTCATATCCATTTTGTTCATATCCTGTGATGAATGTTGTTCACAAAAACATATCTTTTCTCATCATTATATTAAACAGTTCACTTGAATTATATATGCACTTCCACATTCTGTATACATGTCTATCATGGCATTTTAATCACATATTAAAAATTCCTCTATCCTTTATGCTTTTAATCACAACGGTTATATAATTTTCATTTAAATATTATTGTTATATTTGTTTGAAAGTTTATATATCCTTTTCAATATAGATCCATTTTTGCATAGCATGTGATTAATGCCATTCTCAAGAACACATCTCTTCTTAGGATTCTATCAAACGACTTACCTACCTTATCTATGTTTTCACATTTCTCTTGCATGTCTACCAAAGAAGTTGCAACCACAACATTTGATAAAATTCCTTTATACTCTATGCTTTTATAGATGTTTATACCATATTCCAAATTCCCCATTTTCTAATAGGTAGGTAGGATGTTGTGGAATTTTTATTAAAATATGACAATTTTATTTTATTGAAGGTTTCTAAAGTCTTTTCAATAAATCATTTTTTACATAGCCTGCACTTAATGTTGCCAATGCAAATACCTCTTTTAGGCATTCTGTAAAAATTTTCACTTGTTTTGTCTTGGCTTCAAAATTTCACATGCATGCCTACTAAGGTAATTACAACTATAACATCAAATAAAAATCCTCTATCCTTTATATTTCTATGGATGTTCATACCCTATTCTAAACCTCCCATTTTGGTATAGTCTTAGAGTATATTGACAAATGTAAATTTTATCATGTTGTAGACCTATTTGTTGCATATAGTGAAACAAGTTGAGTACCTTATGAGTTAACCGGCGTATTCTTTACATTGCAATAATTGTATTCCAAATATCTCTTGTACTAAAATACAATGGATTTTTTGGTTTCCAATTTCATAATTCTCTTTTCTTTAAGATTTAATGAAGCATGTTATGACTAAAAATATTTTTCAAATTTTAAATTTTTCTAAATATCTTTGGTTTATTTGGAATCTGTGTTAAAAGAGAATTTCATTTATGTTTATATGTGTTAGATTATCATTGGCATAGTTTGAACTAAAATTTTGTATTATGTTATCCTCTTTAGGTATCATTCAAGTTTAGTTTCCATTTTAAAAATTACGTAGGAAAAATAAATTATTATGCTTAAAAATGACTAACTTAGGGTTTTTTGAGGTTGACATGTGGTTAGGAGTCAAGACTTGGAATTTTAGTTGGAGTTGAGTGAAATAGAGGGAAAAAAATCCTATCAACCTTATAATCTTATTAGTTTAAACATCTAGTTGTTATATTATAAATATTTCCATTACATCTCTAAAATAAGAAATATAAGTTAAAATAAAAGTGTTTTTAGGTACTCCCATAATAGGAAAGCAAATTTGTGTATGAGACCTATCTAATAAAAATAAGAATACTTTTTCATAATACTTTATATAAATTTCTAAATTATTTCTTCCCTTAGGTTTTTACCTCATGACAAAACTCGAGAGTTAAACAAGCATTTCCACTATATCAGGAAAACCTCCAATTATTATAGGACATCATCAGGATTTTCTGTTAGAGAGTTATCCTCAAATAATTTTTATGAGTGACCCTTATTTCTAATAGAAAACAATCTCAATTTGTGGGATCTCATTAGTACCTTCAACGCATATTTTCTTAATCTAATTTATGTTGAATTTATTTATCCATAAGAGTTAGGATCTCCACCACAAAAATCCATATAAATTAGTATCCTTTAAATTACTAGAAGATGTATTTTGTCTAGGAACATAGTTTATATTTATTAGATATACTTTGAATAATAAATACAAACAGTTTATGAAATAATATCAAGATTAATAGGATGAAATTAATTACAAAACTAGAATAGAAATCATGTACACTCAACATCATACTAGAAAGGTAAGCTTCTAATTTTTTGTTAAGGATTTCAATAGAGATGGTTTTTTAAAATTGTAATGTTCAATGTCAATGAATGCGGATTCTCTATTATCAGATATAGGAAAGTTTTTTCTTCTTCAAAATTCCCCTCTTTTGAAGTCACGTTTCAAAAAAATTTAAGTCTATACCTTGGATTATTGGATCACATCGAGCCTGAAATTGATTATAGTTTAGCCATTCAAGGAGAAACATTTGAAGTCGGGCGTATTGCTAAATTTTCTTCCCTTATTTTTAGTTTCTTCCCCAATTGGTAATGACAGCGTATCTTCTAGATTAATTTTTTCCTAGCATCCACGGGTAGTACGTGGATATTCCTAATTGGATATGGCATGGCCATGTTTCAAGTGACAGTGGAAAATTCCATGCACCCAAATGACACAACTCTGGGGGTAGGGCCCAAGGGACGGTCCTCAAACAAGTGGAGGCTTTCTGCATGTCCCAATTTTAAAAATGAAGGTAAAAAAACCTCAAATTGGTTAGGTATAGAAGGTTTAGTGGATGACACCATGTGCCTTATCGGCACAACTTCAAGAGTTGGGTCGGTAGTAGTTCTCAAACTTACACAAGTCCTCCACATGTCTCAGGTCCAAAAAGAGAAAGAGTACATCATTAAAATTTAATAAGTGTGGGTGGGCTAGCGGAAGTCTCCATGTTCCTTAACAACACCATTTTAGAAGTGAAATCAAAGGGTCAATCTTCAAATGAGCACCAGCTCATCACATGGTGAAAGTCAATGGAGAGACTAAGTTGGCCGTTGAAAAGTCGAGACCGGTGAAAGGAGACACGTCTTAGCTCGGCGTAATTTTAAGAGGCATTTCCAAAACAAAAATTTGAATGTGTGTCAGCACTCCATGTGTCAAGGGGTAAACATAGGTCATGTAATAAATAGGCCCAAATCGGATAAGTATAAAGGAACCAATGTAATTCTCCACGTGTCATCCCGACATAGCTTCAAATGCAAAAAAATGCAAAAGGCATCCAGGCCCACTCCAATCAATTCCTTCCACATGGGTGGCCAAAATTTAAAGTTGTAGAAGTAAATTTAATGGCCCATGTTTTAACTGGTGAAATAATGAAATGGCCATATATTTAAAAACTATTTTTTCCACCATTAACATTTCTTTGCAAATAAAGAATTCAAAATGGCATGGATGATTGGAATAAGTTGTAACTTTTTTTCTTGCTTGCTTGAGGAGTTGTAACCATCTCTTGCGAGCTATATCATGAGATTTCAAATCCATTCAACAAAGTTAGAATTTTTTATATTCTGAAACTGTAATTTCAAATTGGAAGAAATCAACACAAAAGTTTTCCCCTTTTTCCTTTATTTTCTCTTTCCTTCTTACTATGATGTGAATCATTTAATCCTTGCGTGCTTAGAAAATTTGTGTTCTAATTTATACAATCTCAAGAAATTTGAGTCTACTAAATGTGCCCATTATAAACGTGAATGGTTCTATTCTATATCTCATTTGCTCAATACACATAAGGGTTTTCTCTGCTATCTCTTTTCCTTGAAAGTATTGTCTTCTTCTACCTCCCTCCTCTCTTCAATTCTTCTATCCTCGTGTTTTGCTAACTTTCCGGTGCATAAAAATATTTTAGGATATCACGAAACCACCATTGAATGAAATATTTTGTATTTTTACATAGGTTTTGCCCCTTCTTTCAATAGGGGAACCTCTCCCATTAAAGAGGAGGGATTTTCTTGTCCCCTGACTATGGTTTCATTCCGGTGAAAATATGAAACCCAATAGTTTTTGAGTAACTCCGTTGGGGAATTTTTTCAACAAATTTTCTTTCCGAAAAGAACAACTAATTTGATCATTTCTTTGATCTAAGGACTCTAAGATATACTCGTGGTAGAAGGGCTCTTGGAATTGAAGGTCCCCAATTTTAACTCTTGGATCAACAAGGTTTTAAACTTCCTCCAACAAGAATAAATAGAAGATATCATTCCACAAGCACACCTTCTATTGAAGACAAAGATTCTATTAATAGAAATCCTCAAGAGTAGCTTAGCCCTAATCTTCGTACCCTAATTCTTGTTGGTGTCTCAATTCCACTTCAAGAAATTTTCCAAGGATGGCAGCACCTCTTCCTTGGGGACAAAGAGTTAGGCCTCTGGCTCTTCCTCAACCATTGTATGAGTTTCCTAGGGGTAACAAGAAGAAATTTCCATAATTTAGAGAGGATGGAAAAGTGCACCTTGATGAATGCATTGTAGCCTTCATTGTTGCATGTGGGGTCCTGGAGTTGAGCATGAGGATGTTTCGTTAAGATGTTTGTTGAGACCTTACAAGATAATGCTACAAATTGGTTTTACCATCTTCCGCTAGGACCATCTTTGATTGGGCTACTATGACAACTCGGTTTGAGTAGTGTTTCAACCCTGTTGAGGATGTGCATGCTTTTCTAGCTTAGATTTCACAAATCAAGAAGGAGCCACAAGAGCCAATGAGAGAATTTGTGGCCAAGTTCAACAAGTTGATTAAAAATATTCCACAAAATACTAGGCCTATTGATCAGATTAAGAAGTGTTTCTTCTTGAATGCTCAATTGTCAGAAGTAAGCTATGCCCTAAGGAGAGTAAATATTTCAACTTTGGATGCTGATCGAGATTGTCTGTCGCAGTGTGGAACATGAATTGATCTTGTCGGAAAGCTAAAAAGGGATCCTTTCAAATCCAAAGCATCTTTATTCTTCCTCTTCTCTTGGAGGTAATGCAAATAATTTTGTGCAAAAGCTAGCTAATGACCTCATTTCCATCAAGAAACAATTGGCTCAACTTTCTCCATATCAAGATGTTCCAAGGAAGAACTTTCAGCCTAGGAACCACTTTCCATCTTCTAAAACTAGATTGGGCATTGAAGTTCCACCCTCAAGGTGCCTGTTAATACTACTTGTGAAGTTTTTGAGCATGATGATGAGGAAGAGAATGGGCTCTATGATGAACAATAAGAGGAAGTGATGAAGAGATGGAGGATCTGGTGGTTCTCAAGTTCATTTTCTCACCACCGAAGGTGTGGATGATGAATATGACTATGATTATGTAGTGGGTGAGACGAACAATGAATCATATGTTGTTATTATCTAGAGAAGACCAACAAAAAGGAAAAGTGGTGCAACCTGAAAAAGATCAAGGATTCCCCCATCACCATGCCGGTGATTACAAGAAGAGGAGCTCCTATTCCTATTACTTCCACTCAAATGGTAAGCTCTGCTAGTCCTTCTCCCTCTACTTATGCTTCTAAGAATTCTTTCCCAACAAATGATAAAGTTGATAGATCAAAAGCTCCTCATACTCCTAGTAGTGATTCCCCATCTACGTCTAGATCTTTTAACATTATAGACCACCTTAAAAAGACCAAGATTCAGATTTTTGAGGCGAGTTCACAAACTCATCCTAAAGCCTTTTCCAAAATGGTTAACTTTGTAAATTCCAAATCTAAAGCCCCAACCCATTCTTCTAAAGGCCTTTTGCCCACTCCTTCTCCACCTCAACCCAACCTTGTGGCTGCATTCACTTCACCCAATGAGAAGATCAAGCCTTTCTATGTGACTCTCCTCATAGGTGGCCACAAGCTTAGTAATTATGTCATTGATTCTAATGCATCTGATAATGTAATGCCTACAAAAGTGGCTCATGTTTTGGTTCTAACCCAAACCCACACTTATGTCTATTGTTATTCCATGGAAAGTATAGAAGTGCCTTTGGTTGGGAGAATCAAGGATGCACAAGTAGCTTTTTCTGCTTTACTAGGGAAGAAGGTCTTGGCTACCATCTTGGTTGCTGATATCCCTCCTTCCTATGACATGTTTCTAAGTAGGAAATTTTGCAAAGATGTTGGAGGTGAGATCCAAATGGATTGGTCACATGCCTTGATCCCTGTCAATGAGAATATGAAGAAGCTTCTTCTTGAGAAACAAGTAGAGTATATTGTGTAAAAGATATATGATCCTAAAGCACAAATATTGTATGCAGATATAGCTTATGAGAACTACATGATCATGTCACAAGAGGAGGCAAGTCCGTGACATGGGGTGTTGCTTGATCCTAGTGGTGTGTGGAATTTGGAGTTTGATGTAAGATGCTCTTCAGCTGGTTCTGGAGCTGGTGTAGTGCTCATTTCTCCTAGGGGTAAGGTTCATCCTTTCTCCTTCAAATTTTAGTTTGAAAATACCAACAATATTGTTGAGTATGAGGCCCTTATTATCGGGTTGAGCATGGAGAATGAAATGGAAGTGAAGAACCTTATTTCTCATGGATATGCAAACCTAATTGTGAAACAAGCTAGAGACCTTTAACGGGTAAGAACAAAAGGGTGAATCACTATAGGAATCTGGTCTAGGATTGCATTGAATTCCTTGATGCTTTTTCCATTGAAGTTGTGCCAAGGAAAGAAACACTAGGGCCTGACTCTCTAGATATTTCGAGGTCCTTGTTGATTCCTCATCTTGATTTCCTCAAGAGAAATTCACCATTGAGATGATTCATAAACCCGGTGTGCCTAACAATGTAAATAATGGAAAAGTTTTCAATGATTACCAGAATTTGCTTTCTTTCTTGGAGCTTAGAGATAAATTCGATCAATTGTACTTTTAAGGAAGTGATAATCTGCCTAGAGTATGTGTGTCATATGTCAAGAGGGTGTCAAAGAAGAGATGGATCAAGATGGATACATGAAACTTAAAGGCAACAAAATCCCTAAATGGATGGTGAGTTTGGAGGATATTTTTGATAAACATGACATAAATATGAATTCTAAAGTTTCCCAAAGAGCCCGAAATCTTCCAAGATTGAGAAAGTGAATATTGGGAGTCTTGATGATCCCAAAATAGTCAACATTGGAAAATGTTGCACTCAGCAGAGAAAAAGAAAGTGGTGAATCTGTTGAAGAGGTATGTTGATTTTTGTCTTACTCTTATGATGATCTTAAGGCTTTGGAACCTAAAAAAATGCAACATTGCATTCCTCTTAAGCCCGTGATCAAACCCTTAAAATAGAAGCAAAGGCAATATAATCCAAAGATAGATGATACAATTTTATAAGAAATAAAAAATCTTTTGAAGGCTAAGATCATGTTTCCCATCAATCATTCAACATGGATTGCTAATATAGTTCATGTCGGGAAGAAGAATGGTGAGATTTCTATCTGTTTGGACTTTAAAATCTAAATCGGGGATATTTGAAGGACAACTATCCTCTCCCCATGATGGATTAAGTATTACAAGTTGTCACAAATCGGAGATGCTATCTATGTTAGATATATTCTTAGGGTACAATCAAGTAGAGGTGAAACTACATATCAACATAAGACTACCTTTACTACTACTTGGGGCACCTTTGCATACAAGTGGATGCCATTTGGTCTCATCAATGCTAGTGTTACTTTCCAAAGGGCCATAGACTTGGCTTTTGGAAGTTTGAAAGGGAAATGCATTGTTGTGTATTTGGATAACTTGAGAGTGTTTTCTAAAGCAAGAAAATATCACTTCCAACACGTTAAAATAGTATTGACATAGAAATGTAGAGATCATGGAATTTCTTTACACCCTAATAATTATATGTTTTGTGTCACAGAAAGAAAGTTGTTGGGAAACATTATTTCAATGAAAGGGATCAAGATTGATCCGAAGAGAGCTCAGCCATCTAGAAAATTCCTCTTCCATCATGTAATAATGGTGTCCATTCTTTCTTTAGTAAGATCAATTTCCTAAGAAGATTCATCCCTTATTTTGCAGAACTTACTATGAGCATTTCTCACATGATGCAAGTGAAGAAAATTTTTGGTTGGTCCTCCAAGAGAAGAAATCATTTGAGCACATTAAATAGGCTATTGCAAAGACTCCAATCTTATCATTCCCTAACTTTAAAAAATATTTCACTATCTATTGTTATGCCATTGAAAATACCTAGTTGATGTGTTAGCCTAGAAGAATGTTGAAGATCATGAGCTCCCAATTGCATTCATGAGTTATGTCTTTAGAAATCATGAACTGAAGTGCACCATGATGGAAAAACATGCATTTGCAATTGTGAAAGTTGTCAAGTAGTTTAGATTTTACATCCTTAATTCCCATTCTATGGTGTTGGTGGCTGATACGACAATCAAATCCATTCTTACTCAGCAAGAGTTTGGAACCAAAAGAAGTAATTGAGTAGCAAAGGTCCAAGAGTATGATCTTGATATCAAGCCAAAAATCTGGTTCGGGTTAAGGGCATGTGTGAAAATCATTGCTGAAGGATCTACCGAGGAGTTGTCAAAGATGGAGTTGATGTCCCTATTTTTTTGTTCCTCATCTCATTAGATGTATGGGATGGTGACATTGCTCACTTTCGACCTATGGAGAGTGTCCATCTCACTTGAGTGCCAAAGAGAATAGAGCCATCAAACCGAGGTCTACCCAATATGTGCTATGGGAAAATGTTTTGTTCAAATGAGGCATAGATGGAACATTTTTGAAGTGTGTAGACTAGGAGCAACAAAAAATAAGTTTTTCATGACAAGGCTTGTGGAGGTCATTTCTCCTATGCTGTAATGACTCATAAAATACTTCATGTTGGTTATTATTTTCCCAATCTATTCGAGAGATGCATAAAAATTAGTTGGTAAATGTGAATCATGCCAAATGTTTGTTGGAAGACATAAGTTGGTTTCTTTTCCACTAAAGCCAGTAGTGATTGATGAGCCCTTTCAACAGTGGGTATTGGATTTTGTTGGAACTCTTAACCCACCTTCAAGTGCTAGACATACCCATGTTTTTTCTGCCATAGATTACTTCACCAAATGGGTGGAAGCCATCCTAGTCAAGAGCACTACTTCTGAGGTAGTTTGCAAATTCATCAAGGAGCACATATTGATCAAGTTTGGGATCCCAAACAAAATTGTGACTGAAAATGCTTCCATTTTTTCATCTTTCGAGATGATAGATTTATACTATGGGTATGGGATCTCACTTTCTCATTCTTCATATTACTACCCTCAAGGGAATGGACATGCGTAATCAACAAATAAGAAGTTGGTGAACATAGTAAGAAAAATTGCAAATGATTCTCAAAGGAATTGACACAAGAAGCTATATGATGCACTTTTGGCTGATATATCTACACCCAAGAGAGCAATTGGGATGTCCACTAATCAAGTGGTGTATGGTGTGGAAGTCTCAACTTCCAAACACAGTGGAATTTCCAGACTTGCATCTGATGAAAATCATTGAAGATTCA
The DNA here is from genome assembly GCA_018340775.1 of Taxus wallichiana var. yunnanensis. NCBI lineage: Eukaryota > Viridiplantae > Streptophyta > Pinopsida > Cupressales > Taxaceae > Taxus > Taxus wallichiana. Next base: position 434,595,576 of record CM031243.1, read on the forward strand.
AGTTTCGTAGCTCTTTGGACAAGAGAATTTTGTACCTACCAAAGCTTAATGAGGATAGATTGTAGGTGGTTGACATGATAGAAGCTCATCATTTGAAAGTGAAGGATTTTCTTGAAAAGAAAGCCAAACCCAAAGTTTTCCAAGTGGGATACATTGTGCTGCTTTGGGACAAAAGACATGAGCCACGAGGAAGTCATGGTAATTTTGATTCTCTTTGGCTTGGTCCTTTTAGAATCAAATATTTTTCTAGAGAGAACTCTTTTTATCTTGATTTCATGGATGGTTATACTCTCCCACTTCCTTATAGTGGGAAGTATCTAAATTTGTTCAAGTCCTAGGTGACTAGGTGGTCCTATATATTTGGTTTAGTTTTCCGGTTTTGGGCCGTTCCTTTGAGTTTCATTTATGTTCTTCCCTTTTGGTTTCTTTTGTTTCTTTTTCTCATCTTGTGTGTGTTGCCTTATATTGGTTTTATTTTTGACTCCTTTTCCTAATGGATAAGACACCGGTCCTCTTTCCTAGAATTATTTGTAGTTTTTGATCTTGCATGTGTCTTTGTTCAAGCCAAGTCATCCCCAGAAAGAGCCATCTGTTGTTGTCCTCAAAATTCCCCTCTTTTGAAGTCAAGTTTCAAAAATTTTGATTCTGTACCTTGGAGTATTGGATCACGTTGAGCCTGGCATTGTTTACATTTTTCCCATTCATGGAAAACAATTTGAAAGTCGGGCATATTGGTGAAGTTTCTTCCCTTCTATTTATTTTCTTCCCGCAATCTGGAATGACAAGCGTATCTTCCCCATTAATTTTTACCTTAGCATCCATGGTAGTACATGGATATTCCTAATTGGATACGACATGTCCATCTTTCAAGTGACAGTGGAAGCTTCCACGTGTCCAAATGGTGTAACTCCAGGAGTAAGGCTTAAGGGACAGTCCTTAAATAAGCGCAGGCTTTCCGTGTGTCCCAGGTTCAAAAAAAAGGTAAAACAAGCTCAAATCGGCTAAGTATGGAAGAGGTTTAGTGGATGACATCATGTTCATAATTAGTGTAGCTTGAATACTTAGGTTGGGGGTAGTTATCAAACTTAAGTCATTCCTCCACGTGTCCCAAGTCCAAAAAGAGAAAGAGTCGATCGTTAAAATTGACTAAGTATGTATGCAGAAGTATCCATGTGCCTTAATGAAACCATTTCAGAAGTGAAATCAAGGGTCAATCTTCAAATGAGTACCATCTCTCTACATGGTGAAAGTCAATGGAGATACAAAGTTGGCCGTTGAAAATTCCTAGACCGGTGGAAGGATACATTTGTCATCTCGTTGCAATTTTAAGAGGCATTTCCAAAATAGAAACTCAAATGAGTGCCAATCCTCCATGTTTCCAGGGGTCAACATAGGTCAAGCAAGAAATAAGCCCGAATTGGCTTGAGTATAAAGGAACCGGTGGATTTCTCCAAGTTTCATCGTGACTCAGCTTCAAAGGCAAAAAAATGCAAAAGGCATCTGTATGCTCGCTCCAATCAATTCGTTCCATGTGGATAGCCCAAATTTAAATTTGTAGAAGCAAATCAAATGGCCCATGTTTCAAATGGTGAAATAATGAAACGGCTGTATATTTAAAAACCTATTTTTCCACCATTAGTGTTTCTTTGCAAATCAAAAATTTGAAAGGGTGTGGATGATTAGAATAATTTATAACTATTTCTTTCTTGCTCCAGGGATTTTTAACCATCTCTTGCGAGAAATATCATGAGCTTTCAAAGCCATTGTACAGGTTGGAATATTGATATTCGAAGCTGTAATTTTAATTGGAAGAAATCAATACAAAGGTTTTCTCCTTCTTTCCATTGTTTTCTTTTTCCTTCTTGTTGTGATCTATGAATCATTTAATCCTTGCATGCTTAGAAACTTTTTGTTCTAGTTTATACAATCTCAAGAACTTTGAGTCCACAGATTGTGCCCATTATAAATGTAAATGCTTCTATTCTATATCATATTTTCTTAAGACATATAAGGGTTTTCTAAACCATCTCTTTTCCCGAAAGTATTGTCATCTTCTACCTCCCTCCTCTCTTCAAGTCATCTATCCTCATGTATTGATAACTTTCAAGGCATAAAACACATTTGAGGATATCGGGAAACCACCATTGAATGAAAGATTGTGTATTTGTACATAGGTTTTGACCCCGCTTTCAATAAGGGAACCTCTACCATGAAAGAGGAGGGACTTTCTTGTCCCTTGACCGTGGCTTTATTCCAAGTGCAAATCAAACCCAACAGAAAGAAAATTTGATAGTAAAATTGTAAGTCACATAAGATCTTATGGATTTTAATCCTTTTTGGGGAAGTTTGTAAATTTGAATCCTATATGATATTGATGAAACCATGGTTTCCTTTTTATACCATTCTTGTATACCTTCCGTGTTAAGCCGGTGTGGATTCATCTACCATATCTACCCCTTCAATTTTTGTTGAAAGCTTTTTAATCGCTAGTGGTAACACTATAGCGAATTTTTTGCACACTACATATGATAGAATCTTGGTAGATATGGAATCTTTGGATTTCTTCCATGCCACTATTGAACTCAAAATTGAGGATAGAACTTGGATTCAAAATTTTTACGATGAAGGGTATCCCTTTAGGTGTAGAACAAGTTTCACTCTTGGCCATTTAGCTTCCGATTGTCACTTCATAAGTAAACATATTAATGGTAGAAAAATAATGGTGGAAGAATTCTCATTCTAAACACTTGGTTGGGAATGTCCCATAAGATTGTAATTTTAACTCTAATTCTATAAAATTGGATGATTGAGAATATGTGGAAGTGAAACAAGCTAGAAATAATGAAATGGGAAGTGAAACAAGCTAGAAATAATGAAATGGATTCCTTATGAGGGTCCCAATATCTAATGGAGCAAATTGAAGTTTTGATTCCAATCAATAATAATGGAAATGAAAATCTAAATTTTTGAGTAGGAAAAATTAAGGGACTATCTCCCAACTTAAGATGCGATTAAGATATAAAGGGAAAGGGTCTTAGTGTTGAGATATTTTTCTCATTTTTTTGTTGTTGTTGTTAGTTTTGTGTTTATAATGTTTTTTGGATGTGCTTTGTGATTGGTAGAGGTATCTTTGTTTGTTCCTCAATTTCCTATATTTTCTCCATCTTCGTATGGGGTAGGGTCCCCTTAACCCTCTTTTATCTATAGTAAAAAAATAAGTCACATAGGAGGACAGAGATCAAGAAAACATTTAGATCTTATAACTATTTATAGTAGTTAAGTCAGATATGAGGAGAGGAAATCAAGAAAACATATGGATCTTACAACCAATCAAGTACTATATTAGTAGAAGGGACATTTTTATTATATTTATTATAATTATAATAGTAACACAAACTTTAATAAAACAAATTCAAGTGTTTTTTCGCATGAATTAAAGAGTCTCCCATATTTGAAACATGCTATATATTTTGAAATAGAAAGAAATGAAAGGCAAGGAAAATAAAAGTGTAATTGGAATCTTAGTGATAAATTTTGAGGGTGTCCTTAAGAGAGCCATAACGGGAAAGAAGCTCAACCATTCTCACATAATAATCAATTAAAAGTGTAATGCAATAAGGGATATTCATGTGATTGAATTATTTACAATCCTCATCCACTTAAAATGTGTTTTTGCATGTACATATAACACAAACAAAGGTTGTGGAATTTGTATTTATACCTGTGATAATTGTATTTTATTTCAAATTTCTAAATGCTTCTCAAAAGATCGATTTTTTCATATCATATTATCATGGCATTCCACAAGAACATATATCTTTGAGGTTGTTCATGTGCTTTTTCTATGGTTCCAAATTTTACATACATGTCTACCATGGTAGTTGTAACTTCATCGACACATTCCTTACATACTTTATGGTGTGATGTAGGTATAAAATCAACTTTTTCCATGAGAACACATATCTTTGAGGAATTTTATCAGAAATTCACTTGCCTTGTCTATATTTCAACATTTTACATATATTACTACTAGGGTAATTGCAACCACAACATTTGACAAAATTTGTTAGCATACGTTGAATAGTTTATATTTTTAGGAGAGTTTGTTCTGTTTTATCCCTTTATTTTCTCCTCCTTGGTGTATTCCATTATTCTCTCTCCTTCATCCAAATCTTCCTCCTTCAGTTTAGGGGAATGTAGTTGATTATTTCTCCTATATATTGTATGCACTTCTTCATAATAAAACAAGTGTGTGTAGAGTACTTCACTCCACATTCTTCTCTCCTTTCTGCCTCCTACAGTTTGGTATCAGAGCCTACTTGATCTCTACCTGTGCATGGAAGAAGTCTTCAATCTACAAGAGGCTCACGTGGAGGAAGGACTGTTCCATCAACAAGTTGGAGAGCCATGCGTGGAGAGGAGAATTTTTTTTTGTTAAACCTGCGCAAGAGAAGAGAAAATGTTTTGTTTTTAAAACGTAGAAATTTTTTTTAAAAATGTTGTTTTTTTCTTACATATGTTTTTTTCTTGTTTTCTACACTGAAAAGTGTATCCATCCACCTACTACATGGAGGAATTGAGGAGTTAGAGTAGCCTGTAGTAGCTGGACTATGCATGGGAATTGTATATTGATCTTGCTGCTACTGCTATCCTAGAAACCTGCATGGAAGGAAGGAAAAAAAACATGGGAATCCATTTTTTTAATGTATTTTGTCTTATTTGCTGCAGCCAATACAAAACAAGCTCAACATGGAAAGGTTGTTCACCTGCGTGGAGGTTCTTATATCTTCTGCTACGTGATTGGAGACATTCAAAAATGTGGTGCAAAGAATATCCTGCTGCGTGGAGGAATTAGAGCGGTCTGAAGCTGCTGGAATTTGCATCATTGTCTCTTTGTTGTAGAAGAAACAACAACCTGCATGGATGTGTGTTTGTTGTGTAGATGATTCTCAGCTTGTGTGGAAGTTGAAAGCTGCATGTAATGTGTAGAATCCCATGTGAAGAGTGAGAGTGGCTCGAGAAGAGAACAATTTGGCATTGTGAAGCCTGAAGGTCATATTTTAAAATATATATATATATATATATAGTGCCATTAGTGTCTGGAACAGACCTTTCCACCAAGACAACGAAGGACAAGAAGCAGATCATACAACACTTCGTCGAATGTCGAGTGTCAACAATTTGATTGAGAGTGTCAATAACACACACCACAAAGCTAAAATCTAGAATATTAACTCGCCAGTTAGAGAACACCGTGAAGAATCCCCTGAGAGCTCTAAGTTCTACTTTACTTTGCTAAACGAGCTTTAGAATACCGACAATCTAGCATTCGACAAACTAGTTCTAGAAGGACTTCTTGAATACTTTCTTTTCGATGTCAGCTGCTAAGAAAAGTGAGTACGTGAAGAATTAGAAGTCAGGTACAATGCCGATTGTGATGATGAAGTAGAACACTCTACAAAGCATCGCCATCTCATAGCACATGAATATCATGAGCATCTACGAGCTAGTAATTCGCATCAGTGAGTGAAAGTAGTAATAACTCTTCAAATAAATAAATAAAAAAAATTTATTATGATGTTTTGCTTCAAGTTACTTCGTCTCGATGCTCGATTGCTCAAAGGGTCTAATTTTTCAGCCAGAAGAAAAAATGAAGACAATCCTTCAGTTTGAAGGATTATGGGGATTTTTCACAGGGTTTGTGTCTACTCCCACAACCCTCGATGAATTAATAAAAGATGAAATGGCTAGTGCTAAAGCCTTGATGTTGATAATGCTCAGTATTAGTGATGATGTGTAACTACATGTTAGGAATGCGGAGAAACCCAAGGAGGCCTGGGACAAGTTGGCAACCATTTATGAAGCCAAAAATCAGATGAAGATACTTCATCTTCAGTCAAAGTTGCACACCCTCTCTATGGGGTCAGATGAGAAAGTGGAGGAATTCTTACGTCGCGTGGCTGAGATGAGATCAAAGTTATTAGTGCTTAATGAAATGGTGGATGATAAACTTCTTGTCGCAATCACCTTGAGAGCACTCCCTTCTCAATTTCAATTTCTTGTTATGACACTGAATGTGTCTAAACAAACATTGACATTCGAAGAGCTTGTGAATTTTCTGTAGTAGAAAGAGGCCATCACTTCATCCCATGAAGAGTCTTGGGATAAAGCCTTGTTCTTCAAGCCTTACCATGGCCAAAAGAATCGGAAGGGCCCCCAGAGAAGCCAAATCCAACGCAACCCAAACAATAATGTAAAGATCAAAAGTCAAAGAGATTGTGTCACATATGTAGAACCAATACTCGGGACACTTATCATAGCTGGCATAATAGCTTGAAATAGGGTCTTCAATCCATACAAGCACATCCAGCGTGAATATTTTCAAAAGACCAAACGACTTCCTCATTGGAGAAAGCAAAGGGACATCTCGCAGCCCAACAAGAAGATGATGAATCGATGAGGAGACATCGAAGGAGCCCATTGTAGTAAGAATATTGTACTCATCTCTCAAACTTCTCAGCCCATGAATAAATTTTGGTTCATAGAATCCGGTGCAAGCAAGCATATGTTAGGTGACAAGAAGTGTTTGATTCACTACACAAACAACCAATTGAAGATCGAATTTGGATAGTGGATGAAAAAAGTACATTGCAGAAGGAATAGGGAATGTCACCATTCCTCTTGGGACATGAAAATGTACACTTACAAAGGTACTATATGTTCCCGGCTTGACTAAGAACCTATTATCGATTACTCGGCATCTTGAATCATCACCTTAAGGTAGAATTTCTTGTTCAAAATGGCATTAAATCATGCTTAATCTACCAAAAAGGTACGGTTCTTGCTAAATATTTTGTAAAAGATAAGTTATTTTATTTATATATTGTTTCATCTTTTACAAAGTAGCTTTATCTCGCTTCAACAATAGAATCAATCGCCTATGGCATTTTAGATATGGACACTTGTCGGTTAGTTCATTTCACGGATGAGTTTAAAAGCAATGGTCTGTGGACTACCCAAATTGTCCATTTCCTTCCTATTTGCCTTGGATGTCTTGCAGAAAACAACATTAAGATCCATTTCAAGTGAGAAAATTCCATGCCAAGAAGTGTCAGAGGTAGTTCATACCGATCCGAGTGGGCCATTACCTACTTTTTTTTTAGGATACACGTACTTCCAACTATTCGTGGATGACCACTCTCGAAAGATGTGGGTATATTTCCTAAAGAAGAAAAGTGAGGTTCTTCAACACTTGCAGAACTTCTATCATCATGTTGTCAAAGAGTCCAGATAACCACTTCTTCTACTCTACTCAAATCGAGGGGAATGCACATCAAAGAAGTTATTGGCCTTCTTAAACCAACACGGCATTAAGTAGCACCTGACTACTCCCTATACACCCCAGCAAAATGGCATTGTTGAGCATTGTAATAACACAATGATGGAGATGGCTCGCTGTATGCTATCAACTACAAAGCTAGGAGAATGTTTGTTGGGTGAAGCGGTACAAATGGCTTTATATCTTCTCAACAGGGCACCGATAAATATTCTATAGAAAAAAATGCCAGAAGAGGTATGGAGTGGTAGAAAGCCATCAATTTCTCATTTTTGATTATTTGGTTGCACAACATACATGCATGTCCCATCTCTAAAGATAAAGAAGAGAGAGCCAAAAACACTCTCGTGTATCCTTCTTGGCTATAGTACTACCTTAAAGGCATATCATCTCATGGATCCTGAGACAAAGAAAATATATGAGAGTCGGGACGTGGTTTGTGATGAGTCATCCTTTGACTCAATAATATCAATAGAAGATCCACTTCCAACCACATCTCATCGATTAGTCTCTGAATAAGATGATGAGCTAGAGGAGACTACTCGAGAAAAGAAATACTGTCAGACAACTATTTTTGACCTTGGAGAAGTGGAGAATGTGACTCCACATCAATCCACATGGCAATGACATAGTTCTTCTCAAAAGAAGCCAAGTTCTCGTCTGAAGTGGGTATAAAGCACTATCAAGGACTCACATTTGCAACAACTCCTAGATACATCATCCGGAGTCAAAACAAGAAATGAGGTAAACTTTGCACTCATGAGTTCATTGATGAATAGCTCCAAGCCAGATAATGTTCATGAAGCACTCAATCAATCTTAGTGGAAGGAAGCCATGGATATAGAATATGACTCGCTCATGAAAAATTGGACATGGGAACTTGTCAATCTTCCTATAGGAAAGAAACCCATAGGCTGTAAATGGGTTTTCAAGACAAAATAAAAGGTAGATGGATCCATCGACAAACATAAAGTATGACTTGTAGCAAAAGGATATTCTCGTAAATAATGCATCGACTATGAAGAAACCTTTGCACCCACCGCAAAGATGAAGACCATCGAGTAGTTTGTGCACTTACATCATAGAAAGGATGGAGACTTCAGTAGATGGACATCAAGAGTGCTTTTCTAAATGACGATCTAAAAGAAGAAGTATACATGACCCAACCTGAAGGTTTTGTTGATGAATAGCAGCCTAAGAAGGTATGTCGTCTCATCAAATCACTTTCTGATGAAACAAGCTCCCTGGGCATAGTATATCGAGATCAATGATCACATTTTGCAGCATGGGTTCACACATAGCCCCTCATATTTGAATTTGTATATAAAGAAGGTAGGGAAAGAAATTTTCATTCTAGTTGTATATGTAGATGATCTTGTGATCACTGGCAGTTCAAAAGATCAAGTTGATATTGTAAATAATGATCTCAAAAGAACCTTCGACATGACAAATTTGGGGCTACTACATTCTTGTCTTAGCTTTGAGATATGGAAAAAGGAGCATCACATTTTTCCTCCCGGATAAAGTACAAGAAGACACTCTTAGAAAAGTATAGAATATCCGATTGTAAACCTATATCCACTCCCATGGAAAAAGGCTTACAACTTTCAAGATTCTAGGACTCACCTCAAGTAGATGCTACTCTCTACAAGAAATTTGTTAAAGGGCTCATCTATTTGACTTATACCAGACTAGATCTCTCTGCTTTGTCGGCTCTCTTTCCAGGTTCATGCAGAGCCGAAGAAATGTCCTGGAATACAAAAATCATGTTTTGAGATATGTCCGAGGAACAACTAATTATGGTCTCGGAATATAAGAAGAATGATCAATTCTTCTTACAGGGATACATCAACTAAGACCACATTGGATCTGTTGATGACAAGAAGTTAACTACATGATACATATTTCATCTTGGATCTGGACCTATCTCGTGCATAAGCAAGAAGTAGAATGTTGCTTCTATCTCATCCACAAAGGCAAAATATGATGCTACATGAGGAGCTATGTGCGAAGTGATATGGATATGCTACATTTTGGATGACCTAGGAATTCCTGAAAAATAGTCACGTATTCTCTATTGCGATAATCAGAGTGTGTTGAAGCTCATGTAGAATCCATTCTTTCATGAACGAACAAAGCATATTGAAATTGACTGCCATTTCATTCGAGAGCACATCTTGAACCATCAAATTCAGCTCCGATCTGCCCTATGAAGCACAAGTTGCCGACATTCTCACTAAATCTCTTGGCAAAGTGAAATTTGAACTTTTCAGGGGTCACATTTGCAAGAATAATGTAATAAGGGGGGAATGTTAGCATACGTTGAATAGTTTATATTTTTAGGAGAGTTTGTTCTGTTTTATCCCTTTATTTTCTCCTCCTTGGTGTATTCCATTATTCTCTCTCCTTCATCCAAATCTTCCTCCTTTAGTTTAGGGGAATGTAGTTGATTATTTCTCCTATATATTGTACGCACTTCTTCATAATAAAACAAGTGTGTGTAGATTACTTCAATCCACATTCTTCTCTCCTTTCTCGCCTCCTACAAATTTTACATATTATTTATGGTTTTATGGATGTCCATAAACTATTCACAAGCCCCATTTTGGTATAGGATGGTAGGATGCTTGATAAGGTTATGGAATATGGCTTTAAATCTCCCAATTACATTTGCGACAAAACATTTAGGTATCTAAGTTGGCTAAAGTTGGTAGCAAGCATTCCTAAACCACAAAATGATAAATCTAACCTTTCCAAAGTAATGATATTGCTAAAAAAATTGTTCAATAAAGTAAATTTTTCATAGTTCAGTAAAACCTAAATAACTTAGAGCATGAAGTTAGATAAAGTTATCTACAAGGGATAAAAATAATAATAGTTTAAGTCCAAGATTTACAAATAACATAGATTACAAAAGATTGGACTTAAGGTTGTAAGATACCGACAATAGTCCACATTTATAGTGTTCGGTGTAATTAGATTCTCGAAATATTTGTGGTAATTTTTTCATAAACCAGGACTCTAATTTCAAAAAGCATAGAGATGTAATTTTAAAAAGTATAGAGGTATGAAATTATCAATATAATAATGTAGTTTAGTTTTCCTCCAATATTATGATATAATATACTATAACTCCAACTTTAATTGAGGGTAGATGTGAGCTCTCCATTATATTGTCCATCTTTTGAGTACTTTGTATATTATTATTTTGGTTTTGTTTCCAAGTGGTAAAAGTGGAATCCTATCTATCCAGTTTGATTTCTGCATTTAAAAAAGTTTGTTCAAAAATTAATGTGAAATAGTGTAATATGGTGCTATGTGTGAAACAACCTAAAGCCATCGAAGCTAACTTGGAGTGAAATATATATGTATCGAAAACAACAGAAGAAGGTGATGAATTAATTATTCCTTTAAAAATGAATTAAGCACTATTTGTTATTGTATTCCACTCATGTTATTGGTTTGGTTACAACTAGGATATTCATGTTGAACAAGTAAAAATTCAAGACACAAGACATTTCAAATCTAGGTTATGAGTTGTTTGTTTGGTTATTTAGATTTTTTATTACATGTGTAATTAATTGTTATTTATTTTGCTAGAATTTATGAATTGTTTAATTTTTTGTACAATGTGTTGTGAATTTTACCTTAATGTTGACACTTGATCCGTGATTATCTACAAAATGTTTGAATCATGGGATTTTTTATTTTTCTCCTTTCCATTATTATTAAAAATAAAAATTTTGGTAACGCCTCAAGCCCCACAAAAAGACTTCTTTGGCAATTTTATGAAATAATTTTGTTTGTACCTCATTTGGTTCGGATTTTCCATTTTTTATTTTTCAAGTTGACTCTAGTTTTCCTGAAATCATTCGTTCGAAAAATTGTATTGGAAAAAAATTTAATCACCAACAAATATTCCTGAATGAATAAATTTTTTTGTCCAAAATGTGCCATTGAATGTGCAATTACCCTCACAAATGGTATTTTTGTTTTTTTATTATGGTTCCACTCATATTTCCTTCGAAACAAAAAGTGATATTTTCTTTCATGACCACTACTTTCCTAAGTTAATTTGTAACATCAACAATCTGCAATCCCTATAGATTGTGTAAATCGGGAACACATAACACCTCTTCCAATCGTAACTTGAAGTTCTTAATTGAAAGTTATGTGAGATATTCCTAAATGGTTGAAATATTGTTTGGCCGCAATGATCTCCCATTTACATATCTTCTCTAATAACATCGACTGTTCCATTCCTCCTGAAGCAAGAAGGTGGCTCTCAATTAAGAGTGAAATTCATTGAGATATTTTGTCGAACAGTTTGATGCAATATTTTAATATTCCATATGATAGAGAAACATCGGCTAATATATAAGATGTTAAATTCATCAATCGTTTGTAGTCAAACCTTACTTACATACAAAATTAAGATGAATGTATAAAACAAATGTCTATATTGTTACAGAATTTAATCTTAGTAAGCATTGCATTCCGGGACTAGAATCAAGCTACATTAATGAAAATTGTATTTATTTTCTTTATTGCATCACTGATTCTAGAAGAAAATAACTTAAATGTTGACATCAATTCTAGTGCTTCTTGACATGATTGAGGTAACTCTGCCAAAGAGATAAATGTATATCGTTCGTTAAAAAGTGGAGAAATTTTTGTTTGAGGATAAACTATACAACCTTTTCCAGCATCCTCCTGGCCTCTCCCAAAATTGGATATCTAGAGTAGCGTGTAGACATATTTTGAGGTATAATGAAAATAAGTTATTGGAAGATGTAGTTTCAAGTGTCCTAGATGTAGTTGGAACTGTCCTAATTCAATGAGAACACGTCTCTTCAAGGATCTATCAAATAGTTCATGTGCCTTGTCTATTATTCCAAATTTTGCATTCATATATACCGGAGTGGCTGTAAATTTTATGTGAAATTTTTGATCTATTCTTTATGGTTTTATGGATGTATAGATATTGTTCCAAATCCCCCATGGTGACATAGGAAGGTAGGATGCATACAAATGTTTTTGAGTTTAGGTTTAAACCTTAAAATTACATTTTCTTGAAAGTTTTTAAATCCTTTTCAATGAATCCATTTTTAGCATAGCTTGTAATCAATTCTATCCATGAGAACACATCTGTTTAAGTCATTATGTCAAATATTTCATGTGCTTTGTTTATGCTTCAATATTTTGTATACATTTCTACTAGGGAAGTTGCAACTACAACATCTAGAAAAATTCCTCTTTCTTTTATGATTTTATGGATGTTCATACCTTTTTTCAAATATAACACTTTAGCATAAGGTGGGAGTACACTAGAAAATGTAAATTAGGATTAGAGGTGTATTTTTGCATATAGTGAAAGCATAGAAAAGAGATGAATATGATATTGTCAATATCAATATTTTGTATGGCATCACCTATATGAAATTGTAACTTCTCATTATTGACTTATAAGTTTAGAGTTTATGCAAAAATATTGAAATCATTATGTAATATGTAATGGTGCATGTTAAAAAAATTAGATGTATTGAATGTGATAAATTGGGAGGTATAGAGTAATGTTTGGTATATGTGATAAAGTTATTGCTTACACTAGAGACTTAATATGTCAATTGTTTAATGTTATAAATCCATTTAGTTCATGGTATGAAAAATATCGATATTGATTATAATAATATTGTGTATTTTATTAGGTGTAGTTATTAGAGTTGGATTAAAAAGCATGTTTACGAAGACCTATTAATAGCTAATACCTTTACATTGACAATTACATGACGAAATTAACAGAGTTTTTAAGAATAATGCTTTCGCATGACATATTTTATTGCATTCGAGTTAGAAAAACAAAATATGGGTTTTTATTTAATTTTATGATTGACATTAGACATTCTCTAACATAGTATTCCATGTATAAAAAAATATAGTGATGTGACAATTACAATCCTAATAATAGTTATATCAAAACATTCCATTAGACCGCGATGATTAATATTTTCAAACATTTTGCATGCTTTCTAAATGATTCCAAATCTTACATACATGTCTATCGGGACATTCACATTCATAACATTGGATGAAAAGCTACTTTCAATTATTGTTTGATAGATCTATATGCCTTGTTCTAAAGCTCTCATATAGGTACATATGATCTGATTAAGATTCATTTGTATTGAATCAAATGTATTGTAGGTGATTACCAATAGAAAATATAAAAGCATTTAGCTTTGAATTATGGAAAAAAATTATGGTAATAAGATGTTGTAAAAGGTTATTTTTAAAAAAATTTGTTCCAAGATTTATGTTGGAAGGTTTGTTTGTTGCAAATGATTATGTGTTATTTTGTATATGTAGAGCTTCATGTACTTTTATTTTTTCATTTTTCTTATATTATATTTCTTTGTCTCATGTCATTTCTTCTTACTTTCCTTTTTTCCGTGTCATCTTGTTTCTTATTAATCCATTAGGTTTGGACTCTCTTCAATGCATGAAAGTAAGATGATGTTTTCCTTCACTACTATTGGTTGTATGTTACTTTTATCTTTCCATAAATATTTCTTAACTCATTATGCTTGAATATGAAAAATATATTTTAAGTAAATGTATTGAATCTAAACATGTCTTAAATCTGAATAATACACTATTGTATTCATCTCCCAAGCCAAATTCTTCATCTTTACATAGGTCTCTTTTATCTAAGGATGATGTTTCCTTTACAAAAAGAATGTATCATTCTTTTGCCTTCAATCTAATGACAACATGAGGTATTTTTGATTCCTCTATTTGTCATTAGTCTTCTTAATATTTGAACCTCACGGCACTAGCCCAATGTTTTATAGATGTTTGTGAAAGAAAAGTTGCATCATTACTAAAGTTTTTTGGGGAAAATTCCCCATTTTGGCACATGAAGGTAGGATTCTTAAAAAGATTGTTGAATTTGGTTTTCAATTTACTAATTGTATTCTTTTGAAAGTTTCTAGATCCTTGTTAACATAACCATTTTTGCATAACTGCGATCAATGTTGTTGACACAAACACATCTCTTCTAATCATTCAATAAAAAAATCACTTGCCTTGTCTATGCTTCGACATTTCGTATACATGTCTACTAGATAAGTTGTAACCACAACATCTAACAAAATTCCTCTATCATTTATTACACTTTTATGGATGTCCATACCTTGCTCCAAAGCCTCCATTTTGGCTTAGTTAGGTAGGATGATAAAAATTTTTATGGAATTTTGCTTTAAATCTTATAATTGTATTTTCTCATAATTTTCTAAATCCTTTTTCAATATATCTATTTTTGCATAGTAAGCTATCAATATCGTCCACGTGAACACCTCTTTTCTCAATATTCAGTCAAAAATTCAATTTTCTGATTTATGCTTCCACATTTTGCATGTATTTGTACCAATGAAATTCTAACCACAACATCTAAAAAAATCCCTATATCATTTATGTTTTATGAATATCCACACCTTGTTCCAAACACCCATTTTGGCACAAGAAAGTAAAATGCTAACAAAGGATGTGGAATATTTATGTAAATATTCCAATCGCATTTACTTGAATGTTTCTAATGTTGTTTCAACAAATCCATTGTTTTCATAGCCAAAAATCAATGTTTCATGCAAACACATCTCTTTGAGGCATTATGTCAAACATTTCACTTGTCTTGTCTATACTTCCACATTTTGCATGCATGTCTACAAGGGTTGTTGCAACTACAACATCTAAATTGAACTGCAACTTATGTTTTGATTTATTTCTTAGAGTTCATAATATTAGTTGAATTATGCTTCAATTTATTATCATTAAGAGAACTTATTTTACCAACATTTTTTTAAGTTTTATATTAACTCCAGGCTTTCATGTTGTCTTTTAGTTCGTGGTGTTTCAAATGGCCAACAAACATGACAACTTCTAAAATATCCAATTGACCATTTTGATCTTATTTTAATAGAGGTAGTCATACCTTATTTGTAAGGGATTGATGTACAATGTAGGAATACCGTCAGTCACTAGATACGTAGAAATATTCTTCATATTTAAGTAAGTTTTATAACTAAACTACCATCTATTTTATTTAAAGATCAATATAATCATGTTGTATAATTATACTACTTAATAATGTAATGAGAGTGATAGTGTTTCTTCTTGTCTACAGTGATGTTAGCACATGATTCTATGGATATTGTTTCAAAATTCCTCTCATAGGGAGTTGTATATTTCATTGTAAAACTAGTTAGAAAGAATCAGCTCAAGAATCTATGGCAGCATGTTTGAAGGAGGTGTAACTTAGTCTTGTAAAACTACTTCAAAGAATTGTTGAAAATTTACACTTGTGAAAAATGGGAAACTCGAAACTTTGTTTAAGATGGAAGAAATTGATGGATGAAACTAAGGGAGATAAGAGAAGTGAAATGATGCTTTACCAGTTTTAGAATGCCTTTTTCTCTTTAGCATGTCCTTCCATGACATCTACGTCATGAAAATTACATGAAATCCCTCCGGAAAAGTGACAGGATCTTCCCACAAATGGGAAGGACACAATCAAAAGAAGATGGACAGCCTAGAGCTTACAAAGGGATAGTCCAGTTCAGGGATGAAGTACGTTTTAGCTTATCTTTGTAAACTTTTTAGTTGTTACCAGTTATCTTAAGTTCATTAATTATGATTAAATGAAATGTTCCTATAGTGTATGAGTTGTAATTTTTTTATTTTACATCATGTAAGTGAAAGAATAATGCAAAATAGATAAATTTATAGCTCATCACATGAATAAATTCTCATTTATTTGATAATTATTAAGTACATGGAACCCACACAAGTCGTGGGAATAACTCTGGAAAAAAGTGGTTTCAGCTTTCTCTTCCTACTCTCCATTTCATTCTCGGCAGGTTCCTGAAAAGTGAAACAACAGTCTGTTAGAGCTCCACATTACATGATTCTCTTGCATTCATAGTTTTAGATAATTAAACTTTCATGAACATGAATGTGAAATCATACATTAGAGAAATGAGTAAATGTAGAATGCAACCTCAGAATGGATACCACAGGGAAACAAAGATCACAAGGTACATCCTGAACAAAGTAAAAGATCACATAGAAAGTACAAAATTGCATTATGCTCCAAGTACACAACTATGGATTTGAAAACGAAGACAAGTCCTTTCATGTCAAATGTACAATTTTAGTGTACAAGAAGGATGTAGTTATCTAACAATGCCCAGGCTTATTAAATAGACCAGATTGTATTGTATGCATTAAAAGGAAAACATCTATACATGGAGTTTCAGATTTCAGGTACATGTCTTCACAATAAGTTCAGAGAATAATATAAATAAATGCTGTAAGTAATGGATTATTTTTCGTAATCAAATCCGCTAAAGGATCATGTTACAAAGGTTATAATTTCATTTCCAGAATGATAAGAAACAAGGTTCACTGCTGATCAAGGAATGCATGTTACCATTCATCAATTGCAGATTCAATCAGGTTCCCATACGAACATTTTAGGATGAAAATCAAAGTTAGGAAAGCTTTATAATCAGCCAAAATGATACAGAAACAAATCTGGGCTTCCTCTTCACATGATTTCTAAAGGCAAGGAAATTCTCGTCAACAAAAGATCATATTACAGTAAGATGAAAATGAAATGTAACCCAATTATGCATGATATAGAGACTATCTCGATGTTAAGACAAGTAAGCTGTTGAAAAACATAATTGGTCTTAGAAATAAGTGTTTCTCATAAATTCAAAAACAACACCATTGCAAAAATAATACAGAAAGGATTCTGCTACAAACTCATGCATTTTCAAATGCAAATATCAAGAAAAGGATTGTTTAAAGTTTCAGGCAAACTATCAAGCGAGGTATAGTTGTTTTATAAAGATAATGCTCATCAAGTCAAAAAAGGAAAAACTGTATCAATTTCTGGTAAATCAGATTAGATAATGACGTTGGCAAAGAAAACATATCTCACACAAAATCAAAAGAAACATTCCAACATAGAAATTCAAAGGAATGAATAATGCATAATACATCAAATGGTGAAATCATTTTTGACATTGGCTTGTGAACACATATTCTATCAAAAGGAAGAATGCATTGTTTGAATATGCACTGCTGGCTAAAATTCCTACTAAAAACGAGAATGCAAAGCATGGCACATCAAAGGATCAAGAATAGGTATCAAGATTATAATAAATTTCACACAGCAAATGCCAATCTTGTAAAATTACGGCTTCCAACCCAGATGCATGATCTCATATCAAGCTACGAATTTATTCTCGGGAAAAAATAACGACCATGCCAATTTTTGAAAAACAGAGTTTTGTAACTAAAAATAGTTGCTCGAAATGCGACAAAAAAAGCTCCAAATAGTTTATATGGTCTCAAAGAAATACTATAATTAAAGAATATAACAAATCTCAAATGCTTAAAAGCTAATTCAAAAAGTCGAAGAAGTAGTGAAGGGCGTGTGTTCAGGAAGTTCCACAGTAAACACGGTTCGTTTTTATCAGTGACAAGTGCATAAATAAGATATAGTGATCACGAAAAGGCTTAATACGTAAAGATCTTGTATAGCCAATGCAAAGAATGTAAAGAACCCACAAGGGAGATTTTATCCATTATGGAATACATAGACCAAATGCTCAAAGAGCTTCAAAAATATCTAACCCATTGCAAGACGAAATCAACAAAGTTTAATATTTGAACCCCATAAGCTCCAAGTGATCCGATCAATAGGAATGAGCAACTTCCAAGCAGTGAGCTTGATAATATAGGTTTTAACATCATAAATGGAGAGTCGTTTAGGACAAGGAGCTCAATCACAAATAATGGCAATCACCAAGAGAAAATACAACAAAAGTTCCCCATTATGAGTTTGAATCGAGCTATAGATTCAAAACTTGATCTACATAATACACGAGTTAATTGATATTAAACTGGGTTGAGGAAGAAATGAAATACCCAAAAGGATCGTGACCATAATTTCCGCAAATAAATAATAACGAAATCATGACCCACCTTTTCGGAAGAAAGCCCCAAATTTTCATACTGTTTAATTGAAGCAGTTCATTTAGATGCACCCATATTTTAACAAAGCAATGAATATTCATCCAAAGCTAGAGTTTTCTTTTCGTAAAGTCACAGGTAACAATTTCAGAAGCTCCAAAGATCGATATGGAAACCCCATTTTCTCAGAAAAAGAATAAATCTAACCCAGATCACGTAATGCATCTTGAAGTATAGATTTATAGTGAACATGCAGAAGATCGTAAATAACGTGAGGAAAGAACCAGAAACAAAGATTTATCTTCTCCATGGTGGCTGACCCAAAAGAGTCAAGGAACTCACCTTAACAGCGAGAAATCTCTAGAACCAGAGCTTTACCACGAGCTGATAGAAGTACAAACTGACGATCTAGGATCATGGAATGCAAGGGTCGAGCTACGCAGACTCAGAGCTTCAAAAACCTCCAATGGCCACGGAATAAAATTTGCATGGATTTTCCAGCCCCTCAACGAGTCAAGTGAAATAATAAAATGATTTAGGGTTCCAAAGTTTTTCCTACGTAACCCAACAGTGAGTTAGCCAACTCAGGTAGAGTTCAAAATATACACACGAAATTCATTCAAATATCCACAAACCATAACCCATCATAGTTAAGCATTCAACTTTCGAAAATAAACGAAGTGTAATGCCCACTTCCCTATGACACGTAGTTGATTATCATTTTGAGTTATGCGAGACTTTTGGATATGGACATGACTTATACTTACGTTGATTAGTATGATGTTTTGTGAGTAGACCCATTTGGGTTATGATTGGATTTTGTTTTTAGTATGATCTACATCGGCTCATGGACATGGACTATCGGATACTGATATTATTTTTATATGGATATATTGCATGTGTTCTAACATTGGATTTCTTCGCCATGTTAAATAGAATGTAGTTGTTGAATTTACATTACTATAACTTTGGATAATGATGAAATGCATAATTAAGTTGTGATTTAAACCTTGGAATAATGGATAATTGAATTACGTATAGATGTTAATAAATTTCATGCATATGATTATTTTGGACATTTTGACATGGCCGCAAGGCCGAAGGAGGTATTTTGCATTTTGCAGGAAACACAACATGATCACAACCATGAGGGGGATTGGGAACCAAACACAACAGGATGTCGGGTGGTTACAACATTTGGTCGTCAAGGCAACTAGTAAATTGTATTGTGTTACCTTTATTCTTTTATGTGTTAAGAAAAAATTCCATGAGGGGGAAATTTTCTAATGTGACCAAGGGGGTAAGAATTTTAATTACTTGTTTTAACTTACTTTAGTAGGTGATTTCAATTGTGATGTTTTTTTAAATTACTTTTGCTAAGTATGTTTAGATTAATGTAACATCTTGTTTTATTTTTTTTAAGTTTTGGAGGGAAGTCTTGTGGGTGTAATTAATTTTGATGGTTGGCTCCTTGAGCCTTGTGTTTCCTCATGTATTGAATGCTTGGTTTTGAGTGTTGACCACTCCAAATCCTTTGAATCTCGAATTTGAGATTTAGGGCAATTTTGGGGGACTTGTGGGACAAGTTGAACTTGTCCCACACTTCCCAAAACCCCTTACCAACCATATCTATGGGTTGGGAAGCCAAAAAGGGATTATTTATTGTTTTGGGAAGGGAAATGTGACTTTGGACTGCACTTGTCTTCCTTTTTACATTTAATTGTGCCTTAAGACACATAGGAAGGGATGGATGTGGAAAAGAGATGTCATTCAACCCAACCACCCATTTATGGTGTTTTGGGATTTGAGTTGACTAAAGGAGGTGGTTTTGAGGATGTGTGATGTGGCATCCTACTGAGGAGCCACATCACCCTCACCCTTCCCTTTGTCTATTTATGGAAACTTCCTCTCTTGTTGAGGGGGTTGGAGGTTTTTTTGTGGAAGAGTTCTTTTCTTTTTTTTTTGGGGGAGAGAAAAGATTGGGGAGAAAAAAAAAGAAGGAGCTTGGACTTGCATGCTTGGGATTGTTTTGGAGGGAGCTTGGACAAAGTTCTTGGTTTAGGCTTCTCCAATGGAGAGAGGTAGGAAACCTTCTCCTTTTTGCTTTCTCATTTTTGTTGTTTCTAAGCTTAAATTTGTGGAGAATGTATGTTTACTTTGTGTATTGTGGAAAAATGGATAGAATGCTTAATGTGTAGTGTAGGAGAGGTCTATGGGAAAACTCATGAGGGAGGCATAAGAGTAGAATTAGGAAATTGTGGAGGGAGTTTGAGAGGGATGCCCATCTTGGGTAAGAAGGTTCACATTCTTACCTTGTCTTTGAGGGAGCCATAAGAGGAGGGAGGCATAAGAGTATGGGAGGAAAAAGGGGTACTTGAGGGAGGCATAAGAGTCATAGGGGCTTGAGTTTTATTGTGGAGGGTTTGGATGGGCATCTCATCTCAATGGGGAGGCATAAGGAAAACTTTCCCATAGTTCCTTCTCTTGTTGGCTTGGATGAAAGCCTTGTTGTGAAAAGTATTGTGTTATTTGTGTTTCCTTTTTGTTTTCTTCTTTTAACCTTGAATGTTGGGAAGAAAATTGTATTGTGGAAGCAAGTGTTGTTGCCTTGAGTTGGAGACCACCCTTCATTGTGTTGTGTTTGGGGCTCGGGGGTCAATGGAGGAGATTGCTTCTCTTCTCCATTGAGTTTTGGTTGGGAGGAGAGTGTTGCCTCTCCCCCTATCTTGATTGTGATTTGAAATACTTGGAACTTGGAGCATGGATGAAGAACACCTTGGAGCACAAGAACCTTGTTGTTGACAATGTAAAAACATCATGTATTTACCCACCTTGAGTGGAGGAAAAATGTAATATTGCTTTGCTTTCTTTAGCTTCCATTATTGCAAATTTGTTTCCACATGAAGTAGGATATGTTGTAAAAAGATTTGGAAGGAAAATTTGCATTGAAATGATAGTATTTCTTACTCTAAAATTTATTGGAAATGTGGTTGAATTCTTTTGTGGAATGTTGGGAAGAAATTACAAAAGAATATACATGTTAGATCTCATTTTGTTGCTTAAAAGGAGATGTATTGAAAAGTGGAATGTTAGTGTATTTCCTCTTCTTGTATTATTGAAGAAAGGACTTAAGTTTTTAAATAGCCATCAATATAACCATGAAATCATCTAGGCTCTAGCTCTATTATGCTTCTTCATTTAAGAAACCATTGTAAATATATTTACAAATTGTAAAAGGAGATCAAATCCGCTTGAAATTTCATACAAATATCCCTATTAAAATATGTAGAAAGAGGTTTTAACACAAAAATTATAAGCTTAGTTAGTTCCTTACCCACCTCTCATTTATTAGGAAACTAATACTTTCAATATAATTGATATCTAAGTAATGCCCAAGCTAATGGATTTATCCTTATTGAATTATATTAATATTAGTGTATAAAAAAATGTCACACGGATCAGGACAAAAACAAAACCATGCACAGTCAAATAAACAACTGGTCATTGCCAAATTCTTCCTTTATCCATGCATGCAGTCGTGGTTTCTCTTCTCTTGGTCGATGCTTCAGGTCTGTATAAAATCAGAGCTCGCCAAACAGCCGTGATTGTGTTTGGACGCGGGTTTCTTCGATCCTTCACTGGTAGTCACTATGCTTCTTACCACATAGGTCGGCCAAGTCTCCATGCTCCATGTCAAACAAGTTTGCAACCTGACAAATCTGCAATGTTCCACGCTTGATCCCAAATGAATAACAAAACTTGCAAGCAGCCTGTTAATAAAATGGGGGGGTCACGTGGAAGTGCTTGTTTGATTGTAAAACAAAGTATTGTTTCATATATATTCTTATCTAAACATATCCACCTCCGTGAGTCTCTTTCACGAGCTCACCGTGTAAGCAGTAAGTCCCATGAAGAAACACGCAGAAGCTTCCTCTGCGGTCGCCTCTGCACTCTCTCACTATCCCTTAATCAATTTTGATATAAATATACGGGTAGGTGGATCCTTTTTTTTTTTGAGGATGCATCCGATCTAATGCAGAGCAATGACATAGTTTGAAACGGCCGCTGGTTTAGGCGCCCCACTACTTATCCTCGGTGTAGGCGCCACTATGGATCCCCGCCATGCACACACCTTGCAGCACCCAACGAAAGTGGAGGTAACTTACCTCCTCACGCGCCGAAGTCCCTGCTATACACCATTTCCAGACCTCCTCACGCGCCAGGGACAACAAAAAGATAAAAAAATAAAAATGAATCCGGTCGACACTGTCACCCACCTGTAACTTCGGTTTTATTCTTCCCACAATGCCTTCACACGGCTAGGACAGCAGGAGGATGACTGTACAACAATGGAATTGCAAAATCTAAATAAGTGATTGAATACGTGGCCCGGGGATTGTTGAAAATGCCTGTCCAGAGTTAGGTTCACATTTATTTGCTTCATTAAGCCACGCGGCTGTGTGGAGTGTAGACTTTGCAATTTTCAAGTGAAATAATTGAAAGAGAAATATGCGGCCAGGTGGTTTAGTCCGCACGCAATAGGAGGAAATTTCCATGCTCGGCAGGTGGCCATTAAAGCCACCCACCCCAAGCTTGTCTTCAAACTCAAATTCAAATTTTATGGTGCCCACACCGACTTTCACAATTATCTCCCTACTATGTTTTTAATCGTAAAGGTATACATTTCAGTACTATCAATCAAAGTAACTTGTCATTGTTGAGATATTTCATACTTAAAGGCATAGAGAAAACTGAGTAAACATTCAATTTAATATTGTCCGTTACTTACTTTAATTGGTTTCAAGGCTTAAACATCGGAATAGCTTGTTAGTTGACCAAATTGCTATAGTTAGTCCTTCTAATCTTGTAAGATAGTTTGGGGTTATCCCAACGACTAAGGATTACATACACATCCTACTTTCATTCTTCTCCGTTGTATAAGTACTTTGTTACATCTTTCGCCCCTTGTCATTTCTTAATATGTTATTTTTTTTTACACATAACACATCTTGATTCACGTTTGTATCGTTGTCTATTGGGTCTCCTTTTGGGTCTCAGACTAGTGGTCCTAGAGGTATTATACTTCGTTGACTTACTATCAATCTTCTTTATATACGTATAGTATAACTTTTCAATCCAATAATCAACTGTATCCTTCTAATAATTGTCCACTAATTTTGATAAGCCTCCTTTAAAAGAATTTTGTATTTGAAAAAAAAACATATTTCTCTCAACTTGTTATTGATTTAATTTTATATAGTTTTTATTTACTTATACCTACAGTACATCCTTGTAAAACAATGTTGTATCAGGGTTAAACTTAGAACTTGGGGCTAACTGTAAGGAGTCTTCAAAAAAAAAAAAAGTTAGTCGCATTTTCGGGATTAATTGTTATGGCGCATTGTCGCCGCCGTAGCATCATCGTCTTTTGGCAGCGTTACAGGAGGGGTGATTCATCATTCGAGAGGGGTTCCCCTATTATTATTTGCTTTGACTATATATTATAGTCTATGAAATGATTAATGAAAGACCGAATGTCACTATAGGTTTACTATAGTATGGAGGTAGCCAAGTAGTATATGGTCAAGATAGATTTTAGATACCAAAATTGGGAATGATTACCTTAATATCCTCAAGGATACCTTAAAATTTGTAGGAAACCTCGTATAAGGAGGAAAGGGAATTTTTATTTTTATTTTTGCTTGTGATCACTAATTGACAAAAGGGGACGAAGACAAATTTAGATCTACACTCATGTGTTTAGGTGGTCCCTACAAAGTGGGAGTGATTTATTCTCGCTAAGTATAGAAAATAAAAGCATTATTTTTCTTACACATGAGTGTGTCTTTACTTTGCCATTATTAGAATATATATCGAGAGATAAGATAAAATACCCTTGCAAGTGGTTGAATTCACGTGTCACATCATGTACAAGAAGACAAAGATCATGCACTTTCAAAAGGAGACTTACACTGCAAGAAAAAGTAATTGTTAGGTAATTTATTCACCCAAGTTATTTATGGTATTAAAATAGAGTAGTTAACTAGAGTTTGACTAAGTGTATTTTTGGAACTTAGGCTATTAATAACTCATTGTAAAAACATGATTATTTTTATTTCTTTATTTATTCATGCTAAAGGATGAAGTTAATATCCATGGGCAAGTACCGATTGCATTCTATTTCTAGGATGGGTTGGGTGAAATAGTTTTCCTATATATTGTGTGCACTAGAAAGGCACGAGAAGAAGAAGTTTTGACACATGGTTGTTGAAGCATATTTTTTGCCAATTTTTTCCCTTTGATGAGAAACAAATATTTCCTTTCCAATTTTTCGTAGTGATCTATATCTTCCCATTAGTTCTTTTGAATGTTAATTCCTAGTCAATTCTCTTACCTTGCTACAAATTTTGTGTTTTCTATACTGAGTCTTAGTGTGCATGTTAGGTATTGTGTTGTTGTGATTTACTCCCTCAACACACTGCAAGTGTTTTCCTTAGGTCGAGTTGAAAACCCATTGGTTCATGCATCTCGCATTTTATTCTCAATTTCATTGTGCATGTACTCGGTCAAATCCCCCAATCAATTTGGTGTATCACTATATTTCAATTCAGATTATAATAATCTTTTTACCCTCAAAAGCCAAAAAATAGTTTAGGATATATCAATAAGGAACCGACCTTGATATGAGAGACTAGCCTCAATAGTAGGTATAGCCACAAACCTGAGGTGTTTCCATTGTATCTATCGAATTGAGAGATAAGACATGATTATAACCCCTGTTGTCATCTCCTAACAAGGGTGTACTTAAGAGAGATAACAATTTTTAGCACACCCGATGGGACGAAAATACTATTGATGAATTAAAACAATTGAAAATTGAGATCAAAATTCATTTAACAACTTGAAAAATCTGATTTTAGATCATTACAACACTTTTCAACATCATCAAATTTTCAATTGTAGTTTTCGGGTAGTTTACAAAAAAATTCAGATCGGTATTTTATTGTTATCAACTATTTTCATGTGAAACAAACATGTTTTGAATATTTATAAATTTTATGAGGTCTCGTAGCCATGAATCTCAATTTTCATTAGTATTACCAATTATATCAGCATCCTTTTTATCCATTTTCCCCTTAGATCAGTACTATGATCCCTATCAAAATGAATACCCTTATGACCCAAACCTTGGGAATCAATATGACTATCAGTATGATGATTTTTATGTTTCTCAAAATCAAGCTTATGAAGATGGTTATGCTGATTGTGAATGACAAAATGATCTTAAGATTTAGTTACATGAATTGGAGCAACAAATTTTAGCTATCAAGGAATTATATGAGAAATCACAAGCAATGAAGAATGATAGGCATCAGGTTGAGGAACCCTGTCAATGAGATGTTGCCACTTACCTTCCCAAGGAAAATCTAGTCCCCAAAGACTTTCCTTCCATTGAAGTAGGCCATTTAACAAATTCCAAGTTTTTAGGCTACTGTAAATATTACTCCTTCCATTCCAAAGTCAAATACTAAAAGGAAATTTACCTTTCCAATATTTCATTCTGTTAGTGTCCTAAATACGAGAGCCTCGTATCTTTGTGTTTCATTCAAAAATTTCCAGTTCAATGTAATGTACAACCCACTGATCTTTCTTCATTCGTAAGTTCTATTCATGAAGGAGAATATCATAATATTAGTAAGGATGGGAAGCCAACTAAAGAGAATAATAGACTGAGTTTGTTATAGAGCATGAAACAATGGTTTTAAACATTTGAGTTTGATGTTATTCCAGAGTTAGAGAAGTAACCCATCGAAAAGGTACAATCAGATTTTGTAGCAAATCAAAAGTATATAAAATATGATAACAAAGGTGTGAATATTTTGAGCGTATTGTGCACAAAGGCACCATAATCATAGAAACTACTAATTCGTCATAGCTTTAACAACTTGAAGATGATTTTCGATAAAGTATAAAGATAAATTAGAAGATTTAAGAACTAAGAAACATGTTTGCAGGCTTATCGATTTTAAGTTTGATGAGGAAAAAAGATATAACACTTTCAAGAACACGAAAAAGTATAGTTGGGTGTAAAGACCCTCATTATGCTGCAAGCACAAAGATTGTTTTATTATTAGAGAGTTATAGTGATTCATAAATACTATCAAATGATATCTGCAAGTAGTCATGAGAAATAATCTTTCATTGAGGAGGAAAGCGAATGTTCAAAGAAACAAGGTGAATATGGATAAAATAGAAGAATTTTTCAAGATCTTGTTGAAAAAACACGCATACTACAACAACTTAAAAAGGTTGAAAATTTTTCAAATCACTTTAAAGAGGTAAAATATCCCTCAAATCACCTTCATGATGTTTTGATTGATGAATTACGACAGTGTGAAAATGCAGAGAAGTTTTCAAAACAGTTTTAGCTTATATCCGATAATATACAATAACTTATGGATCCCGAACAACCTTCAAAATAACTTTAGAAAGAGCCCATCGTTTAAAAATATGTTCATGATTCAATCTGAGAACATGAAAATCAGCTTACTAATTTTTGGAGGCCACTTCCTATTCGGTACATTGTTTGATTCATAGACGATTACACCAATACTAGAGTTTATGCTTGTATCGAGCCTACAAATGAGCATTAGTGTAATGACCCATTGGCGTGTACCCTAGTTCTTGTCGCAATGACCCCTTTTGTTGAGTGTCGAATGGCTGTGTGAATTTCCGTTGTCTTAGATCTTGTCTCAGTGATGTTTTAGAACCTTCCCTCTCCTTCTTGCGTTCTCAAGTCGTTAATGACACCTTTGTGTGTGGACTGTGTAATGTCCTGTGCGTTAACCTATTTAAAGAAGGATATCACATCAATACGCCATTGCCGTATTCAATTTCGTTATTGCCTTGTGACCTTAGTTGACATTTATTGGTTTGACAATCTTACCTTGAGTTCATTTGATCTTTGACATAGTGGCTTGGTTTCAAGTCTTTATTCTGTCTTCGTGATTTCAATAAAGTGGTTGCAGTTATGATATGCTATCATATCTTGTGGTATCTTGTTGATATCATGTTAACTATATCTAAGGACTTCATTTTTTCCCTAAGGTAAGACTTGACATTTCTAAACAAAGATAACCTAGACCTCGACTTTGACATAAACCACAACCTAGGCATTATATTAATCAAGACCCATGGAGTCAAGATCATTGTGAGATTTGACATGAAGCTATGTTTTGGAAAATAACGACTTCAATGTTAAAAGGAGATTTTAAAAGGGTCTCAGATCCGACTGGAAACATAATTTAAATTGGAATGTTAATGTCTTTTGACTTTGTTTCCTTGGTTGGTCGGAGGTGGGTGGCTTTAATAGCCACTGCCATTGCATTAAAAAAACCCCATCCTTCTTGGCGTGTTCAACTCTTTCTTGCTGGTGGCCGCACTTCCTCCTTCATTTATTATTTCTGATTTGCAAATCTTCTTGGTTTCTTGTTTGACCCTGCATATCCTTCTCTGACCACGTGAGATTTTCCTTGGATGGACTGCGTGTGGAGTAGCTGAGAGATGTGTCTTCCTGGTCGTGTGGGCAGAGAGGCCAGGAAAAATCTTTGTCATGGCATTTTTGTTCGTGGTTCCTCTGGATGATTTCCTTCTTCCCCGCCCTGGCTGCATGAGGAGAATGGATGGAGTTTTTTTATTGTTTGTGTAGTCGCATGGATGTGGTTTTTATTTGTTGTTTCCTGAGGCGTTTTGGGTGAAAAAGGGATCACTGTTTTCTTTTGCTGGCCGCGCACAGCTACCAGCGAGTGAGGTAGGCATGTTTCCTCCATTTTCTTGGGTGCTGTGAGGTGTGTTCTTGCAGATATATCCATGCAAAGAACCGGGCTGCCGGCTGCGTAAGTAAAGTAGCCAGCAGAGGCATGTTGCAGTATAGTAGGAACCTTTTCTGAGCACTTCCAACAAGTAGGTTGTCCAACTATGTTGTTATCTGTTCAGTATCAAATGCATCCTCAGATTCAGGTTTCTAGGATAGCGAAAGGAATGGCACCCAAAGCTTGGCTTGCAACATATAAGGTATGTTGGATGTCCGGTTGTATGATTCGACATACTTTTATGTTTGAGCACTGCTTTGTTGAAGATGGTGTGGATGTGATTTCACTTTCTGTGGGCGGGGGTGTTGTGCCATATTATCTTGATAGTATTGCAATGGGTGCCTTTGGGGCTAGAGAGGGGTGTGTTTGTGTCTACTTCTGCAGGCAACGAGGGTCCTGGGGAGCTGTCTGTCACCAATCTTTCACCATGGGTGACAAATAATTGGGCGGGGACTTTAGACAGGGATTTCCCTGCAAACATCATTTTGGGTAATGGAAAATCGTCAGGGGAGTGTCTTTGTACAGTGGAAAGGTGTTGGGGTCTGATTTAGTCCCCTTGATCTATGCTGGAGACATCTCTGTTGGGAATGGTAGAGATAGCTATTCGTCTTCCCTTTGCATGGAAAGGTCTCTAGACCCCAAAATGGTGAAAAGGAAAATTGTGATGTGTGATAGGGGAAGCAATCCCAGAGTTGCAAAAGGGGCTGAAGTGAGAAGGGCCGGAGGAGTTGGAATGATCCTTGCAAACAGTGAGTCAGATGGTGAAGGGCTAGTTGCAGATGCTCATGTATTGCCTGCAAGTGTTGTTGGGGTTTTTGGAACCGTTGGAGCTCTCTGCCCAGGCTAAGCATAGACGAGAATGGAGCTTGAGTGCCCAGCCTATAAAAAGGGGAGATTCGACCTGAGGATTGTTGTTGCTTTGTTAGGGCGGTGTCCATGAAACCTTCTGAATCTAGAGAAAAAAGGCAAGATATTTCTACTCTCTTCTACTGTTACTATATTTAAAATTATTGCAAAATCGAGCCACTTTTTCCTTGCATTGTTTTGTCAGTTGGATGTCATGATGGGAGGTTTCCCTTTCTACTTTTTTCTTCTTGTTTTAGCTTTTATCGTTGTCAGTATGTTGGTCGAAAGGATGCGTGTGCCCTCTCCTCTGGGTGTTATGTTTCTCTTGCTCGAGTGATAGACCTTCGTCTGTTTGTTTATGTATTTATTCTTCTCTGCGATTGAGTTGCAAGTTATTATGTTGATCAAACTAGTATTTTCGATATCATGGAAGTAAGTTTACGATAACTATGAAGCTCCTCCCTAGCACCCAAGTTTTTCTTTTGACGTTTTTTGTTAACTCCTTTGTAAGTCCCTTTGATAACCTTTTTGCATCGAGAAAGAAAGGTTGAAGGATTAGTGTGATTAATGCTTGGGCTAGCCACCTTAAAGTTTCGGTATTAAAACTTTTAGAATGAAAAGGTTTGTGTGCAATGTGTTTTCCGTCTCACGTGTTTAGACTCTTATATTATCTTTCATCTTGTTCTAGGATTTTAAGGCCATCCTCAAGAAGTACCTTGACCATCCCTATCAACTTGAACCATAACTAGCTTTTCGGATCAACTAAGCTCGAGGTTTCATTGTGTGAATCCAAGTACCTCATTGACACTAGAATAGTTTTGGTCTAATCCCCTCTGAATTATTGTTGATGGCGCTCTTCTATTTTTCCTAACTTGCATTATTTCTCCTTTGTAGTGTTAACGCTATTAATTAATATTGGTCAGTTTTTATGCACGTAATTACCTTAATATTTTGTGATGGAAATTTCCTTAATCCTCGGAAAAACTCATCTTTCATTTGATAGTCTTATGGATTCATAGCGAAGAAGGTTTGTATTGATAATGTCACTTAGAAATTATGTTTGTATCTATGTGTGATGGTTGATTGTGTTACCAAGGGTTGCCTTAAAATATTGTTGTTTTGGGAAATAGGTAATTTATTTTAAATTAACCAAACACTAGAATTGTTGTGGAGGTTTGCAAATCTTTAGTGTTATAAAATTTGTTGATGACATTATTGTATACTCTTGTTTGACGGAACTCCCTTCTTCTCTCGCGTGTTTGCTACTAGCCTGTAAGACATTGGCCCTTCTTGAATGATTGGAAAATCTTTGTAGTTAATGGTCAAAACTAGTATACTTTGCCTTCGCTTCGAAACTTATGTTGTGTGTAAACTCTATTTGATTTCCGGTTTGAAACGCAATTATACATGACTTTTTGTGTTAATTTTGGAACCGTGGTTCCCGTTTCTTGGGCAATCAACTTTTGTTCTTTTAGAAATATATTATTTTAGCCTATGCGTTGGTACCTTTGATAAATTTCTAGATGGTTGGTCTATATATCAAATCTCAATCTTGTAATTATTGTTTAATTACTTACTTGAAGGGAATTCTGTTTTTTGCTAGATTGCTTATTTCTCCTTATAGGGCCAAGGGCCATTCTCATACGATTGCTATACTTTCATTTCTTTTACTCCTAGCTGAAGTACAAGGTCTTCTCCTTCTTTGATTGGCATGATAGAGACTTTATTATAACTTGATGTGTTGATAGTGTTTAGAGGTTTGACCCAATTCTTGTAATAAAGTGCTTCCTTCGTGGTATTGTTAGATAATAGTTATGGTGGTTTTTGTAGCCTTATCTTGTTCGGTTCTCGCGAACCGACTCTTGTGGAAAATTTGTTGCAGATGGATTTTACGAGTAGATGAGGGATAGACTTGTAGAGTTTTACATCAACCTCAGTTGAGAAGTTATTTTGCATGAATCCTTTTTATTTTATTCAACTATTGATAACATCTAGTGGAAGATTTAGAAGAGGATCAATGTCTTAGTGTTTTGTATCGTGGATTATGTCGTCTTAACTTTGGAACCTTGAATTGTCTGTCTATCTTGGAAAATAAAAGAAAGTTGGATTATCGCTTGTTGAGTGACCTTAATGGATTATCGGTATTCTAAGAGTTTATGTAACCTTTTTTTTTTTTCGTAAATGAATATTGTTAAACTTTATCCCTACGATTAAATGTTGAGTTAAATCTTTCTAAGACTTAGTAATAGTGTGTTATAAGTAAGATAAAATGGGTTGTTTAATACTTATAGAAGTTAAACTAAAATTTTATATTGCAAATAAATTAGTGTAGAGGTGACCAACTTGAGAGCATGTAATTTCTTAAGTGATCAAAGATGAAACTATTCTTTGTTATGTAACATTATATAACTTGATATCCCTAGCTACACTAATGAACACTATCCCTTTCTTGGTGAAATTCTTAAACGAACTTAAGGGAAATCTATGGTTAGTTCTGGAAGGTAATAAGACTTAATAAGCAGGAGATAACACTTTAGAAACCACGCAATCTATCTCTTAGCCATTGGATGGTAAATTGTTTTATTTTTATAAAACTCATTTAGTAAAGCCCAAGTAAAATCTTTAATAATTCTGGTTAAGTTTTCAAGTTTCAATTATATCTTGGTAATAGCTAATGAGGCCTTGAAGATGATTTCAACTCAACCTTCTCCCTCTAACCTTTTTCCAAGGTGCCTTGTCTTTCTTCTCTTAAGTATGTTAAACGCAAACCCATGTTGTCATATGGGCATGAACAAGTTCTAGTAGCGTAAGTGTAAATAGATGGCCTTGTGGAATTAAAATTCCCCTTTCTCTAAATAAATGAATTAAGCAAATAAATGTCATAATAGAGAAGATTTAAGGATGATTACTCAGTGTCAAAAGAATAAACTTAGCTTGGTAAGATGAATTGTATGAATCATATCTTGAGCCTCCTTGAAAAACGTAAGCTAAGAATTACAAGATGTCTTTTTAAAAATAAATAACCCTCAAGAATATCTCATTGTGGTTGGCCCTATTTGTTAGAGTGTTCTGTCGTTGGACTTCTATGTTGTCTTGTTAAAAAAAAAAAAAAAAAAAGTGTATTATCCTTTTGGGTGTGAATGTTTCCATGCTGACCTTGTAGTCATCCCCATAACAAGTGTTTCCTAGAGTTGGTTGTAACTTTGTGATGACATGTTGTGTCGTGTTATGTGTCAAAGCAAGTCAAAAAAAAATTATCCTATCTTTTACTGTGTTGTTCGTGTGTGAGTTTCTTGGGTTGTTACACTTGGTATCAGTGCGTAGGTTCATGCTCTCGAACCTATGGGCCGGATTGGTGTTGTATGGTGATGTTACATGATGATGATGGTGTTACATGATACTGTTTCATGGGGATGATGGTATTGCATGATGATGATTGATATTGGAAGAGTAATGTGCTTTAAGCGTAATGTGATCCATGTCGTAATTGTGATATTGTGAATGCACATGATGTGTATGTCACTTTGTGCGTGTTTGTTATCATATTGATGTGTTGGGGATGGGAGTATTCTCTCTCCTTCTTGTGGATTCTATGAAGAGTTCACGTGTGAATTATTGTTTATGATGTGTGAAAAGAATTATAATGTGGATGACATAGTGTTGGAGCATTGTGACATATTGTGATATGTAGGTGTATCAATGTGTTGTATGACTGGATTGATGTTAAAAGAGATGAGTTGTATCATGATGTTTTTACCATGTTTTGAAGAAATGTGTACCACCTTGTTATGTAGCAATGGATGTTATGTTGTGATGTACTATGTTCATCGTATGTATGATTTGTGCAAATATGTAATGCTTCATGTTGTGATTTGGGGTCATACGGTGAGTGTATGAACCCTATCATATGGTGATTGCACTTTGGGTGTGAGAATGTGTAAAGTGATGTGTTACACTCGGTGAATGTATGATTGTGATCTACCTTGTATATGTACCACCATTGTGTTGGTGATGTAGTTACATCTTATGTTGTGAACCTTACGCTAACCAACCCGAGGGAAATTGGTAGAAGTGTATGTTGAGAGTGAGGAATGGTGTACTATGGGTCAATAACTCGAGCCAAAACTCGGTTTAGTAGATAAAACCTCTAACTCTTTCCTCTCTCCCTATGTGGTTGTATGTATGCAACCTAAGTGCAACTATGACTATGTTTAGCCTTGTCGAAGTGGTGGCGGGATGATTCAGATAGAGGTGATGACAGTTGTATTATTGATATGTATTTTATGAGCTGAGGCTCGATGTTGATGTTTTGAGTGCTAGCAACTCATTGAGTACCCCTTTGGTGGCCAGATAAGGCCACACAGTTATCGTAATGTGACATTATTATAAGTTGATTTTATTCGTAAATTGAGCTTTTTACTTTATTTTGTAAGGACCAACAGCTTTTCTTGATTGCCATGCTTTACAATTTTGGGCATTTCCTTGGTTTATGGCACTAACATGTGGATTTTGATACTAACTATGGCTATTTGGCCATTTATTTTTCTTGATTTTGGGTCTTTTAAATTTGGAATTTTACCGCCTTGCCCAAGGCTTGTACTTTGCCACTTGGCATTTGGATTGGATTGTTATGCTAGTTCTATTGTCGTGATGTGTGGAATAGGGTCATGGGATGCACCATGAAATGGTTGGACCTATGGACCCACTTCGTTGTATGGGGGTACGCCCCAAGGAGTTACAAATAACTAGTGGGTTGTTGAACCACGTGTTATTATGTCACTTGGGTTAGGAGTGTTCGAACTCTATGTGTCTCAGGCCATAGAGTTAACCGGCCTCCTTGAGGGAGGCATAAGAGACTTAAGGGAGGCATAAGATTTTGAGGGAGGCATAAGAGACTTGAGGGAGGCATAAGAGTTTGAGGGAGGCATAAGAGATTTGAGGGAGGCATAAGAGTTTGAGGGAGGCATAAGATTTTGAGGAGGCTTATGATATTTATCGTATGGTTGATGTTTGGGATATATGTTGAGTTATTGTGATGTTTTGGTAGTGGTATTTTGATGTATGTGTTACCCATGTCAGATGGATATGTGTTGTGATGTTGTGGTTATGTCATTGATGCCCTTGTGGACCCTATGTACATGTAGTTTTTATGAGTCATGGAAAATCCTCATACGTGGAATTGAGGAAATGTCTGGTGGATTGTAGTACTCTTGTGTTTGAGTATTTGGTATGTCAGTCATTGATGTGTGTCAAGTACTATGTTATGTGGACTGTGCCTATTCCATTCTGTATTTGAGTAACCTTTTGTGGTGTAATACAATCTTAAAGTATATACTTGCGTGCTTGTGAATCTGTAGTGTCTTGTGAACCTGATAGGGTGTTGTGTTAGTAGTTCATGTTGGGCACCCACAATAAGGAATAAACCAAAACTCCTCAACAATGAAATTTTAAAGAAATTAAACTAAGAATAATGTTAATGGAAAGAGACTAATGAAATAACAAAAAAGGGAACTGCCAATCTTCACAGAACCTTGAAAGTTAAAATTTTTACCAAATGTTCCTAAGGCTACTTTGTGACCGTGCTTTAATCAGCTAAATTTTAAACCATAGGGTGTACTTTCTCCTGTACCTGTTCTTGATTGTGAACCATTTCTTTTTCTGTTGTGTTATGTCGCATCGAGGACGATGCTTTTCTTAAGGGGAGGAGAATGTAATGCCCTGTTCGGCGTGTACCCTAGTTCTTGTCGCAATGACCCCTTTTGTTGAGTGTCGAATGGCTGTGTGAATTTCGTTGTCTTAGATCTTGTCTCAGTGATGTTTTAGAACCTTCCCTCTCCTTCTTGTGTTCTCAAGTCGTTAATGACACCTTTGTGTGTGGACTATGTAATGTCCCGTGTTAACCTATTTAAAGAAGGATATCACATAAATACGCCATTGCGTATTCAATTTCGTTATTGCCTTGTGACCTTAGTTGACATTTATTGGTTTGACAATCTTACCTTGAGTTCATTTGATCTTTGACATAGTGGCTTGGTTTCAAGTCTTTATTCTGTCTTCGTGATTTCAATAAAGTGGTTGCAGTTATGATATGCTATCATATCTTGTGGTATCTTGTTGATATCATGTTAACTATATCTAAGGACTTCATTTTTTCCCTAAGGTAAGACTTGACGTTTCTAAACAGTATAACCTAGACCTCGACTTTGACATAAACCACAACCTAGGCATTATATTAATCAAGACCCATGGAGTCAAGATCATTGTGAGATTTGACATGAAGCTATGTTTTGGAAAATAACGACTTCAATGTTAAAAGGAGATTTTAAAAGGGTCTCAGATCCGACTGGAAACATAATTTAAATTGGAATGTTAATGTCTTTTGAATTTGTTTCCTTGGTTGGCTGGAGGTGGGTGGCTTTAATAGCCACCTGCCATTGCATTAAAAAAACCCCATCCTTCTTGGTGTGTTCAACTCTTTCTTGCTGGTGGCCGCACTTCCTCCTTCATTTATTATTTCTGATTTGCAAATCTTCTTGGTTTCTTGTTTGACTGCCTGCATATCCTTCTCTGACCACGTAATATTTTCCTTGGATGGACTACATGTGAGAGTGGTGAGAGACGTGTCTTCCTGGTCGCGTGGGAAGAGAGGCCAACAAAAATCTTTTGTCATGGCATTTTTCTTCTTGGTTCCTCCTGGACACTTTCCTTCTTCCTGCCCTAGCCACGTGAGGAGAACGGATGGAGTTTTTTTATTGTTTTTGTAGTCATGTGCATGTGGTTTTTATTTGTTGTTTCGAGGCGTTTTGGGTGAAAAAGGGATCACTATTTTCTTTTTTGTTGGCCACGCATACGCTACCAGCCGAGTGAGGTAGGCGTGTTTCCTCCATTTTCTCAAAAAAAGTGCCGCGAGGTGTGTTTCTTGCCGGATATCCACAAAGAATAGGCTGCGTGCAAAGTAAGTAGCAGCAAAGGCATGCATGCAAGATAGTAGGAACCTTTTCGAGCGCTTCCAACAAGCGGGTTGTCCAACTATGTTGTTATCTGCTTAGTATCAAATGCATCCTCGATTCGGGTTTCGGGAAAGTGAAAGGAATGGCACCAGAGCTCTGGCCTTACAACATATAAGGTATGTTGGATGTCTGGTTGCTATGATTCTGACATACTTTCTACGTTTGATACTACTGTTGAAGATGGTGTGGATGTGATTTCACTTTCTGTGGGTGGGGGTGTTGTGCCATATTATCTTGATAGTATTGCAATGGGTGCCTTTGGGGCTGGAGAGGGGTGTGTTTGTGTCTACTTCTGTAGGCAACGAGGGTCCTGGGGAGCTGTCTGTCACCAATCTTTCACCATGGGTGACAACAGTTGGGGCGGGGACTTTAGACAGGGATTTCCCTGCAAACATCATTTTGGGTAATGGAAAATCGTCAGGGGAGTGTCTTTGTATAGTGGAAAGGCGTTGGGGTCTGATTTAGTCCCCTTGATCTATGCTGGAGACATCTCTGTTGGGAATGGTAGAGATAGCTATTCATCTTCCCTTTGCATGGAAAGGTCTCTGGACCCCAAAATGGTGAAAAGGAAAATTGTGATGTGTGATAGGGGAAGCAATCCCAGAGTTGCAAAAGGGGCTGAAGTGAGAAGGGCCAGAGGAGTTGGAATGATCCTTGCAAATAGTGAGTTAGATGGTGAAGGGCTAGTTGCAGATGCTCATGTATTTCCTGCAAGTGTTGTTGGGGTTTTTGGAACCGTTGGAGCTCTCTACCCAGGCTAAGCATAGATGAGAATGGAGCTTGAGTGCCCAAACTATAAAAAGGGGAGATTCGACCTGAGGATTGTTGTTGTTGTTCCGGGTGGTGTCCATGAAACCTTCTGAATCTGGAAAAAAAAAGGCAAGATATTTCTACTCTCTTCTACTGTTACTATATTTAAAATTATTGCAAAATCGAGCCACTTTTTCCTTGCATTATTTTGTCAGTTGGATGTCATGATGGGAGGTTTCCCCTTTCTGCTTGTTTCTTCTTGTTTTAGCTTTTATCGTTGTCAGTATGTTGGTCGAAAGGATGCGTGTGCCCTCTCCTCTGGGTGTTATGTTTCTCTTGCTCGAGTGATAGACCTTCGTCTGTTGTTTATGTATTTATTCTTCTCTGCGATTGAGTTGCAAGTTATTATGTTGATCAAACTAGTATTTTCGATATCATGGAAGTAAGTTTACGATAACTATGAAGCTCCTCCCTAGCACCCAAGTTTGTCTTTTGACGTTTTTTGTTAACTCCTTCGTAAGTCCCTTTGATAACCTTTTGGCATCGAGAAAGAAAGGTTGAAGGATTAGTGTGATTAATGCTTGGGCTAGCCAGCTTAGAGTTTCGGTATTAAAACTTTTAGAATGAAAAGGTTTGTGTGCAATGTGTTTTCCGTCTCGCGTGTTTAGACTCTTATATTATCTTTCATCTTGTTCTAGGATTTTAAGGCCATCCTCAAGAAGTACCTTGACCATCCCTATCAACTTGAACCATAACTAGCTTTTCGGATCAACTAAGTTCGAGGTTTCATTGTGTGAATCAAGTACCTCGTTGACACTAGAATAGTTTTGGTCTAATCCCCCCTCTCTCGGAATTATTGTTGATGGTGCTCTTCTATTTTTCCTAACTTGCATTATTTCTCCTTTGTATTGTTAACGCTATTAATTAATATTGGTCGGTTTTTATGCACGTAATTACCTTAATATTTTGTGATGGAAATTTCCTTAATCCTCGAAAAAAAACTCATCTTTCATTTGATAGTCTTATGGATTCATAGCGGAAGGTTTTGTATTGATAATGTCGCTTAGAAATTATGTTTTTATCTATGTGTGACGGTTGATTGTGTTACCAAGGGTTGCCTTAAAATATTGTTGTTTTTTGGGAAATAGGTAATTTATTTTAAATTAACCAATCACTAGAATTGTTGTGGAGGTTTCCAAATATTTAGTGTTATAAAATTTGTTGATGACATTATTGTATACTCTTGTTTGATAGAACTCCTTCTTCTCTCGCGTGTTTACTACTAGCCTATAAGACATTAGCCCTTCTTGAAAGATTGGAAAATATTTGTAGTTAATGGTCAAAACTAGTATATTTTACCTTCGCTTCAAACTTATGTTGTGTGTAAACTCTATTTGATTTCCGGTTTGAAACGCAATTATACATGACTTTTTGTGTTATTTTTTGGAACCCGTGGTTCCCCTTTCTTGGGCCGATCAACTTTTGTTCTTTTAGAAATATATTATTTTAGCCTATGCGTTGGTACCTTTGATAAATTTCTAGATGGTTGGTCTATATATCAAATCTCAATCTTGTAATTATTGTTTAATTACTTACTTGATGGGAATTCTATTTTTTGCTAGATTGCTTATTTCTCCTTATAGGCCAAGGGCCATTATCATACGATTGCTATAATTTCGTTGCTTTTACTCCTAGCTGAAGTACAAGGTCTTCTCCTTCTTTGATTGGCATGATAGAGACTTTATTATAACTTGATGTGTTGATAGTGTTTAGAGGTTTGACCCAATTCTTGTAATAAAGTGCTTCCTTTTGTGGTATTGTGTAGCCTTATCTTGCTCGGTTCTCACGAACCGACTCTTGTGGAAAATTTTTTGCGAGATGGATTTTACGAGTAGATGAGGGATAGACTTGTAGAGTTTTACATCAACCTCGGTTGAGAAGTTCTTTTGCATGAATCCTTTTTATTTTGGTCAACTATTGATAACATCTAGTGGAAGATTTAGAAGAGGATCAATGTCTTAGTGTTTTGTATCGTGGATTATGTCGTCTTAACATTAGAACCTTGAATTGTCCATCTATCTTGGAAAATAAAAGAAATTTGGATTATCGCTTGTTGAGTGACCTTAATGGGTTATCGGTATTCTAAGAGTTGATGTAACCTTTTTTTTGTTTTCGTAAATGAATATTGTTAAATTTTATCCCTACGATTAAATGTTGAGTTAAATCTTTCTAAGACTTAGTAATAGTGTGTTATAAGTAAGATAAAATGGGTTGTTTAATACTTATAGAAGTTAAACTAAAATTTTATTTTGCAAATAAATTAGTGTAGAGGTGACCAACTTGAGAGCATGTAATTTCTTAAGTGATCAAAGATGATACTATTCTTTGTTATGTAACATTATATAACTTGATATCCCTAGCTACACTAATGAACACTATCCCTTTCTTGGTGAAATTCTTAAACGAACTTAAGGGAAATCTATGGTTAGTTACGGAAGGTAATAAGACTTAATAAGCAGGAGATAACACTTTAGAAACCACACAATCTATCTCTTAGCCATTGGATGGTAAATTGTTTGATTTTTATAAAACTCATTTTAGTAAAGCCTAAGTAAAATTTTTAATAATTCTGGTTAAGTTTTAAACTTTGAATTATATCTTGGTAATAGCTAATGAGGCCTTGAAGATGATTTCAACTCAACCTTCTCCCTCTAACCTTTTTCCAAGGTGCCTTGTCTTTCTTCTCTTAAGTATGTTAAACGCAAACCCATGTTGTCATATGGGCATGAACAAGTTCTAGTAGCGTAAGTGTAAATAGATGGCCTTGTGGAATTAAAATTCCCCCTTTCTCTAAATAAACGAATTAAGAAAATAAATGTCATAATAGAGAAGATTTAAGGATGATTACTCAGTGTCAAAAGAATAAACTTAGCTTGGTAAGATGAATTGTATGAATCATATCTTGAGCCTCCTTGAAAAACGTAAGCTAAGAATTGCAAGATGTCTTTTTAAAAATAAATAACCCTCAAGAATATCTCATTGTGGTTGGCCCTATTTGTTAGAGTGTTCTGTCGTTGGACTTCTATGTTGTCTTGTAAAAAAAAAAAAAAAGGTGTATTATCCTTTTGGGTGTGAACGTTTCCGTGCTGACCTTGTGGTCATCCCCGTAACAAGTGGTTCCTAGAGTTGGTTTTAACTTTGTGACGACATGTTGTGTCATGTTATGTGTCAAAGCAAGTAAAAAAAAAAAATCCTTTCTTTTATTGTGTTGTTCGTGTGTGAGTTTCTTGGATTGTTACAATTAGATCCTCAAGAATCAATTCCAAAGCCCCTTAGAATAGTTTGTAGATTAGTTTGAAAGATTATTCATGTTTTGGGATGATTTTTGGAACAAAGAAAGGTACATATCCCATTTTAAGTTTTATCGTGTTACTTATTTTCTAATTGAAATTTATTGCCTCGATTCTAGAGAAAAATAAGCTTATTTTTTTTTTGCTTGTTTTAGGCTTTATTTAGCCTCAATTTGTAATTGGTTAGAATAGGGTAGATTAGGATTTAAATTTCAATAATTACAGTTTAGGCACATTGCAGCTCTTAATTTCAATAAGTGCACTCATACACATGATCTGGTTCACCAGATCCTTTACAAGCTTTAGTTTGTTTTTTCGTAAAGGTCAATTTTTTATAAAAGGTAGATTTTGGTTATATCCTCTAAATTCATGCCCGATGGAGTAGATAAATGCATAGGTCTTATAAGATAGCAAGCAACTTTCTCCACAAGATCACCAGAAATGTTGACAATGTTTGCACCCGTGCAAAATGGGCAACTCTAAACTTCGCTTCGGATGGAATGAATTGTGGATGAACCTAACTAAGGGAGAGAAGATAAGCGAAATTTCATTTTACTAGTTTCAGAATTCTATTTTATGCTTAGCATATCCTTCCATCACATCTCTATCATGATCATACTTAACATGTCCCTCCGTAAAAGGGGCACAACCTCGACACAAATGAGAATGATGCAATAAGAAGAAGATGGTCAGCCCAGAGCTTATAGAGGGATAAAACATGTTATCACCGAATCAAATCACCCTCTAAATTGCATAGTTGTGTCTCTGTTTGAGCTTACAATGTGACTGGGTAACATGGGTGCTATCTCCAATTTATGGGACTTTCTACTTAAGATAGTCCTTCAAAGAAATCTCATTCTTTCTCCTAAACTACCTACCACAATATACTCTAATGCAGCCAAATCTATCTTATCCTAATCTATCTTTCAAAGGGACCATGGAGGGAGAGTGTATGAAAACAAATCCTATAGTAAAGTGGTGATACACCAGAAAAGGAGGGTAAGAGAATACTTTTATAATGCGTGAAAATGGAAGTAAAATACATACTAGAGAGGGTGATAAGAATTCTCAACATTCTAGCAACTACATTAACAACAATATTTCATACACACACAATGATAATGAATCCAGTAGGAGTATAAAATATACATAATATATTTGTAATGAGGTTGAAAAGGAAAGACGAATGCAAATAAACACAATAGGGGATAATACATCCACAACCTTGCATCTATTGCTTCATGATATGCACAGATTCGATCTATAACAAAATAAATGCCTCAATCACCATGCAATGAGTCCACTATAAGGGATCAGAGAACATTGGTTTGACAAAACCAAAATTATGGAGTTTTCCTACTCAAAACTATCTCCCCTTACAATGAGCCCAACACTCTAATTTTTAGAGTTTGGAAGAGAGAGGATTGAAATCTCGAAATCAACATTCCCACCATTTGAAAGATGCAATAAATTACATGGAATGATGGTATGTTTCTTGCAAATGCCTTCCCATGTTGTGCCATAACTTGTAGTAGTGAAAAATTTATGCCCATGCTTGATTAAATGCATCTTCAACCACTAATAACATTTTTTTAATAACCTCGCACGTTTTCCTTAAAATCATCATCAAAACTTAATCAATTTATGTATTTATTGGTTGATGTATGTTGTTCTTGAAGTCATTATTCCAACGAGAGCACTTTTGTGAAAATCATTGAGAATTACAAAAGTTATGGTCTTCGAGTGCGAGAAGATATTTCAAGTTTGCAGAGATTTCTTACATTTGATGGGATTAAGCATTTAAATTTTTATAGGTAGATATGTTTCTTTCATTTTCACCGACCTACCCTCATTAAATTTTATGACTGTTTGAAGTTTGGGGTTAGGATGTTCCACATGGGCTCTCATGATCCACATTTTCCTTTGCATTGTGGGTTTTGTGGGTTTGGATGTCCCATGTGTCTTGGGATGTTTGGGAAAAGATTCTCCACCTTTTCTAATTCCTTATTTGTGCAATGAAATTGGCTATTTTGGGCAAGGAAGTTCCACATTTTCTTATGTGGCTTGAGTTGATCTTCTCCACATCGCCCGACTCGGGCTTTTTTGTCCTTGCACATCCATCGTTGATGGGCAGGTGTGCTATTGAGTGCCGAATTTTCCACATTAAAATTTCCTACAGGTGTTTTGGTGATTTTATTTTTTGCATACATATGTCCCAAGTTCATGTGGGACACGGGATTCAAATTTTCTCGCCATTACCACACTTTGACTTGCTCATTTAGTAGATCAGCTATTTAGGATTTTTGGGTCACGACTACCCTCGACAATTTTTTTATGCCTTTTATGCATTGCACTTGGTCACTTAGCATTTTGGGACCGACTTAGGTATGATGAGTCCGGGTTTAATCTACATTGGTTCCATCTGCAGCCTCTAGATCTGATTTGCACTAAAATAAGCCCTTGACTTCATTTTTTCAAATTTTGTGAATTTTTACTAACTCCTTGGATTTTCCTTTGGATAGGGAAGTTAGAGAAAAGATAAGGGATCCTCAAAACCTGATTTGGGCCTCAAACCCTTTTTTATTTCTTAATCGTGAAGAAATGCAAGTTATCAAAATTACCTTTGGGGGTAAATTTTGGATAACACCACTTCAAGGATTAAGTAGTTTCAACTTATCTTTGTTATCTTTTTAGTTGTTATCAGTTATCTTAAGTTAATTAATTATAATTAAATGAAATGTTCTAGCGTGTATGATCTGTAAATTTTCCATTTTACATCATGTAAGTGAAAGAGTAATGTGAAATTGATAAAGTTACAGCTCATTACATGAAGAAATTCTAACTTATTTCATAATTATTAAGTATAGTGAACCCACACAAGCTGTGGGAATAAATCTAAAAGCAAGTGCATGAAATGAAAGTATATGTATTTAAATATATTATGATAAGAAAAAGGAAAATCCCTCATTTCTTGATTGGATGTATTTTCCTACAGTCATTTGGTTTTAGCTTTCTTTTTCCGCTCCCCATTTCATCCTCGGCAAGTACTCGAAAAGTGAAACAATAGTCTGTTAAATCTACGGATTAAACCATTCTCTTGCATTCATAGTTTCAGATAAATAAACTTTCGTGAACATGAACGTGAAATCATGCATTGAAAAAATGAATAAATGCATAATGTCAACATGAGAAACATGCCACAAGGAAACACAGATCACAAGGTACATCTTGAACAAAATAAAAGATCATATTCAAAGTATGAATTGCATTATGCTCCAAGAACACAACTATTGATTTGAAAAGGAGGGAAAGTCTTTCGATGTCAAATGTATAGTTTTAGTGTGCAAGAAGGAAGTAGTTAGATAAGCACACCAAGGATCATTAAATAGACCAAATTGTCTAGTATCAAATAAAAGGAAAACATCTATGCATGGAGTTTTAGATTTCGATACATGTCTTCACGATAAGTTCGTAGAATAATACAAATAAAATATTTAACGAATGGATTGTTTTTCCTAATCAAAGCTGGTAAAAGATAATGTTAGAAAGGTTATAATTTCATTTTAGGATGATAAGCATGAAAGGAACGATAACCAGATCGTACCAAGCCAAGAACACAAATGCTAATTAAACACCACGATCAATAAGATGAAAGTAATTCGCTAGAATAACTTTACATAAACCTTTGCAAACAAATGAGAAGCAATATCATATATTATTATGAAACTCAATGCAATACATTGAGAATGTGCCTTGCTTAAATAGGCAAGGAATAACAATCTAAGAACCAGTCAAGGTCGTAGATCAAGCCATAAATCAAGGAAATAACTAGTCATCAAAGAACTAGTCAAGACCATAGATTTAGGAGAGAACTAGACATCAAGGATATAGTCAATACCATAGATCAAGGAAAGAACTAGTCAATACCATAGATCAAGGAAAGAACTATACCTAACAACTAGATAATATCTCCTAATATCTAAATAAGATAAAAGAAATATCCACACACATAAATGGGTGAGGATAAATACAATAAAGGTAAATAAAGTACCTAGGTGAACATGAGCTAAGGT
Organism: Taxus wallichiana var. yunnanensis; assembly: GCA_018340775.1. Lineage (NCBI taxonomy): Eukaryota > Viridiplantae > Streptophyta > Pinopsida > Cupressales > Taxaceae > Taxus > Taxus wallichiana. The sequence continues at coordinate 434,639,853 of CM031243.1, forward strand.
AAATACCTACTCTAACAAAGTAACAAGGTTCAATATTGATGAAGGAATGCAAGTTTACATTCATCAATTGAAGCTTCAATCATGTTCCTATACAAACATTTCAAGATAAAAATAAGAAGTTATGCAATCTTGATAAACAACCAAAATGATACACAAACAAATTTGGCCTTCCTCTTCACATGATTTCTAAAGCTAAGGGCATTTTCATCAACAATAGATCATCTTACAGCAAGATGAAAATGAAATGTAACCCACCTATGTATTATCAAGAGATTATCTAGATGTTCATAAAAGAAAGTTGTTGCAAAAAGATAACTGATCTTCGAGATAAGAGTTTCTTGTCAATTAAAAACTAGCACCATTGCAAAAAAAAGTTCAAAAAGGAATCTTCTAAAACTTATGCATTTTCAAATGCAACTCTCAAGAAAAGGATTGTCTCAAGTTTCAGGAAAAATATCATGCAAGGTATAGTTGTTTTGTAAAGCCAATGCTCATCAAGTCAAAAAAGGAGAAAACTGTATCAATTTCTTGTAAATCAGAATAGATAATGACATTTGCAAAGAAGATATATCTCACACAAAATCAGATGTAGCATTCCAATATAGAAATTCAATGGAATGAACAATGAACAATACATCTTATGGTGGAATTGTTTTTGACATTGGCTTGTTAACACAGATTCTATAAAAGAATTCATTGCTCAGATTTCCACTAAAAGTGAGAATGCCGAGCATGGAACATCAAAGGATCAAGAACAGGTATCAAGCTTATAAGAAATTTCCAATAGCAAATTCCAATCTCGTAAAATTATGGCTGTCAACCCAGGTGCATGATCTCATATCAAGTTACAAATTCATTCTCAAGCAAATAATAACGACCATTCCAATTTTAAAGAAACAAAGTTTTGCAAGTGAAAATAGCTTCTCGAAATGTGACCAAAGAAGCTCCAAATACTTTATATATTCTCAAAAGAAATTTAGTAATGAAAGTATATAATAAATCTTAGATACTTAAAACATAATTCGAAAATGCAGTGAACCTCGTGTGTTTAGAAATTTCCACAAAAACACGTTTCATTTTATCAGTGAAAAGTTCTTGAATAAGCTACAGTTAGCACGGAAAGGCTCAATATGTGAAGATCCTATACAGCCAATGCAAAGAATGCAAAGAAGACAAAAAGGGGTTTTTATATATTATGAAATACAGAGACAAAATTCTCAGAGAACTTTTAAAAATGGCTAACCCATTACAAAACGAAATCAACAAAGTTCAATATGTGCACCCACAAAATCTCCAAGCGAACCGATCAATAAGAATGAGAAATGTGCAAGAAATGAGTACGATAAAACAAGTTTTTCATCATAAATGGGGAGTCATTTTGGACAGGGAACTTAATCACAAATAATGGTAATCACCAAGAGAAAATACAACAGAAGTTCCCCATTATGATCTCAAATCAAGCTATACAGTCAACACATAGCTTAATTCATTGTAAGATGGGTTAAATACAAAACGAAATACCCAGAAAGATCGGGGCCATAGTGTCCACGAATGATGTAAAAGGAAATCATTACCCACCTTTCAGAAGTAAGCCCCAAGTTTTCAAACTGTTAAATTGAAGCTGAAGTAGTTCATTTAGATGCACCTAGATTTTAAGAAATTACTGAATATTCACCCAAAGCAAGAGTTTCCTTTTCGGAGAGTCATAGGCAAGAATTTCATAAGCTCCAAAGATCTATATGGCTACCGCATATGCTTAGAAAAGAACGAATCTAACCTAGATCACAGAATGCATCTTGAAGTATAGATTTATAGTGAAAATGTAAAAGATAAAAATAACATGAGGAAAGAACAAGAAATAGAGATTTGCCTTCTGCATGACGGCTGAACCACTAGATTCAAGGAGCTCATCTTAACATCGATCAATCTCTAGAACCATAGCTCAACCACGAGCCGATAGATGAACAAAACAACGACCTAGGATCTTAGAATGCAAGGGTCAAGCTACGCAGACTCAAAGTTTTAAAAAATCCAATGGCCACCGAATAAAATTTGCATGGCTTCGCCAGCCCCTCAAGGACTGAAGTGAATTGATAAAATGATTTAGTGTTCAAAATATTTTGCCTACGTAACCCAACTAGTGAGTTAACCAACTGAGGTAGAGTTCAAAATATACATGTGAAACCATCTCATTCAAATATCCCTAATCCTTTAAGGTTAAGCATTTCACCACCGACAAGCTGTGAGGGGTGATTCATCATGTAGAGGGGGTTCCCGCCTATTAGTGTTTCCTTTGACTATATACTATAGTTTATGAAATGATTAATAAAATATTGAATGTCACCATAGGTTGACTATGATATGGAGGTGGACAAGCAATATATGGTCAAGATAGATGCTAGATGCCAAAGCTGGGAATGATTACCTTAAACTCCTCAAAGATACCATAAAATTTTCAAGGAAACCTCATACAAGGAGGAAAGGGACGAGTTTTACATGTGATCACTAGGTGACAAAATTTGGTGTTTTCTATACATTGTTAGTGAGCATGTTAGCTATTGCGTTGTTGTGATTTATTCCCTCTACACACAAGTGTTTGCCTTAGAATAAAGATGAAACTCCATTGGTTCATGCATCTACATTTTTTTCTCAATTTTATTGTCTATGTACTTAGTCAAAGCCCCCAATGAATTTGGTGTATCACCCAATTTCAATTCAGTTACAACAATCTTTTTACCCTCAAAACCCCAAAAAATTAGTTTAGGATACATCAATAAGGAACCGTCCTTGATACTAGATAATCACCTCAACAATAGGTATACCCATAGACCTGAGGTGTTTACATTGTATCTACAGAAGTGAGAGATAAGGAAAGCTTATAAACCCTATTGTCATCTCTCAACAAGGTTTCACTTCGAGAGATAACAAGAATTAGTTTTTAGAATTTATGACAATATCTTTTAAGGAGGTTCCACAATGAAATTATATCTCAATAAGTAAGTGTACCATTCCATATCGATGGTTAACAAAATTTAGTATAGCCAATTTGTAATCCCTTATTTTTATATTAATAAAATAATTTTGGATGCATTTTTAGCACAAAATTCCAGCCAAATTGTTATGTATGATATTGATCACAAGATTTCTCCAATTCATTGATACTTTGTTTCCATTCATTGCACTAGAAGATATTTACTTATTTATTATTCTTGAAACCCAATTTTTAATTTTTAAAATTTTTATTGTGTCAAGAGAGACAAGAACTAAAAAAATATTATCTCTAGAGAGAAAAAAAAAAAGATATTTTATGTAGGGATATAAAATGATATTGTTTCTAGAGATACAAAATAATATTGTCTCTTAAGAGACAAAATAAATATTAATGTATATTGTTTCAGGAGAGACAATAATTAGAGAGCCCGCTTTGAGACAATATACAACTATTTTATTGTTTTTATTTTAGATGATTTGGTTAAGTATTGTCACAAATATTATCCGAAAACACCCACTTGTAGTAGTAATGGCTTAATGATTTTTTTTTAATTTGATATTATTTAAACCTAGTGATAGAAATCATTGCATTTGGAAAACTAATTATGAGTGGTTATTTGGATCATTTCTATCACAAAATGTATCACTTAACTTACATTTCCTTTTCATCTTCCTTGGTTAGAAATAAATGTGGTTTGTGTTGAAATAGTTCTAGATATTATGATACTTTTGGGTCTTCTTCATAAGGAAAGTATATGCAAGGATAAGTGAAGAAGAGATGAAAATAAACCTTCTAACAAATATATATATTTAAAAATAACTCTCTCACAATTTTGGATGATAAAAAAAGATCATGTTTTCAAAAAATTTGAGGATCCCACATTCTTAGACAAATCATGAACCAATGAAAAGTGATTTTTTTAAAACTTTACAATTTTTCAGGAAAATGTTATTAGATATACAGAGACAATGTAAATGGTTTTTTTAATCATATATTATAATTTATAATACCCCCTCATAATATTATGAAAAAATTGAAAATCATATCTAAATCATGTGAGTTATTTGTAAAAATTCCCGAGAGAAATATTATATTTTAGGATGTCATAATTGTAGAAAGTGAACTTTGCTATAGGATGTAAGCATATGGAATGAAGAAAATATTTTATTTGAAAGAAACTTAGAATCCTCCACGAAGTTTTCAGCATGTTTCTAGTATACACATCAAAATGGATTTGATTAAAAGGATTTAAAAACTCTATATAAAATAAAATTTTAGATGTAAAAATCTAAATTCCATAATCTTTTCCGACATTACTGTCTACCTATGTGATTTTGGAAAAAGGTATGAACAATTATTGAAGCATACTAGAAGGAATATTTTATAGAAATGCCAAAGAAGAGAATTATGTGTCCTATGGAATCATAGATAAGGGATGTGAATTCTTTTAAAAAATTCCACAAGGAAATGAAACTTCACAAAATGCAACTACAAAATTGCACATAATGGATTTTTTCAAATGTCTTACAAGCTTTCAAGAAAATACAATTGTTGGCGTATTACATTGTAGACGATGTGGTTCACCTTCCTCATTGGGTATCTTGACATTGCACCTATGTTCTTTTCTATTGAGCTTCTTATCTCCTCTAGTTTTTTATAAATAAACTTGTATGTTTCGTACATTAAATATCAATAAAAGCTCAACATTTTTGTATCAACAATTACTAGGAGTAAAGAAAATTTCAAAAAACCTTTATAAAAATTCTTCCTATATTAGATTTAATGTCAGATTTCGAATGGAGTATAGACATCATTAAAATCATAAAGGACATATGAATTAATGAAAAAATATTTTCAGAATCTGATCTTACAAACCTATATATAGACATGAATACAAGTCAATGTGAATGGAAAATGCCAAGACAAATCTAGATATTTCATTAAATAGCATCAAGAAACATTACAAAAAATAGAGAAGATGTTTGTAACTTTAGGATTTTCTTACAGTCTGAAAAAATCCCATGCAACATTAACACTTGATCAATCCACAATCATTTACCCAAAATTTCATTATATATTTCTCTTATAAAATAAAACTCATGAAAATATTTTCACCTATATCACACATGCAAATATATAACTCCAAATTATAGAGTTATAGTTCATCTTTAGACTTGCACAACCACCTCCAAAAATGTGTAAGTTCGTTCTTGATACTCACCTTCACCCCCTTAATTTTGAACTTCTAATTTTTTATTCATGATATAAGTGTTTATTTACGGATTTTTCATATTCCTAGTCATAAATGCTAAAAGAACTTATCAAATATTCCAATTCTTATTCTCACAAAGGATTTGCAAAAATATCTACAAATTGATCTTGAGATTTGTAAAATTGTAGACATATATCTATGTTTTTAACCATCTCCCTCATGATATGATATATCGTGTGGATATTCTTACTTCTCTTGTGAAAAATAATATTGTTAGATAATAATATTGGTGATTTATTATCTTAAAAATAGTTGTTGCATCTTTCGATTCTACATTAAATCCTTCAATATTCTTCACATCCAAATTGTGTGACATGTTTCTCTTTTGGATGTTAGATATTATGCTTCTATGAAGAGAGACATACTATGGGTTATTTCATTGATTCTCACAAAACTATCCCTATTCAAAAGTGGAAAAAATATCCATATGTAATTTTCCTATCATCCACACTATCGATATTATAGCTATTTGTATAACCTCCGAGTTTGAACTTATCAAGTGTACTATAAAAGTTTCATGATTTCTAGTTCCACATATATACCTCAAAATTATTTTTCTATCCTACCAATATGAATCTTTAAGAGACTACATGAAATTTGAGACTAGGATCACACCTTACATAATATCAAGCCATGTGGCTTTCAAATACATAACACTTAAAACAAGTATTTGGAATAATTTTTGATCCACAAGTGATCTACTATCTTCTTTTCTTAATTTTTGATCTACTACAACTAATGTTATGGCTAGCTTACATTTCAACATCTTAAATCTTGTCATGATGTCATTAACATAGTTTTCTTGTGAATTAAAAATTCTAGCCTCTCATGCTACACTTCAATGCCCAAAAATAGTGCATGATGCCTAGATTTATCATCTCAAATTCTTTCTTCATGACATTTTTAAATGAATCTACAGATAGGTATCAAGTATGATTAAATCCTCCACATATAAACATAAAATCAAACTCTTACTTTTTTATTTTATCTTGAAGTATAATGTACGCTAGTTTTGTACCTAATGAATTCATTGTGAAGTAATATAAAAATCAATCCTACTGTACCACTTTCAGAGGGATTTGTTTTATTCCATAGAGTTTTGATCAACATGTGTAGATTTCCCTCATGATATCTAATCTCATAACCTTTTGGTGTTTTCACATACACTTCCTCTTCAAGGAATCCATTCAAGAATGTTTACTTCACATCCATCTAATATATAGGCCATTTTTTTAGATGTAACTGAAAATATTGTTCTTACTTGTGTCCAAATGTGCTACTTGAAAAAAATTTCAATTATAATATAGTACATGTTCATGAGTAAATCCTCTGAAAAAATACTATCTTCATGCTTCCAAAATTTCCTTGTGTACTATACTTTTTATTGTAGACACATTTTACTCATATCATATTCGACTTTCCTTTTGAAAGATCTAAAACTACCGATGTTGATTATTTTCTAAGATGTATATCACATCATCCACGTGTTGAGCAAAAATATATTAATTCATTGATTATTAAAAAAATTATCTACAACTTCTATTTTCAATAATTTCCCAAACTTCTTGGGATCTCGAGCAATGCCTTCATTATTAGGGAAAAATACTCATAATTTTTACCCATGAATTGGGTCCTCTACAAAATTGATACAGATGATCCAAATGTAGAAGCCATTTATGGATGTCTAATTTATAAATCTACTAGGATACCATTTTTTAGAATTCTAGCAAATAAAACAAAGAATTCGAATCAAAAGACTATAAATAAAATCATAAGTTAAATAGTATCAAACATTGTTGTACACTTCCTATTCCTCCTCCTTCCTTATGGCTTCCTTTCCTCCTTATTGAATTGATTAAGCATACCTTTATTTGATAGAGGGATTTCAACTAAAGATAGAACACTTAAAAATAGAATGGTAAACTACAAAATAGAGCATGTTGCGCATGCATAAAAAAGTTGTTTTTTTGTATTTACTTTTTCTAAATTTAGGAGTAAAAATAATGACAACATGCTTAAAAGTAAACTATTATTTCCATGTAATAATATATTAGATTGGAATTATCTTTTATTTCGAATAATCTAAAAACATTCCTTCAACTATTGTTATCATTTACTTTTACATCATGAAACAATGTTTTCCTATAATAATCATTAATATTCCCTTCATTGCAATCTCCCATCTCTTCCTATGATGCACATAACAAATATATACAATTGGTTGGGAAACAATTGTTGTGAGTATGAGGTGTCTAGTTCAAAATCTCTTGGTTGAAAAGTGCAATAACATCACAAGCATTGGGGTCATGTTTTTAATATAGAAGATAATTATTGATGGCCACGATTGAGTTTTTATAGTTGATGATTTTTTTTTCTTAATCCAAAATGTTATACTTCATTTTGCAACACGTTATTATAAAATGAAAGGTATATGTATGACTGAAAATCCAAATGTGACCTTTAGTCACACTCGAACTCCCAAGGTCATGTTAGGATAACCGATGTGGAATGAGTGGATGGATATGGGTAGAGAAATATAGTGAATATGTTATACATGGATGAAATATGTTAAAATGAGATTAACAAGCTATCAAGGTAAAACATTGGCATCAACACACAATATCAAGATCTTCTCGTCAAGGGAAAGAAATTCCCTTCTAACCTGAATGGGTCTAATGGATGGGTCAAAAATAATAGCCACACAAAGAGTCCAATCAATGAATATGTCCATAGAAATCCTCTGTAGTGGTTGTGGGATATGTGCAAAATCTAATGGGTTCCTCGAAATGATGTCTAGACAAGGTCAGGGAATAAATTAGAGAGACACGGTTTGAATATATATAAATTTTAGTGTATTGGGTGATATATAACTCATTCACTTTGTCGAATTCTATTTTAAGGATGTTTAGTTGTGAGATAATATCAGGTGGTAGTGGAGATCTTCAGAAAACTAGCATACGCAAGCATGTGTCAATTTATGTGAGTAGCTTGGGCCCGTTCGATTGGGGGACCCTAGGATCGTTATTGTATGTTCTTGGTTGTTGTGGTCCTTGAATGGTAATGTGTTCATTTGTGTAATTTTAATCTACAAAATAAAATAACAAGCTAATCTAAGTAAATGAAAGCTACTCTATGTTTTTGTATTTTCCAATATAAAATAAATAAATCAATAAACAACAATCTAACCTACCTTATACTAATTTTATTTTTTTTAATTTATAGCTTTTAGAATTAACAGAGGAAAATGAAGAAACGAATAAATGAATTTCCTCTAATTTAATTAATAAAACGTATACAAAAAAAAATCGTATGTAGTTATTTATCGTGCAATAGTATATTAAATGTATAGTAATTTAAATGAAGTTGTTTCAAGAAATAATTGTGGATTATCAAATCCTCTTCCTATCATGTAGAGACACGAGTAGATTTGAGGCCTTTGAGAATATTTTCTTCCCCTACAACTTCCCTGATAGAACGTGAGAAGATACAATAAAAACAAAAATTTACAATAAATTTTTCATTATCTATGGTGATATAGAAATATTCCTCTAGATATTCTTCCCTCATAAATCAATAGGGATCCGAAGGAAATGATATATCACAAGAAACTTCTATAGAAGATGTGAAAGATTCTTTGAAATGATCTAACTATTTGCAATAACTAAAAATATTTATTCTACTCTATTTGATAAGTGTGCATACATTCATAGACAAATGAAGAAACTCAATAACAACCCCCAATCTGAAATTACATTGCCAAGACGATCCCATTTTTGGTATCACCTTTTCCCCGAGTTATCTTTACCAATATTTTGTGTCCACGTGAGTCCAGAGAACTGACAATGTAAAGGAAATAGTAAGAATAAAGCATTGGAGAAATGGAATCTTGATGGTAGTCTAGTTACAATGTAGGCAGAAGAAAGGAAGCATAAGAGAAAATATCTTAGCTATGTAGTTTCTAGCAAGATTGTGGCAACTCAACTAATAAAGATACACAAATAATCTCCATCCGTTGGCCTTAGAAGAAGTGATGGTTTTATAGAATTTTTCCTGGAAGTTCTCTAAGACACTTAATAGTAATGGGGTACTACATAATAGCATGAAGGGGTAGTTAAATAATCAACTAGCAATTAGAATTGGAAGGGGGTGTGAATAGAAATTAATCAAGCCCAAAATCAAATAAAGTGACTCAAAAATGTGTGCTAAAAGTGAATTGGAGTGAAGCAACACACTTCTAATTCATACATGAAGAGTTTCAGATGAATCACACAAAACAACCACCGTAGGTAGGGCAACAAAGTTGTGTAACCACCACCAAGGAAAGGCATCAATTTTGTAACTAAAGTGAAAAACTAAAGGAAAAACAAAGCGGGAAGCCAAAAAAAGGAGTAAATGGATAAGGTAAACTAGGCTATAAATATGTACTGGAAAGAGGTTAAGAAGCTCAAATACCTTTGGAAAAGACATGAATCATCATTGGGGAATTTTGAACTATTTCTCAACAATCTAGCATGTGTAAATTTGTGTGTGTATAAATACCTTCTAGAATAAACCAAAAATGAAAAATGTTTACACTGCTTAATATTTAATCTTTGAAGATTTTAATAACTTAAATATTTTTGTTATAAATTAATATTAAATAATCTAACTTTTAGAGATTACATTTTTTTACATTTTCAATACATTATATTATATTTGTTAAACCACTTTAAAAAAAAGTGTACGATGGAGAGAGAAATTGTAAAAAAGTGGGAAATCGTTGTAACTTCACCATATAAAGTAACTATGACTTAAAGTGTAATTTCCTTTAAATTTAGTATACGGTTAAATAGGGGAAAATTCATCATGGAAATTTTTTTATAAGAACTTGAACTAAATATATATCATCACAAGTTGAATATTTTTATTATAGCTCACCCATATCCATATGATTTAATAAAACTAGAGACATACATATCGTCATTAGTATGATCTCTTATACAATATCAAGACTTTTGAAACATCCAACATTGAATTTCTTTCCTCAAGATTAAATAAATTATTTAACTCCTCTATTGTGACTCTAATCATAAACAATTATCATTAAAGAGAAAAAAACCTAAAATATTTTGATTCCTAATAAAATAGAGTCCTGGGTAAGCTCGTAAAGCATACACAATAAATTGGGACAAAATTGCTAGTGCTAAACAAATTATACTCCACACATAGTGAGAAAACTATTAAAGACATGAAAATTAAAATTATTAAAAAAATTCATATCTATTTAAGTTGACTCACGAGTAAACTCCAATAATGAAAGTACTAAAATATAATTGCATGATTTTTCCAAAAGCTGTGTAAAGGTAACTTAACATCCACATATGTAACTCATTATCCAATTTCTCCCCTCGGGAAAATATTTTGTTGTCTCTCAAAAGTGCACCTGTAGAGAGATGGTTGCAGTGTTCTAGTCTTGCAAAATTTATCTCTCTTTCGTAGATACAATGGAAACACCTCGGGTATGTGGGTTTGCCTATTTTGAAGTGAGTCTCTCGGTATCAAGCCCGGTTCCTTATTGATGTATCCTAAATTTATTTTCTGGGGTTGAATAGTAAAAGATGACTTTAAAATGATTTAAAACTAAGGTGATACAAAAAAAATTATGATGTCTTTGACTGAGTATATGCACAATTGATACGGAATGAATTTCGATGCACATGCCAATACTTTTCTAAAGCTAATTAAGCATAAAAAATTTGATGTATTGAGGGATAAAATCACAATAGTATAGCTAAGTTACACATACTCATTAATTTCATGCACAAATTACTGAATTTGCAATAGGGTAAGATGATTAATCAGGGAATTCAACATTCACAAGATTAATGGAAACGTACACAAGACTGAAAATAACTAGAAAGGAAGAAAGTGCTTCACATTCAAAGAGAAAAGTTGGAAGAAAGTTCTTCATCAATCTTTCATCTAAAAAGTCCTCCCCGTGATTTTCCAATGAAAACAATATATAGAAAAATTGATTCACCTACCCTTTCTAAAAATAGATTAAGGTTGTACTCCCCCATGCATCCTATTTTTATCAAAGGAATAGAATAAAGCAAACTAATACAAATAGGTATTAATAGCATTTTATTACATCACATTCAAACTATATTTGACTATTCTATTTTTAAGAAAAACATGGGTGAATAATTTTCTAATAACAAATCTTGCTTGATGAGAAAGTCTCCTTTTAGTGGATGCAGATTTTGTCCTTTTGTGAGGGCATGCAAAATCATCTTGCTTTGTGAGTGAGAAAAATTAATTACATTATTTGCAATACTTGCAAATATAATTCATCCAAACATCCACTTGATGGGGACCACCTCTAAGCTCAGGTTCTAATGTTGACATTCCTTGTCCTTAAGTGGTCACATGGATAAGATACTGTAAATCATCTCCAACCCCTCCAATAGAGAGGACCACCTTTGCAGCTTCACCATTTGATGGGTACAAGGTAACTTTTGTAAGTATCAAGGTAATCTGTTCTTTGATTATTGGTTTGGATGACACATTATATAGTTTGGGCCTTATATAAGGTCAATGTAAATAATGTCGTTCAGCCACCCATTGATAAAACATGGTATACTATAGTCTACCACCTTATGTATTTCTTGTTGGATTTTGCATTCGATTAGAATAAGAGCATACATTACATTTTAGGAGGTCTAGCATGAATATTATTTGGTCAAATCTTTGGTATATTCGAGCTTGGACTATAGTTGAGATCCTTTTGATGTGAAAAATGAAATAATTTTTTTAATCATGGGGCTAGCCCCTCGTGACGATCACTCACTCTTGCATGTGACTTGTTGGTGGTATATGCAACTCATGTTGAGTTTTCTTTGATATTTGTAACAATATTGGGTCATTTATTTTTGTACTGTTTGATCTGGTGCTGTCAATTTCACACCCATGATTAGGGTTTCAACTCTACAATTAATTTGGTTGGTGACATATGACCATGACGGTTTGATTTTAGTTTGGGGATTGATCTTCAACCCTCGATCTTTACATGAATTGATCTCGATTGTCAATGCTTCAATAATTGTTGAGTTCTGTTGACTCACCTCTCGAGTTTGCATGGTAAAGGGTAACTCGACCTTAATGATCATTTCATTTTGGTTTTTCATCGATAGCGAAGCCTTGGCAACATTTTTACCGATGCCATTGTTAATTAATTTGTGAGCTCAGATCCGCTACAAAAATTGTTCGCCGTTGTTTTCCACTTAGTCTCGAGTTCTTTGAGCAAGGTGGTCATGGGGTTTGTCACCCATTGTCGTGATATTTTAGCTCGATATCACTACAGATTGGTATTACATTTGAATTTCTTCGTCATTTCTTTATCGAGATCCACTTTTGAACTCTCTATATTCTATGGAGCTCTGCGAGCACTCGTTGGTTTCATTTTGTTTGTATTTCGTGAGCTTGGATTTTTTTTTCATCCTCTATCCAAGGGGTCGATTAGCTCAAGCTTTCGAGTCCTTTTTGTGGCCATGCATTGGTAATTTATGATCTTCCCTTAGAAGTGGTTACCATTGTTAATCACTTGAGCTCGACTATTAAACCGACATCACTGTTTGATGAGGATGGTAAGTTTTTAATCTCCTCAGTTTCACTGTCGCATTGTCATTATCACTTTGACTTGGTGATATTGATAATCACTTTTTTTTCATTTTCTATGTGATCTCTTGGTTGAACTTGGTCATTTCAAGTTGAAACTCATTTATGAGTTTTCTCCTCTTTAGCTCTGAACTCGATGACCTCTCAAGGGTTTTCTCAACTTCAATTTAATCAATAAGTTCTTGTTTCTTACTTTGATTTTGATACCCATTTAATGGGATTTTCAATTAAAGTTAGAAACTATATTTTCTTCCTTGGATCTACAACTTGAAAATGATTCCCAATGGGAATCATAAATTTCTAGAATGTTTTAATCTTCTTCAACTTTGGAAATGCATGAGTTTTCTTATTTTAGAGATCCTCGCCTTGTACCTATATATTTAAAAAAATTGAATGCTAAAATGGCTCTGCTTCACTTGCTAACCGCATTCATTCCTTTAAGTTGTATTGAAAAATTATATGAAATTTTAATCGTCGTGTATGAATGAATTATTTCCTAAATCAGATTCGCATATGTAATTTTTTAAATTTGTGGCTTGAAACATTCTCGGCCTAGATTTGGGTATTACTACTTTGATATGGGTATTGGAAATCATTTTCACTCCATTCTTTTGCTTGGGAATTCTAAGTTCTAAACCGAGTCCTGTCTTTTCCACCAGCCTTTTCTTCTTCTATTCTGATTCAAACTTAGCCTATTCTTCTCATTATTTTAAGCTTTGTTGTGTTGAGCCATGGTCAAGTTGAGATCCCTTTGACTCTTTTTGGGTTATTCTAGTTCTATTTAACCATGAATCTTGCATTTAAATTGGGCTCTGAACTATATTATGGCATCATGTACACTTCCATCTATTCCAGGTTTGGGCTCGAGGTCTTGAATCATTATGTAATCTTGAAGTTGTTTGGTTGCACTTGTAGCTCCTCTGTCACAAACATCTATGTTGTCATTGATTTCATCTTCTATCCTCTTTAAATACTATAACTTGTATCTTTTAAGTTTTGACATCTATTTGTAACAGTCATTTTGATGCTTCATTCTCCTCTTGATAACAACACTTGGTTATTTGAAAAATGTAACACTAGGTTTGATTTATTTTGTTGAAGTAATAGCATCATGCTAAGTTCTTATTTCTTTAGATGAATACACTATTAAATTATGTCCATGATGATCCCTTTTGTGATGAAGATGAACCATTTATTTGAAAAGTCATTACTTAGATGACTTGTCCCTTGTCAAAATATGATTTGCTTCTTTGGATTTGACATCTTCTTGATGGGAAGATAGGCTTGTTCATTTCATTCTAGAACTTACAGTATTAGTACTTTGATTATTTTTGATTTCATGAGATCTTTGTACCTTGTATGTGGCATTTTGGGAGTTGTAAATAGTTTATCATTCTTGTAACACCATTAGAAGGCATAAGTCTTGATTTAGATGCTTTGTTGAAATATTGTAGTCTTATTTCTTTTCTACTTAAATATTGTATTTCCTTTTATTAAAGATTTAATATGCATGCTGGAAAATTTAAAATGTCCATTTTTCATTGTGAAGCCCTATCAAAATTTTTGCCAAATTTCCTTCTTTTATTTTTGTTTTTCCTGTAATCTTATCTATCTAGTTAACTTTAGCCTGAAAATTATGTTTCTTCTGCTTCACCTTTGAGTTGTATTATGAAACATGTACTTCTATTTGCGAGCCCATTCTCTATTTTGTATCTGTAACTTCTTCCATTTCTAGAATATTTGTTGAACTTTGATTTGTATTCTTCCTTCATGCCGACATGTACTTATGACTTATCTGCTTCATGTACCATAGGATAGAATTCATTGAAATCTACAATCTTTATCTATAGTGAGGACTGTAAGACATGATTTATTTCTTCTTGGCTGCAACTTGTACCTGCACACTTAAGAAAATAGTTAGAAAATATTTAGGCTTTTTGGCCTCTCTTATGTCCATATTTTTTCTTTTCTTCTCTCTCCTTCTTTCCGAGTGAGTAAATCATGTATGCTATTACAAAAATTACTTCTATCAGTAGTGCCTTTGATCTTCATGTAATTTATATCTTCTTTTGTTAAGAGATCCATATGCATGAATTTGGATAGTATAGGAATATGATTTAACCCTATGCTCTTAACTCGATAGTTTTCCTCTTTTCTTTTTTAGGTATAGTGGTTTCAGTAATGAAGATGAACACATAACAAAGCTGAAGATGAGGATGCATCAATGAAAGGAGAAACCCCAAATCAATGATGGGTTCATTCATACTCCTCTATTTCCTCTTTCATGAATATGTACCTCTTATTTAAGTAGATATACTATAATTTTTAGTTACATCCCATAGGTTGTGTGGGAAAATTTGAAATTCCTTATGAATAAAACATTGAATTATGAAATTGAGTTGTGTATTTCTTTCTACATTTTAGCTTTTTGCATTGATTGTATGATGAACTAAACAACCCAATAATATAATTTAATGTCTTGAACATGAAGGAAAGAACATTAAAGAATACCTATAACATCCAAAGAATGAACTCTAATGTTTGTAATCAGTAGTTATGATTTTTGTTCCAAAAATTAACACTTCACTTATTTTACAATTCAAGTCTTCATCAAGATAAGACATCTGTCCTTTGGATCCTTGTGTTCTTTTATTGAAGATAGCATGAAATTGTAGACTATGTGATCTATTATGTTTTTTAATAACACACATAGCTGAAAATTTCATGTAATCATTAATTGATTAAAAATCCAATATTGTCTGCGAAAGAACCTCCCTAGCTTAGGTCCACTTACCAATTCCATCCATCATAACAAATTTTCTAGTTGCCTACTTTTGCAAAAGTGCAAAAATTTTCAACATTTCTAGTGATACTCGTGGGGAAAGCTACCTACTAGCTTATAAACCGGTGCCTTGTTTTTTTCCATTAGGCATGGAGTCTAAAGCATGTAACCAAAATCCACCTTTTCGAAGGTCTAACCTTTCCAAAATGGACTAAAACTAGGAAAGGATATGGTAAACTAGATCACGTGCATGAATGCACTTAATGAATTAAAAAAACATTGCAATGTGTTGGAACTTCACTTATTGAAGGGAAATCCTACTCTAAACAGAAACTGTAGCATTTTCAATAACAATGTTTGAGAAACATACCATTCACCAAAATGGGAAGTTTCTCTCCATTCAACCTTGAGAGCTGAAATCATGTAAGGAACACTCTAGATTGTATAGAACTTCGTGTGTCTTCCCGACTTTGTACGATCAACATCCTGCTTTAACACAATATCTCCTTCATTGAAGATTTGAAACTTGGATTTCTTATCAAAAGTCTACTCCATCTATTTTTGATTCTTTTCCATATTTACATGGGCTTTCTCTTTATCTCTTGTAATTCCATTAATTCTACAAAACAAACTTGTAATTGTTCATTCTCAAACAGCTTCATTTGATGCAACAAACCTGATTCGGCTAATTCAACTAAAATAGAAATTCTTGCTTCTCTTCCGTAAATAAGATTTTATGGTGAATTTCCCATTGATCTTTGAGGAGCCACCCTATAACCCCGAGTTCTAAATTCAAAATTAGATGCCAAGCTCTCTGGTTATCTTTGAGTTTTTCTTTGATGATACTTAAAATATTCTTGTTAGTACTTTCAACTAACCCATTACCTCATAGGTAATAATTAGATGATGAACTTAAATAATTTCCATGGTTGATAGCCCAATTTGATACATTTGCACCGAGAAATGCTTAAGCATTATCTCGAAATGATAGTTTCGGAACACCAAATCTGCAAACAATACCTTCATAAAAGGATAGTATAAAAGTTTCATTAGCATCTTTCAAGGCTATTATTTCAGTCCAACATGTAAAGTAATATTTAGCATTCAAAATCCATTTTTTTCCTTTTGATGAAGGTTGTTTTATCATGCCAATAAATTCAAGACCCCACCGCATAAAAGGTTGATCAATTGAAATAGGCTCCAAGGGTAGCAAAGCTAAACATTCTTTTCCAACAAAGAAATCACATTTTTACACTTTCTGATCAATTTGAAACAATCCTTGAATATGTTGGGCCAATAGTAATTAACTTTCCTAATTTTTAAGGCTATGGTATGTGCTGAAAAGTGACCTACTCTAGGTCATTCATGGAATTCCAATAATAATTCCTGAATTTTATCATAGTCAAGACATTGTAGCAAGATTCCATTTATATATTTTTTGAACAACACACATTCAATAAGAACATAGGGTACAACTTGTAATCTGAAATACCATCTTTTTTTTTTCCATACCTTCCAGATAGATGTCATGTTGTAGATAGTTAACTAAATTAGTCATCCATCTTGATTCCTGAATTTCTTGAACAAGTTCAGGTTGTTGATTTTCTAGCTACACCATGATGTTTGATTGTTGATACGTAATTTCAGCATGTTGTTTTGTATCTTCTAGTTCCATAGCTTGCTGTTTTTCCATATCAACAATTAGATGTTCACACAAAGCTTTACCTCAAACTGTCTTCGCAACACAAATATAAACATCATACTCCATGACCTTCGTTATCCATCCTTCTCTTTTCTCATTCAATTATTAATTTAACAAGAAAGATTTCACACTTAGATTAGAAAAAGAACATAAATTTTGTTGTTTGAAAGCATGTACTTAAAATTATTTAGTCCTCTTACTACTGAAAGTACTTTCTTTTCAAGAAAAGTGTACCTTGTTTCATAGTCATGCAAGATTTTTCCAAAGAAAGCAATTGGCTGCTCAATGTTTTCATCATTAACCTGAGTTAATATGGCTAATATTGTTTCAGCTCCTATAAGTGCACACATTGTAAAATATTTATAAAATTTTGTATTTGCAAGAGTCGAGCTTGAGATATGGTTTCCTTAATTACTTCAAACCCTTCTTTCCCTTCACTGTTCCAAGAGAAATTTTCTCTTTCTTTAACATAGATGTCAATTGTTTCACCAATGCTGCAAAATCTGGAACAAATCTTCTAACAAAATTTATTTTTCTTAGAAAACTTTGTAATGCCTTCTTGTGATGAGGTAATGATAGTTGTGATATAGCTACAATTAAAGGTCAATTGCTAAACCATGTTTAGAAATAATATGAAAAGAAATTTACCTTGATGTACTAAAAATATAGATGTTAGCGAGAATCAAACATATTCCAAACCTGTCTCGCATAACCGAAAAGTCTACCTTAGATATATAAAAGGTTCTTTTAATTTTTTTGAAAATAAAGTAACGTCATCTAAATAAATTAGGATGCACTTATTTAACAAGCTACAAAAAGCCATGTCCATTGCATGTTGAAACATTGTACCCAACATTTGAAATACCAAAAGGCATGATTTTGTAAGCATAAGTACACAACTTGGTGGTAATATTTTTTTGTATCTATCTTCTTCTCGGACTAGAATATGGATGTATCCACTCTAACCATCCGTAAGAGATAATCTATCCAAACCATAAACTATTCTTAAAACCTAATCCATATTTAGAAGTGGGTAATGATCTTTTAATGAAGCTTTGTTAAGATATCTGAAATCCACACATAATATGATCTCTCCATTATTTTTCCTAATAGGAACTAGATTTTCTACCCAAATTGAATGCTTAACTGGAAAGATAATACTTGATTCAATCAATTTAGTAAGTCTTTCCTCATTAGAGGCTCTATTTATGGATTTACAGCCTCTGTTTTTGCCTAATCGGCTTAGAGTTTGGCTATAATTCAATAGTATGATATGCCAAACTGGGATCAAAACTTTTTAGGTCTTGGTATTTCCAAGTGAAAACATCTTTAAATTCCTTGCAAATATTAATAAAAGAATGTTTTTCAGCTAGAGAACATACCTTTCTGAGAAACATATTTTTTCCTTCATCAATTGAGATCTCTTCATAATTATCAACACTGGTTGACATCTTAGTTTTTTCTTTCCTTAAGTGGTCATCATTGCGTAAGATGTCTTCTATTGTGACTAAGCCTTGATGTAGTTTATTCGTTTTTAACTGAATAATCTAGTCACCATATAAGTTTTGTTATTTACCATGATTTACTACAGAGAATTCAACTTCTTTCTTTGTAAAAACCTGTAGATTTTCTCATCATTTTCAGAAACCTTCCAATTCAAATCATTATCAGGTATAGAAGGTATGACAATCAACTTTATATAAGGTTGAATATCATTATTTTAAAACTATTCCAATACTCCAAAACTAGCACCAATTTCTCGCAAGTCTATCTACATGATTATTTTCTATTCTAGGAATTGATTTGGATATTAATAGCTTTCAAATCTTCACTCATGTTTGAAAATATATGTTTGGAAGACTTCATTAATGATTCTTAAGAACATTGAAATTTCTTACTTGATTGATAACTAACTCAGAATCACCAAAAATCAGTAGCATTATACTACCTCTCTTTCTAGCCCAAAGTAAGCCATGAATCAATGCTTCTTATTTGGCCACATTACAAGTGCATGAAAATTGGAGACTCAAAGATGAAAAATATCTTTCATTTGTTGGGGAGGTAAGCATTAAACCTTCTCCTTGTCCTCTTTTATTTTTAGCTCCATCAAAATGAATCTTCTAAATCCCTTCTACTGCATTTTCTATTTTGGATAGCGAGGGAATTGGTGTATTTTCTTCATGCAAGCAATACACAAAAAAAATGTTCTTCAAATTATTTTAAAGGATAATGGGCATGTTCTTCATGTGTCTTTTCATCCATAAATAGGTTAGAAACACCATCTAATGCTGAAACATGAGCTGTATTATCAAAATCAGACTTGTCTAAGGCTGCATAATTAGCTAATGCATTAATAGTGTGAGGTTCAATGTCAAATATGAAAAACAGATTTTGAATTGATAGTAACCTTGGTCCCATAACATGTAGTGAAAAACAGGAAAGACCAATCTAAAGAGAGATAACCTACTATTTTTGCTGTGAAATCTCTTGATCAACATATAGCAAAGTAAGGAGGTAAATATACAATAATAATATGTTGTAGAATGGAAACATTTGGGCAAGCCTGTAATGTTACCTATAGATTTATGATTACACCTATTGTATTAGTTGTGGTCCCATCAAGCTGTAGAACACTCTTTTCTGTAGGTTCATACTGTAGACCCAATTTTTTTGCAATTGCTTTTGGCATAACTGTGTTACTTGCACCGCTGTCCACCATATAGTTGTGAACAAGATGTTCTCAATAATCACCGATAGATAAAATGGTGGTGGCCTTTTGATGTCATGAGAATTTAAAACTTTCTGAACCATCCATTTAACCTCTTTGATGTAGTCTTATTCCATTATTGTAAGGACCGTGCCTCGCTTTCTAGACTTCCTTTCGTTGTTTTTGAAGAAATTTGTAGCTTAGATAGTTAATGAGAAAGTAAATTGCTCTCCTAGAATAATTAGAGTGTCCCACATTGAGATGTTAACATTATGATTTTTCATTACATCAACAATGTTAAAATAAGTAACTATTTTAAAGATAAATTATACTATTTTAGCATAGGATTTGGTGAAAAATTATTCCGCTTCAACTTCTTTTGATATCCGAGGTATAAATAACCTTTGATTAGGTTGTAGCTATTTTTGCTGCTCTTTACCAGCTGACACAATTGCTGGTTTTTAAGGAAATGCACTACTCTTATATGGTTTTGGCCCTATACTTGTTATTTTATCGTGTGATGTGGCCATAACAAGCCTATTTTATTATTTTTTACTTTCTACAACCTTTTCTTGAGCCCTACTAATAACTACAATGAAATTATCATCAATTAAACTAACTACATTCTATTTAGGTGCCTTCGAACCTGATTATCTGCTACCCACCTTCCATTTGAGGCATGATAAATGTCTCACATTGAGGTTGTACAATAAGAATTATGTTCATAAAATTATTTGGGAAACAACCAGATGAATGAGGTTGATTACAAGGTTGACACCACTCTTCTGTAGCCATATTAACTAGGACTAAAGCGTTAGATGAACTAGCCTTTGGGTCAAACTACATTTGTTGATAAGGCTTCCTATTTTGCTGATTCTATTGATAAGGAGCCTAATAAGGTCTGCTAGGTAATGTAAGCCTATTCTCAATTGAAGTCATCTTGTTCCCATAGTCCTGTAAGGATTTAAATATGCCATCTAATAAGGATACAACAATAGGTTCTATAATCATGATAGGGTGTGGGATAGGTGAAAAATTTTTTCGAAAAACAAATCAAAGGCATTGGTGCTAATTTTCCATCTTCAATAAGGATTTTTTTAGCTATTATAGCAATATCATAAGAATCAGGAGATTTTCACCTCCCATGATCGAATCATAGTTAAAATATCATTATTTAATGCTAGATAATAATAAAGGAAAGCATGATAAACTTGAGGCTTGACACTTTCTATAATTATTTCCCAAGTTTTGAAAAAATGAATGTTGAAACTAGACATAAATTCATGGGGATCTCTTTTTATGGTAGCTAGTTGTTCTATGAGAGATAAATGATCTAAATTATCTTGAATTTTTTTCAGCAATTTTCCACCTAACTCATCCCAAGTTCTAATGCTTCCAATCTCTAAATTTCTATACCATTACAAGGCTTTCCCTTTGAAGGATGTAGCTAAAAGTATTAAGGCCACATCTCTAAGGGTTATGTTATGAACTACACATAGTGATACAACATATTTAATGTGCTCTGTAGGTGTAACCTGATTTAACCAAAGTGAATGATGAAAAAAATTTTCATGGCAACATTAGGGATATCATGATAAACCTGGAATTACTAATGGGATGCCATTAGTAAAGATCACAAAATTCTTAGGTGGTTCAATAGCCATTTGAAAACTAGGATCTCGAACAAAAATATTTACATGTGGTGAAGGAAGATTGGAGGAGGATTACCAAAATCATGTGTATTATAAAGAAAAGTATTACCAACTCTTCTCCTTCTTGCATAATTCAAGGGTAAAGAAATAAAATCAGAATGAATACCTCTTACCGATGATCTTATAGTAACTTTCAACATGGAACATGCTGCAATCCTAGTTTGAAATCAGTTTTACAAAGTCACCAAATAGATCTTTAAATCTTTAGAATAAATTGTTGTAGCTTGTTGTCTTGAAAGTAACTTTTTCTTGTTGTAAATCTATTTTAAATTGCATGCAGATCGATTCGTGGTCCCTCCAAGAATGCCAAAAAATTTATCTCTTGAAAGTGCACCCTATAGAGCGATGGTTGCAGGTGTTCTAGGCTTGAAAAATTTATCTCTCTTTCATACATACAATGGAAACACCTCTGTGTCCTGTGGGTATACTTATTTTGAGGTGACTTTCAGGTATTAATGCCGGTTCCTTACTAATGTATCCTAAACTAATTTTCTAGGGTTTAATGGTAAAAGATGACTATAGAATGATTTTGAAATAAGGTGATACACCAAATATTTATGAGGTCATTGACGAGTATATGCACAATTGATACGGAATGAATTTCTAATATACGGGCCAACATTTTTCGAAGATAATTAAAGATAAACACTTTGATGTATTGAGGGATAAAATCACAATAAGTATCGCTAAGTTACACATACTCATTAATATCATGTAGAAATTAATGAATTTACAATAAGATAAGATGATTAATCAGGAATTCAACATTCACAAGATTAATGGAAACATACACAAGACTAAAATAAATGGAAAGGCTGAAAGTACTTCACATTCAAAGGGAAAACCTGGTAGAAACTACTTCAGCACTTCGTATCTAAAATTCCTCCCGTACTTTGCCAAAGCACACAATATATAGCAAAATTGATTCATTTACCCTTCCTAAAAATAGACTAAGGTTGTACTCCCCCATGCATCCTATTTTTATCCATTATTTAATAAATAAAGAAATAAATAAAGCAAGCTAATACAAATAGGTATTAATACCCTTTTATTACATCACATTCAAACCGTAGTTGACTGCTTTGTTTTTAAGAAAAACATGGGTGAATAATTTTCAAATAATAAATCGGCTTGATGAGCTAGTCCCCTTTTAGTGCATGCATATTTTTTCCTTTTATGAAGGCATGCAACATCATCTCCCTGTGAGTGAGAAAAATTAATTACTTAATTTACAATACTTGTGAAAATAATTCATCCAAACATCCACTTGATGGGGACTATTGAAATTTTTTTCACTTGTGCAAGAATGGCCAACTCGAAACTTCATTATGATGGATATCATTGGTGAATTATACCTAAGCTAGGGGATATTGTTTTAGACAATGTGGTTAATATAAAATTAATTAATTATTACATGAAATCAGAACTATGTGTGTTATTACAAAATGTAACAGATCACATTGTCTATAATATCATGACTATCTTTAGAAAAAGAAAGAATGCCCTAAAAGATAGCTATGTTTTCTTGATAAAGACGCCAAATTGTAGAATAAATGAAGTGTTAGGTCTTGGAGCAGAAATCATGCTTGGAGATTACAGAAATCGAGTTCATTATGGGATGTCACGGGTATTATTTAATGTTCTTTCCTTTATGATTAATACATTCAATTATTATTGGGTTGTTTAGTTCATCATACAATCATTCTCAAAAAGTAGAAATGCGTAAAGAAATACACAACTCAATTTCACAATTCAATGTTTTATTCATAAGGAATTTCAAATGTTCCTACATAAGCCGTGGGATGTAAATGAAAAGTAAAGTACAACTACTGAAATAAGAGGTACATATGCATGATAGAGAAAATAAAATGAATGAACCCATCATTTCCTTGGGGTTTATCCTTCAGTTGATGCATCTTCATCTTTAGCTTTGTTCCCTCTTCATCTTCATTTCTGAAATTACCGTACTTGTAAATAAAAAAGGGAAAACTATCGCTTAAGAACCTGTGGTTAATCCATATTCCTATATTGTCCTAATTCGTGCATATGGATCTCTTAACAATAGGAGATATAGATTACTTGAAGATCAAACTGATTTACTCACTCAAAAAGAGAGAGAGAGAGAATAAAATAAAAACATGGACATAAGAGAGGCCAAAAAGCCTAAATATTTTCTAACTATTTTCTCAAGTGTGCAGGTACAGGTTACAGCCAAGAAGAAATAAATCATATCTTACAGTCCTCACCATAAATAAAGATTTCATAGTTCAATGACTTCTATCCTATGGTACATGAAGTAGATAAGTCATAAGTACATGCTGGCATGAAGGAAGAATGCAACTCAAAGTTCAACAACTATTCTAGAAATAGAAGAAGTTACAATACATATTGAGAAGAGACTTGCAAATAGAAGTACATGTTTCAGAATGCAACTCAAAGGTGAAGTAGAAGGATCAAAATTTAAAGGATGAAGTTAACTAGAAAGATAATATTATAGCTGAAATAGAATGAGAAAGAAATATGAGAAAATTTTGACAGGGCTTCGCCATGTAAAATGGACATTTACATCTTTCCATCATGTTGTTTTTTAAATTAATACATGCTTTAAAAGCTGAATGTAAAATCAAATAGTAATACTGAAAGCAGAAAATCATGGCATGATCAAAATAATGCTTATATGATTTCAACTTCCAAGAATAAGCCATGATTTAACAGATGAAGGATACAGATTACACTCTAAGAAAAGAATTATTGTAGATTAATTCAATATAGCTAAGAAAATGGACTAAATTCACATTTCCAGGTAGTATTTTCCAAATTTCATCAAGAAAGATACAGAAAAGAGTATCTCATAGTATAGTTGAATCAAGATCAAGAACAATAAGAATTGCAATAGATTCTAAAAGTACAAATTTCTCATGAAGATGGAAAATAATCAGAAGTAGATCAAAAGTACACCAATGGAAACTATAGAACCTCATTTTCTTGACACAAGATTGCAAAATCAAGCTAAAACTGCAAATCAATGGATACCTTTATGGTCACATGAATACAAGTGCATCATTACAAGTTTGAATCCTAAAGAGAAATCTATGCACAAGTAATGATTCTACTCAGCTGACCAATTTTACACATAGACCAAGCACATTCTCTCATTCAATTTTAGTCAGAAATACACAAAGTATTGCAGGGTGCTGCATGTTTTAAGAAGACTATAGCTGTTATGACACATTTTCAGAGTTAATCATTCAAGTGACTCAACAAAGAACAAATTTTTGAAGTCTCAAGAATACATTCAAAGAATGAAACCATTATAGCTTTCAAATGGAAAGGAGGGTTGTTAATCAAAAGAAGGTTGTATCCTATAATAGATGGAGAATTCAAAATGGAGTTACTAGTCATCCTTGACATTGGCATGTATATCTAGTTTCTATCAAGAGTAGCAAGTGATTATTAGATTGAAAATAGTAGCTCAATATCAGAAGCTTGAATGGAGAAAACAAACCCTTATGTACAAACTCAGGATGATACAAATAAAATATGGCGACTACTGACTAAGGAAACAGAGTGCAAGAAAATGTTCATGGCCGAGCCATTCAAAGTCATTCAACAAGTACAAAGAATATGGAATATAAAACATAATGAAGAATATCTAGGGTTTCCAGAAAAGGCTCAAGGATTGACCGAGAATAAGCTTCGAATTAGAGACACATGCATACCTAGGGCCAATAGTCATAAACCCTTGAAATATCATCAAGAAAGAGATTTTTGTAAACATAAAGTATAACAATCTAGATTCAAGGGATAATTTTATAAGGAATGAAAGTGAGTAGCAAGTAAATAGAGATTTAAATCATATTTAGAACACAAACTCAAGTGGAGGATCTTTGAATAAGAAATGCATGCATATCCAAGTTAAATAAATATTTAATTATTCGATAAATTTTCCATTATCATTGAAATCCGTTTCAAGTTGAAGTATAGAGTAAAAAGGGTATAGATCCTAGCCATTGACCGAAAAACCTGTTATCTCTCGAAAGTGCACCTTGTAGAGAGATGGTTGTAGGTATTCTAAGCTTGCACAAATGATCTCTCTCTTTCGTAGATACAATGGAAACACCTCAAGTTTGTGGGTATACCTATTTTGAGGTGAGTCTTCGGGATTAAGGCCGGTTCCTTATTGGTGTATCCTAAACTGTTTTCTGGGAGTTGGAGAGTAAAAGATGACTATAAAAAGATTAAAACTATGGTGATACACCAAACTTGTATGAGGGATTTGATTGAGTATATGCACAACCTGATCTCGTGAAGGATTCTTAATGCACAAACCAATAGTTTTTCTAAAAATTCTAAGGGAAAAAAACTTGATTGTATTGAGGGAGGATCACAACAAGACTAATAAGTTAACATGCACATTAAAATTTAAGTAAAAGAACTGAAATTTGCAGTAGGGTAAAGTGGTTGATCAAGGAATTTGCATTCACAAGATTAATGTAACATACACAAGACTGTAAAATAAGTTTGAAAGGTAGAGAATACTTATCACTCTGAGGGCAAAAATGGAAAAAATTGCTTCAGTACTCATATATGAAAAATTCCTCTAGCTAGAATCCCCTATGCTTTGCAAAGGAACACAATATATAAAAAATAAATTTTCCCACCCTTCCTAAAAATAGTCTAAGGTTGTACTCACCCACGCATCCTAATTTTATCCTTTATTTAATAATAAATAAAGGGATAAAATAATACAAACTAATACAAGTGGCATTAATAGTCTTTGATTACATCTTAGTCAACTGAAGTTGAGACTTCTATTTTTAATAAAGTGGGTGATTAATTTTCTAAAATAAAATTTCTTGCTAGGCAAGTCTCTCTCCATAACATGTAACTCTATCTCTTCTCATTCGTCTTCTTGTGTAGCATGCAAAAATACAACTCTCCACCTATGAGTAAATAAATCAAAATATTTGCAATATTTGCAAAACAAACATCCAATGTGGGACCACCTGCCATGTGTATATATTCTGATGTTGACATCTCTTTTGGCTCAAAAGGGTCACAATAGTGATATACTGCCAATTACCTCCTTGAAGTGGGGACCACCTTCAATCTGCTTGGTTTGGCCACCTTGGTGGACTTAGAAAATACAAAGGTTGACCATTTTGTTTGACCACCTTGTGAACTTTGTTATATACATAGTCTTCCACCTTTGTTATATACATGTATTGTATAACTTTTGGCCTTTGCAATTTGAATAATTCTTGGTGAATAAGGTTTAAACCTACCTTTTGAGTGATCATTATTGGTATGATTTTGTCATCTTTTTTGTTTTTGATGGACTTTAGTTTTAGACTTTGAAATTCATGGCAATGATTATTTGTTTGGTGACATGGGATGGTCCCTTCCAACGGTGACTCACCCCCTATGCATTTTTTTTGGTGGAGACCTAACTTTTGTTGAATTTGCATTTATATCTAGTATGATCTTGGGTCGTTGATTTTTTTACCTTTTGTATTCAATGTCGTTGATACTTGACCGTGATTAGGGTTTTAAACCAGCAATAAATGTAGTCGGTGGCAATCGATCATGGTGATTTTCTTCAAATTTTGAGGGTGATCCTCCGTCATATGATCTTTGTCATTGATTTTTGATCGTCGATTATTGAACCATGGTTGAGTTTGAACTTAACCCATACTTGGGCTTGGGCGGTAAAAGGAAGCTTGGGTCTAAACATCATTTCATTTGGATTTTGGTATGTGGGCGAAGCCCTGAAAATGTTTTTACACCATTGTTGTTCTTTTGGAGCTCATCCCTGTGATACTCTTTGTATGGCCTTCATGGTCATTATGAAGCTCTGTTTCTTTCTATTTTCAGGTCTGTGTGAGTTGTTGGCCACTATTGATGACTTGGAGCTCAGCACTTCTGTACACTCTGGCCTTCTGAGCTCTGTGACATTTACATTCTTGTGTTTCCTTTGTTGGTCTCGGCTTTTGGAAACTCTGCAGAGTTGTGACCACCATCTTGATTATTTCAAGCTCTGTATACTCTAAAAACTTTGGTTTCTTAATCGAGCCACCATTGTTTGAAGTCTAAAGCTCAGATTTTCTTTGTTCTTTTGTTCTCTGTGATCTTTTGGCCACTATAGTCATTCTCTTGGAGCTTGGTTCTATGCGACTGTGAATACATACCTGCATGGATTTTTCTCATTTAACTTTGAGGATTTGGACATGGTCATGAT
The DNA here is from genome assembly GCA_018340775.1 of Taxus wallichiana var. yunnanensis. Classification (NCBI taxonomy): domain Eukaryota; kingdom Viridiplantae; phylum Streptophyta; class Pinopsida; order Cupressales; family Taxaceae; genus Taxus; species Taxus wallichiana. Next base: position 434,667,914 of record CM031243.1, read on the forward strand.
TATTGACCCTAAACTTTCTGTAATAAGGTAAGTGACTTTGAATACTGGTTTGAGCCAGATCTATCCCAGTTGGTTTGGCTTTATTGGCAATAATACCTCAAAACCTTGTGTTTCTCTGCATTTTCATTGCATTCTGTATTTGAGCTCAAAAATAGTTTGATTTCTCCGATTTTGAAGCCATCTTAGGAAGGTAAGTGTATTCTCAAGATCTATTTCATGTAAATTAAGTAATTGTTTATCATACCGCCATTTTCTCTATTTTGAGCTTGATTATGAGGAAAATAGTAGGATTAAATTTGTCATTTTTGATCTATGGTTTTGATTCCCTGCTTTGAGCCATATGTTTGGGAATTTTAGGAGCTGAGTATAACTATCTTCTGGTCTTAGAAACTCTAAAACTTCAACATTTTATTACATTCTTTAATTATGAAGATGATGCCTGTAACATACTCATAATGTTTACTTGAATCCTTGATACTTATAGCTTTTGAATGTTAAATACAATTCCCATTTCTGTTGGAACACCGTGGTCTGGTATTTACTGTTACATCTAGCTTGTAAAAGGAAATTGCATTTATTTGAATACTCTAGTGACTATGATGAGCTTCATAATTTTTCCTTGGCCTCTGAAGCTCTAATATTGTCACTGTTATATTTCACATATGTTCCTGTGTCAGCCATAAGTAGTTTTCTTCCTTTATATGACTGTGAATACATACCTTTATATATTAGTTTCTTTTATGTTGAATCATTCAAGCTCATTCTGGGCTTCAATCTGATCTTTGCTTGTATGACTACTATATGATGATCATTCATGTACTTTGTTTTTTCTGTAGCTTACTTCAAATTGTTCCTGTATCTACATTTAATGGCATAATGAAATAGATATTTTTATCCACCTATAATGGCTTCTGCTCATGTTGTAGATGAGTACTACCTTGCTTGAATGAATGTACTTCATTGACATTGTAGTATTTTTGTGCTCTCATATTTGCTTTATTTTGAAAACTGCAACTTAGAATAGCTGAAATTTGTAAGATTATCTTGGAATTTCAATTCTCTTCAGCTATTTAAGTTATAAAGAATTATTTTCTGCATTATATACTATATTTCCTTTCATTACAGCTCTGATATGTATGCTGAAAAATTTGAAATGTTGATTTTATAAGGTGAAGCCTTGGAAAAAAATTTCAGAATCTTTTCTTTAATGCATTTTCAGAAATAGTAGTTATATGTTCTGATCCGGAATATAGAAAGTAACACTTTTCATGTTGAACTGATATAACAATTGAGAACTAGAAACATGTTATCTATTTATCTTGATCATGTGATGCTTTTATGCTTTCTGTATCACTTATTTAATTTGCATAGTTCATTTAAAACATGTATTAATTGAAACAACATGATGAAAAGTTGTAAATGTATATTTTAAATGGAAAAGGCCTCACAAAATTTCCCTGAAATATTCTCTCTCATCCTGTTTCAGCTTGTAATACTTTTTTACTTTTAGCTTTAGCTTCTTGAAATATTATTCTCCCTCCTCTTTGCAAACTGAAAAATGTACTTCTATCTTCCATTCTCTCTTCTGAGATCTAAATTCTTCCATTTGCGAATGTTTGTTGAGCTTTGAGTTGCACTCTTCATTCTTCTTAGCTTGTACTTATGACTTATTTATTTTATCTTTGGATACAACCTATACCTGCACACTTAGAAAAGAGTTAGAAAATATTTAGGTTTTTTGGCCTCTCTTATGTCCATGTTTTCTTCTTTCTTTTCACTTCCTTCTTTCTGAGTGAATAAAGCATGTATGTAGTTTTTCCTTCAAGTAGAATACATCTCTTGCTTAGGGGAATTATCATATGCATGAAGTAGAATAGTGTAGGAATATGGATTAACCCTGAGCTCTTTATTGATGATTTCCTTATTTTTGCTTTTCAAGTACCATGCCTTGAGGATGAAAGTAGTTGGCAAGGAGATGATCTGCACAACGAAGAACATACAAGGAAATGATGGGTTCATTCATACTCCTTTTCTTTCTCTATCATGAATGTGTATGTTTCTCTTTAGTAGCTGTATTTTACTTTCAATTACATCCCATGACTTGTGTGGAAAACATATGACTCTCCTTGTGAATAAAGCATTGAATTTTGTAAATGAGTTGTATATCTCTTTCTACATTTTCGCTTTCTCGTATGGATTGTATAATGAACTTAACAACTCAAGTAACATAATTGAATGTCTTAATCATGAAGCAAAGAAAATTAAATAGAACTTATAACATTCAAGAATGAACTCGATTTTTCTATGATTTGCACTTATGTTTGTTGTTCCAAAACTTTACACTTCACCTACTCTACAATTGGATGTCCTCATCAAGACAACATAGTTGTCCTTCGGGGGCTTGAGTGTTATTTTTCTTAGGATGGTCATGAAATTACTGACTATGTGATTTGTTATGTTTTGTAACAAAGACACATAGTTTTAGATTTTGTGTAATATTTTAAATAAATCAGTGGTAATAACACAATCTGATGTGATCTCCCTAGCTTAGGTATACTTCACCGATGATATCCATCATAATAATGTTTTGAGTTGCCCATTTTACACAAGTGTAAAAATTGTCAACATCTCTAGCGATCCCGTGGGGAAAGTTTCCTACTAGCTTATATACCAGTTGCCTTGCTCTTTCCCATTGGGCATGGAGTCCAAACATGCAACAATAATTTTATTTTTATGAAAAGTCCAACCTTTCCAAAACAAAACTAAAGTTGGGAAAGGATCTGGTAAACTAGATCACGTGCACAAATGCACTTATTGAATTGAAAAATGAAGCAATGTGTAAAAATGTACTTACTTATGAAGGGAAATCCTACTCTAACAATCACCGTAAGAATTTCATTAACAATGTTTAAGAAACATACCATTCACAGAATGGGAAGTTCCTCTCCATTCAGATTTGAAAGCTAAAAACATTGTGTTCCTTGAAATTTAAAATCATGTAGGGACCACTCCAAAGTGTATCAAACTTTAAGTGTCTTCCCGGCTTTACATGATCAACATCCCACTTGAAAACAATATCTCCTTCATTCAAGACTCGAATTTGGCTTTCTTGTCAAAAGTCTTCTTGATTTTTTCTGATTCTTTTCCATATTTAAATGAGCTTGATCTCTTAGCTCTTGTAATTCTATTAACTCTACATAATGAACCTGCAATGGTTCATTCTCAAGTAGCTCCATTTGATGCAAAAATCTAATGCGGGTAACTCACTAAAATAGGCATTCTTACTTCTCTTCCATACACAAGTTTGTATGGTAAATTGCCAATTGATCTTTTAGGAGTCACTCTTTTAGCCCAAAGTATGGAATTCAACATCGATGCCAAGCTCTTTGACTATCCTTGAGTGTTCGTCTGTTGATTCTTAATAGATTCTTGTTAGTACTTTAGCTAAGCTATTACCTTCAGGTAATAATTATATAGATGAAGAAATTAGATATATTCCATGGTTGATGTACCCAATCTGTTATCTTTGCACCAAGAAATGCTAAAGCATTATTTGATATGATAGTTATTGGAACACATAATCTGCAAATTATTCCTTCATAAAAGGATGGTATCAAAGCTTCATTAGCATCTTTCAAGGTTATTGCTTTACTCCATCATGTAAAATAATTTGTAGTAGTTAAGATCCACTTATGTCCTTGCATGACGAAGGCATGTTTATCATGCCAATAAAATCAAGACCCCACTACATAAAATGTTGATCACCTGAAATAGGCTAAAAAGGAAATGAAGCAAGACATTCTTTTAAAACAAAGAAAGCACATTTCTTACACTTTCTAATCCATTCAATATAGTCTTTGAATATGCTAGGCCAATAATTTACTTTCATAATTTTTAAAGCTGTAGTACATGCCGAGAAGTGACCTCCGTAGGTCCTTCATGGAATTCTAATAATATTATCTAAATTTTATCATAGTCAACACATCGCAGCAAGATCCCATTTATATCCCTTTTGAACAACACACCATCAACGAAAAGATAAGGAATATCTTGTAATCTGAAATACATTTGTTTATTCTTATCCATACCTTCCATATAGGTGCCATGTTGTAAGTAGTTGACCAAATCATGTTGCCCACCTTGATTCTTGGATCTCTCAAGCAAGTTCAAAGTTGCTGATTTTTTGTTAGACCATGATATTTGATTGTTGATACGTAATTTCAGCATGTTGTTCGAATCTTCGAGTTCCAGACTTGCTCTTTTTCCGTATTTGTAATTAGATGTTCACATAGACCTTTACCTCAAACTTTCTTAGCAACCTAGATATCAACATCATATTCCATAAACTTTTTATCCAAACCTTCTCTCTTTTCTCATTTAACTCCTTATTTAAAAGGACAACTTTCACACTTGGTGTTATCCAAAATTCACCCTCAAGGTAATTTTGATAACATGCATCAAATTCTTTAGTCCCAAGAAATTATATTGAGCCTAGGAAAAATTCATGTTTCTAGGGTCCCCTGATTTTTTCTAACTCCCCTGTCCAAGAAGAAAGAGAGCAAGTTCTCGAGAAAATGTGAAAAAATTACAAAAACAAGTTTGGGCCAGAAAATCATGAAAATGGCTAAGTCCTAGTCCTCGCAACATCGGGATAGTTGGGACAAAAGGTCGCGAACCGACCAAAAGGCACCAAAGGTCCGCGTAGCATTTGGGACATTTGGGACAAAGGGACGCGCGGGACACGAAATCAATCGGCCGAAAAATGAGAAAATTGACTAAGCCTGAAAAATGCAGACCCAAAACAATTGGGCGAAGACGCTGAACCGAACCCCGGATGGCGAAATGAGTCAAGGCAGCCCGAAACAATTGGGCCGAAGGTACATGTGAAGACGCGAACTTGAACCGGCCGGATCGGCCGAAATGAGAACTTTCGGTCCGGGACTTCGGTTAAAAGTACGCGAACCAGCCAAACCAAAGCGAATCGGGAAAATTTGTCCCGAACGATCCAAAAGCAAATGGGACATCGGGACCATGAGTATGTGAACCAGGCTGGTTGGCCAAAATGGGAAATTTCAGCACTGTGCCAAGTGGGACAAAGGGACGCGCGGGATGCGGATAGCCGAAGGAGCCGAAAGCCAATCAAATCACGCCATGTGTCACCGGCAGAAAAGGGACATGGAAGCCCATTTTAAAGTTCGGAAGAATTTGTCCCACGCAGCATTTGGGACAAATGGGACAAAGGGATGTGAGGGACGTGAAAAGCCAAAGCGGCCGAAGACAGAGAAGAAAAGTCAACGATTGGCCAAAGCTGGAACTTCAAACGGCCATAACTTTTGACTCCGAGCTCCGATTTTCATAAAATTGGACTTTCTGGAATGAGCACGATGATTTCTTATTTTTAATGAGGGTAGATATATTTAAATAAAAGAAACATATTCGGATCCATTAAATCAATGGTCATTCCCGTTAAATGACAAGAAAACGCCCGCTGGACTCCAAAATAGCTGCCCGCACTCAGAAGGCCATAACTTTTGCATTTCTCAACGAAATCACACAAAATTGGTGCCGTTGGAATCGTGGTTCCGAGCCCGATGCACAGAAATCAAGAAATTCAGATTTGATCAGAAATTGATTGATATTTTTAAGAAAACGTGGCCGGGTTCGGAACAGTGTTTTATTTGGTAGCTGGGAGTGCAATTAAGAGGCATGGTCATCATTATTTCTCTCAATTGCAGCACATGGGACAAAGATGGGGAGCCTTTTGCAAGTAATGTATAACCATTTTACTAAATTTAATGCCTCTTACATAGTGGTTGAAGGACAGATTTCGGGATTTCCATTTTCCTTCTCTTTTCCTTCTCATTTTTCTATAAATTGGAGTGTTTGGCTCATTGTAGAGGGGAGAGTTTTTGGGTAGAAAAGCTCTGCCAAAATTACTTTGTGAAGCTGCAGTGTGTTGTAGGCCCTCAGTAGTGGACTCCTTGCATGGTGATCCAGCCCTTATCTTGTAATAGATTGAATCGTGCATAGAATGAAGCAATAAAATACCGGTTTGTGGATGTATCTTCCCGCTATTTTTTTTCTTGCATTCTTCTTCCCCTTTGATCTTTCCATAAGAATATTGTGTCTATTATTATGTTCTTGCAGGATTCATTAACATTGTGTATGCTTGGAATATTGTTGTGAATGCATTTTGCTAGATTATGGTGAACTGTCATCACCTCTTCTAGTGTGCACTTTGCCTCGTATTTCACACATTTGAGATTACTCTCACACCCTCCTTTTTCTCGGTGTATCACCGCTTTAGTGTAGGCTTTCATTTTATGTATCTCTCTCCCCTGGTCCCTTAAGAAATTTAGATTAGAAAGTTAGCTTATCCCGCATTAGAGTAGATTGTGGCAGGTAGTTTAGGAGCAAGAACCAGCCTTTCTCTCGGAGGTCTATCTCAAGTAGCAAGTCCCAAAACTTGGAGATAGTACCCATGTTATCCAATCACACAATGTGAGTTCAAGTATATCTTAGGGGGTTTGTGATTCGGTGATAACACTTGGATGAGAAACAAGAACATGAATTTTATTGTTTGAAAGCATGTACTTAAAATTGTTTAGTCCTATGACTATTGAAAGTACTTATTTTTCAAGAAATTTGTACCTTGTTTCGTAATCATGCAAACTCATCTCAAGAAAGCAAATGGCTGCTCAATATTCTCATCATTAACCCGAGTCAAAATCATCTTTCGAGATTGTTTCAGCTCCTATAAGTGCATACATTGTAAACTCTTTATCGAAATATAGTTTTGCAAGAGTAGGAGCCTGAGAGATAGTTGTTTCGATTGCTTCAAAACCTTCTCTCCTTCGCTATTCAAAGAGAAAGTTTTCTCTTTCTTTAACATAGTTGTGAGTGGTTTAACCAATGATGCAAAATCTTGAACAAATCTTATAACAAAGTTGATTTTTCAAAGAAAACTCTTTAATGCCTTCTTATGATGAGGCAATGATAGCTGTGATATAGCTTTGATTATGAAAGGGTCAATTGCTAAACCTTGCTTAGAAACAATATGACTAAGTAATTTACCTTGATGTACTTAAAAGATCAACTTCTTGGGATTCAAAGATATTCCAAACTACTTTTATAACTAAAAAGTATGCCTTAAATGCATTATATATTCTTAGTAATATTTTGAAAATATAGTCACATCATATAAATAGACAAGGTTGCATTTATTTAATAATTTGCGAAAATCCATGTCCATTGTGAAATGTTGACCGGCATTTGAAAGACCAAAAGCATTCTTTTGTAAGCGTAAGTACCCCACTTGGTGGTAAAATTTGTTTTGTATCTATCTTCTTCTTGGACTAAAATTTGATTATAGCCAATTTAACCATTGAGAAGAGATAGTCTATCTAAACCTAAGATTGTTCTCAAAATCTGATCCATATTCAGGAGTGGGTAATGATATTTTAATGATGCTTTATCAAGATATCTGAAATCCAAACATAATTTGATTTCTCCATTCTTCTTCCTAACAGAACAAGATTGGATACCCAACTTGAATGCTTAATCTGGAAAGATAATACCTAATTCAATCAATTTAAATAATTCTTTCCTCATCAAAGGTTCTATTTTTGGATTTATAGGCATCTGTTTCTATATTATAGGATTAGAATTTGGATGTAACTCGATTGTATGTTGTGTTGAATCTGGGATCGAATCCTTTCAGATCTTGGTATTTCCAAGAAAAACATCCTTAAACTCTTTTCAAAGATTAATAAATGATTTCTTTTCGGTTAAGGAACATACCTTTACAAGAAGTAAATTTTTCCCTTCATCAATTGAAATCTCCTCGTAGTTATCGCATGCGTTAAAACTTAGTTTTATCTTTTCTTAACTAATCATCGTCATCAAGATGTCTTCCAAAGTGACAAGACCTTAAGGTAATTTATTTGTCTTTAATTGAACAATCTGATCACCGTATAAATGTTGTGACTTACCCGATTTACTACAAAAAAATTAGCTTCCTGTTGCAAAACCCGAAGATTTGATCATCACTTTCAAAAACCTACCAATTTAAATCATTATTAGGTATTGAGGGCCTCACAATTAGCTTAATATGAGGCTGAATTTTACAATTTTCCATCTGTTTCTAAAGCACTTGAAACTAGCACCAACTACCTGCAAGTCTATCTTCATGCTTGTTTTCACTTCTAGGAATAGACTCGAATATTAATGGCATTGAAATCTTCCATTAAGTCTTAAACTCTATATATGTAAGACTTAATTAGTGGATTCTTACAAACATTGAAGTTTTTACTTGATTGATAACCAACTTAGAATCACCAAATATTTGTAATGTGTGATACCTTTCTTTCTAGCCCAAAGTAAGACATGAATTAATGCTTCATATTCAGCTACATTACAAGTGCATGTAAATTGGAGACTAAAAGTTGAGAAATATATTTCGTTTGTCAGGGAAGTGAGCATCAAACCTACTCCCTGTCCTTTCTTGTTCTTAGCTCCATAAAAATGGAGCTTCTAAATCCCTTTTTCTGAATTTTCTTTTTGACAGAAGAAGGGAAGTGGTGTTTTTCTTCATGCATACAATATACACCAAAAAGATGTTCTTCAACTTCCTTAAAAGGATCATGGGCATGTTATTCAACTATCTTTTCATCCATAAACATGTTAGAAGCACCATCGAATGTTGAAACCTTAGCTTCATCATCAAAATAATAGTGCTTTAAAGCTGAGTAATTAGCTACTGTATTTGTACAATGAGGCTCAATATGGAATCTGGCCAATGGTTTTGAATTGATAGTAACCTTAGTTCTATAGCATGTAGTAAAAAATAAGGACCAATCCGAAGAAAGGTAACCTCCTATTTTTGTTGTGAAATCTCTAGATAAGCACAAAGTAAAGTGTGGAGGTAGATCCACAATAGTAACATCTTGCAAAATAGAAACATTTAGGCAAGCATGTAACGTTACCTCTAAATTTTTTATTATACCAACCGTATTAGTTGCATAGTTCTATCTATTGTAAGACACTCCTTTCTGTAGGCTCATACTGCAAGAATAATTTTTTTGTAATCACTTTTGGCATAACTGTGCTACTTGTACCACTATCAACCATGTAATTGTGAACTAGATTTTAACGAATAATTAGTGATAAATAGAATGGTGGTGGTTTCTTTTATATCATGAGTATTTAGAACTTTTTGAACCATCCACTTAACTTATTTAATACGGTTTTGGTCAAACATTCCAAGGACCATGTCTCTTCTAAACATCTTTCTCTATTGTATTTGAAGAAATGTAGCTTAGCTAGTTCATGAGAAAGTAAATCTTGTTTTCCAGATTACTTAGAGCATCCCACATTGAGATGTTAACATTATGCTTTTTCATTACATCAAAAATGTTAAAAGAAATAACTATCTTAGAGACGAATCAACTATTTTAGAGTAGGCCTTAGCAAAAACTCGATTATGCTTTAGCTACCTTGGATATTTGAGGTATAAACAATCCTCTTGGATCAGCAGTAGCTATCGTTGATGGTCTTTATCAACTAGGACACTTGCTGATTTTTGAGGAACAACAGGGATATTAGTTGACTTTGGAGTTGTAGATGTTGTCTTGTCTATGATAGTAGGCGGGATAGGCCTATTTTGTTTCTTTTGATTTTCAACATCCCTCCTTGAGCCCTAGTAGTTACTACAATGAACTCCCCCTCATTAAGACTCGACTAAATTATATTCAGGTGATTTCGGACATGAGTGTCTTTCCGCCCACCCTCCATTTGAGGCATAAACAATGTTTCAGATTAAGGTTGTCAGGCAACAAGCTTTCCGATAGAAAAACATTTGGGAAATTTGAAGCTGAATGAGGTTGATTGCAAGGTTGAAACCACTCCTCTGTAACCATATTAATTGGAACTAAAGCATTAGAAGAACTAGGAGCCTTTGGGTCAAACTACCTTTCTTTGGTAAGGTTGTCTATAATTTTGATTTTGTTGATAGGGCTGCCTATTTTGTTGATTCTTGGTAGGGATGATAAGGAGCCTAGTAGGGTCTGCTAGGTAATGCGCTTTGTTTATAATTGAAGTCAATTTATTTCCCATAGTCTGTAAAGCTTTGAATACATCATCCGATTGAGCTACAATAAGTGGGCTTTATGATTGTAATAGGCCTGAGAATAGGTGCTAAATCTACCGAAAAAGGCATTGATGGCCTTTGCACCAATTTTCTATCTTGAATAAGGCTATTTTTAGCTTGGATAGCAATATCATAAGCTACTAGGAGTGTATCTCCACCCATTGACTGAATCATAGTTGAGATATCACTTTTTAATGCTCTAAGATAATAAAGGAAAGCATGATCAACTTGAGGCTTAACACTTGCTAGAATTCTCTCCCATGTTCTAGAAAAATAGATATTGAATCTAGACATAAATTCATTTGGAGCTCTTTTAATAGTTGACAATTGTTCGATGAGAGACAAATGATCTAAATTATCTTAGAACTGTTTCAGCAATTTTTCACCTAGGTCATCCCAAGTTCTTATGCTGCCAATTTCTAGGTTTCTATACCATTGCAAGGCTTGCCCTTGAAAAGATGTAGCTAAAATTCTTAAAGCCACATCTTCATGAGTGATATTATGGACTACACAAATGGCTGCAACATCTTTGATATGTTTAGCTAGTGTAACCTCGATTTTCACCCGTGAAAGATGGTAAAATTTTCATGGCAACATTAGGAATATCATGGTAAATTGGATTACTAATGGGTTGCCATTAGTAAAGGTCACAAAATTTCTAGGAGGTTGGATAGTCATTTGAAAAACTTGAATATTAATTGAGAAATTGATACATGGTGAACGAATATTAGGAGGAGGGTTCCCAAAACTAGTTCTATTATAAGGTAAAGTATTACCAATTCTTATCCTTATAGTAGAATTCAAAAGTAAAGAAATAAATTTAGAAGGAATTTCTCTTACCGATGATCTTGTAGTAACTTTAGGCATGGAAAATGATGTAATACTGGTATGAAATTAGATTTACGGAGTCGCCAAAAGATCATAAAATCTTTAGAATAAATTATCTGCAGCTTTTCTCCTAAAAGTGACTTTTAATTTACTCTGTAGGTCTCTTGTAGGTTTGAAACTCACATGCATATCTGATTCATTGTCCCACTTGGCATGCCAAATAATGTTATCTCTTGAAAGTGCACCCTATAGAGAGATGGTTGCAGGTTTTCTAAGCTTTCACAAATGATCTCTCTATTTTATAGAGACAATGGAAACACCTCGTATGGTATGTCGGTATACCTATTTCGAGGTGAGTCTCGGTATAAAGGTTGGTTCCTTATTGGTGTATCCTAAACTCCTTTCTAGGATTTAGAGAGTAAAAGATGATTATAAAATGATTAAAACTAAGGTGATACACCAAATTTGTATGAGGGCTTTGAATGAGTATATGCACAACTGATCTGTGAAGGATTCTTGATGGATGAACCAATAGTTTTTCTACAAAATATCTAAGGGAAAAACTTGATTGTACTGAGGGAGGGTCACAACAGTACTAATAACTTAACATGCAAATTAAAATTTAAGCAAAAGGACTGAAATTTTCACTAGGGTAAAGTGATTGATCAGGGAATTGTTGACAATTTTTGCACTTGTGAAAAAATGGGCAACTCGAAGCTTTGTTATGATAGATAGCATCGGTGAAGTATACCCAAGCTAGGGGATATTATATCAGATTATGTCATTACTACTGATTTATTTAAGAGATTACATGAAATCTGCAGCTATGTGTGCTATTACAAAACATAACAGATCACATAATCTATAATTTCATGACTATCCTCAACAAAGAACACAAGCCTTGAAGGATAGTTGTGTTGTCTTGATAAGGACATCAATTTGCATAATAGGTGAAGTGTAAAGTTTTTGGAACAAAAACATGAGTGTAGATCACATAAAATTAGAGTTAATTATTGAATGTTACAAGTTCAAATCAATGTTCTTTCCTTCATGATTAAGACATTCAATTATGTTATGGAGTTGTTTAGTTCATTATACAATCCATCCGTAAAGCGAAATGCAAAAGAAATATACAACTCATTTTCAAAATTCAATGTTTTATTCACAAGGAGAGTCAAATGTTTCCCACACAAGCCATGGGATCTAATCTGAAAAGTAAAGTACAACTACTAAAAAAAAGGTACACATGCATGAAAGAGAAAGCAAAGGAATATGAGTGGACCCATCATTGCCTTGGGGTTTCTGTTTTCGATTGAAGCATCCTCATCTCCATCTTTGTTTTCTCCTTCATCTTCATTGTAGTAGCCATTGTACCTGAAAAGGAAGGAAAGGAAAATTAACTATCAGTTATGAGCTCAGGGTTAATCCATATTCCTACACTATCCTACTTCATGCATATGAATCTTCCCCTAAGCAGGAGATGTATTCTACTTGAAGGACAAATTGCATGCATACTTTATTCACTCAGCAAGAAGAAAGAAATAAGAAAGAAAGAAGAAAACAAGGATATAAGAGAGGCCAAAAAGCGTAAATATTTCCTAACTATTTTCCTAAGTGTGCAAGTATAGGTTGTAACCAAAGAAAGAAATATAAGTCATAAGTACATGCTAAGAAGAAGGAAGAGTGCAACTCAAAGTTCATTAAACATTCTGCAAATGGAAGAGGTTAGAGCTCAGAAGAGAGAATGGAAGATAGAAGTACATTTTTTTCAGTTGCAAGTAAGGGGGAGAATCAGTTTTCACAAGCTGAAGCTAAAAGTAAAAAGGATTACAGCTGAAACAAGATGAGAGAGAAGATTCTGGGAAAATTTTGATAGGGCTTCTCCATGTAAAATGGACATTTACAACTTTTCATCATATTGTTTTCAGTTACTACATGTTTTAAAAGAACTATGCAAATAAAACAAGTGGTACAGGAAGTAGAAAAGCATGATATGATCAAGATAAATAGTTAACATCTTTCCAGTTCTCAAATTGCTATATCAGTCCAATAGAAGAAAGGTGTTATTTTCTATGTTCTAGATCAAGAAATACAACCACTATTTCTAGAAATGCTTTAAATGAAAGATTCTAGAAAATTTTGCCAGGAGCTTTGCCATAAAAATCAACATTTCAAATTTTCTAGCAAGCATATAAGTAAGAAACAATTACAGAAAGGAAATAAAGCATCTAAATCAAGGTATATACCCTGGAAATAATATCTGAAATAGTTAAGATATTGTTCCTATTTTTGGAAAAGCACCTGCAGATTACATGTTCATAGATAGAAATAATGCAACTACTATTATACTTTCATAGTCAAGTATTTTAGATTTGAGTAAATTGAAGAGAGCATCAAAGGGAAGTACATCTATTTATACATAAAAATAAGTAGGAAAAGTAGACATCGGTTAAAACCTTCAGAAAGCTTAAGATCATGTAATCAAATGCAGAGATAAGCTATAGTAGTTTCAAGGATGTGTATGGAACAACTCAAGAAAATAAATACTTTTTAAACAAAGAAAGAGCAAGTTATTATTGTACAGACCACAGGCTCCTAAAAAGACCTTCAATATTAATCAGGACAAATTTGATATATGAATTTCTAGTGGTCATGATATGATGTCAAAATTGGAACCTACATTAAGGTATTGTAGACACCCAGAATATGGTTTCAACGTTTGATTTTTGTAAAGTGGTTAAAGAAAATGAGAGGCCGTTTTCAGAGAGTACTTGGAGATTGCAAAAATAGATATAAGAGTTCGAGCTCACACAAAGAACGATAAAACCCTCATGAAGTAACAATCATACTCGAGGGAGATCAAGTACAAACAAAAAAACCCACAAAATTACAAAGAAAAGGTGGATCTCTAAAGCTGAATACAAGCTACAGATTCACAAAAGACTTAGAAGGCCGAATGGATAAAGAAAACAAGAGCTCAAAATAGTCCAATGGAAACCAACTAGCCAGTAGAAAGAAGCACACAAAAATTTCTAAATTGGTGTTTAGTGTCCAAGTGAGATTGTAAATACCCATATCTAAAAATATATAGATCTATAAGTCGACTATGACAGTCATTGTTCTAAGTAAAAACCAACTCTATACTCAGAAAGAGAGATTGACAAGATTCAAGTAGAAAAATCGAGCTTGAAGGCTCACCACAAAGGAACAATACGAAAGCATAGCTCGAGTAAAGAGAAATACTCAAATGAAAATGGGTATTCAAACTCTAAAATGTCACTTACCGGAAGAAATCGAGACCTGCAGAGTCCTCACAGAGCTCCATGGAACACAGAAATGCAGACCCAAATGAGCAACCAAAACTGAGTTCGAAGTACAGGCCGAGCTAAAAGATCAACCAAATATTGCTCATAAAACTATTACAGGAGCAAAAGATGGAAGATACATGTATAAGGCTTTAGAAAGCCAAATTTATAGAGTTCAAATGAAACAACCCGGATGGCTACCTCAAAAATGAACTTGCAGAGATCAATATACCAGTACTCGAGCTCATTTCAACTTCCAGACCTCAGAATATAAAGATAACCAGAGATGTCAGCCATTAGATCCTACATAATAGATCAAAAGAAGCAAAGAATGATGAATAATCATTTCCCGAGGGCCGAGCTTAAATCTCCAACAATGGCGTCAATTTTTTTTTGCCAGGGTTTCACCGCCCTCTCCGAGCAAGCTAAATGATCAAACTAAAAAGAGCTCAAGCCTTTAACTCTTTCACTTTAGTGAATGTAACCTAACTCAACCACAGTTGATAATCGATGGTTCGAGACTAGAAGTATAGAGATCGAGGGCCAAGGATCAAACATAGAAATCAAAGCAAGCAAACCATGGTTAGTTCCTCACCTACCAACATTCAATGCACATGAAAACCCTAACCACAGGTCATAAATTGAAGGAAATCAAATACAGAGGTATAAAGATCAAAGGCTTAGTTTCCATTTCAAATATCCAAGCTAACTTGACAAGGGTCAAGTTCGCCACCAACAAAGTGCATGAGGGGTGAGTCACCGTGAGGAAGGGGATGGCCCACGTGTTCCTCCAAATAAACCAAATACCAACCACATTGTGCCTAATGATCACCTAAAGTATATACCATGAATTTCAAACTACATGCTACCAACTATGCAAATCACCGACACATATATACATGTATAGTTATCAAAAGTGTATAATTATCAAAAGGTGGTGGATATAGTGGCATGTGCCATATCAAATGGTCGACCCCTTAAGTATTATGCTAAGTCCACACAGTGGCCAAACCATGGTGGAGTGCAGAGGTGGTCCCCACTTCAAGGAGGTTGGGTTGAATTTCAAATTTTATCCATGTGATCACTAGCAAACAGAATGGGTGTCAGCATCAGAGACAAAGGTGGTCCCAGTCAGATTGTTTTGGATGAATTATTTTGCAAGTATTGCAAATAAATGTAATTATTTTGCTCACATACAGGGAGTTGTATTTTTGCATGCCTTCACAACAGGACAAAATAGAGAAGAAGACAGAGTTGCATGTTCATGGAGAGATGCTTTCCTAGCAAGCAATCCTATTTTTGGAAAATTATTCACCCATCCTTATTAAAAATAGAATAGTCAACTTCAAATTGACTGAAATGTAATCAAAGGCTATTAATGCCTCTTGCACTATTTTGTATTATTTTATCCTTTTATTTATTATTAAATAAAGGATAAAATTAGGATGCATGGGCGAGTACAACCTTAGGCTATTTTTAGGAAGGGTGGGAAAATTTATTTTGCTATATATTGTGTGCCTTTGCAAAGCACAAGGATGGCTAGAGAACTTTTGGATATATGAGTACTGAAGCAAATTTTGCCAGTTTGGCCCTCAGAGTGTGAAGTGTTTTTTGCTTTCCAAAGTTACTTTGCAGTCTTGTGTATGTTATATTAATCTTGTGAATGCAAATTCCCTGATCAACCACCTTACCCTAATGCAAATTTTAGTCCTTTCTGCTTAAATTTTAATGTGCATGTTAACTTATTAGTACTGTTTTTGATCCCTCCTCAAGTTTAATCAAGTGTTTTTCCTTGAATATTCTCGTAGAAAAACTATTGGTTTGTGCATCAAGAATCCTTCATAGAGTTGTGCAGTATATACTCAGTCAAAGCCCTCATAAAAATTTGGTGTATCACCTTAGTTTTAATCATTTTTTCAATTATCTTTACCCTCAAACTCCCAAAAAGTAGTTTAGGATACACCAATAAGGAACATGCCTTGATACCGGAGACTCATCTCAAAATAGGTGTACCCACAGACTTGAGGTGTTTCCATTGTATCTATGAAAGAGAGAGATCATTTTTGCAAGCTTTGAAAACCTGTATCCATCTCTCTACAAGGTGCACTTTCGAGAGATAACATTTTTGGCATGCCGGTGGGACTATGAATTATATATGCATGCAAGTTTCAGATCTACAATAGATTTATAACAAATTAAAAGTCACTTTCTGGAGCAAATTGTAGCTAATTTATTCTAAATATTTCATCATCTTTTGGCGATTCCGTAAAGCTGAATCTCAGACTAGTATTGCAGCATGTTCCATGCCTAAAGTGACTACAAGATCATCGGTAAGAGGAATTCCTTCTAATTTTGTTTCTTTACCTTTGAATTCTTCTAGAAGGAGAAGAGTTGGTAATACTTTTCCTTATAATAGACTTGGTTTTGGTAACCCTCCTCCTAATATTCCTTCACCACGTGTAAATTTTTCTATCAATATCCCAGTTTTTCCAATGGCCCAACAACCACCTAGGAATTTTGTGCCCTTTACTAATGGCAGCCCATTAGTAATTCCAGTTTATCATGATATTCCCAATGCTGCCATGAAAATTTTCCATCATTTACGGGTGAAAATTAGGTCACACTAGCTGAACATATCAAAGATGTTGTAGCCCTATGTGTAGTCCATAATATCACTCATGAAGATGTAGCCCTAAGACTCTTAGTTGCATCTTTTAAAGGGAAAGCCTTGCAATGGTATAGAAACTTAGAAATTGGAAGCATAGGAACTTGGGATATTTTAGGTGAAAAATTGTTGAAACAATTCCAAGACAACTCAGATCATTTGTCTCTCATTGAACAGTTATCTACTATTAAAAGAGCTCCCAACGAATTTATGTCTAGTTTCAATATCCGTTTTTCCAGAACTTGGGAGAGAATTCCAACAAGTGTCAAGCCTCAAGTTGATCATGCTTTCCTTTATTATCTTAGAGCATTAAACAATGATATCTCAACTATGATTCAGTCAATGGGTGGAGAGACACTCCCAACAGCTTATGATATTGCTATCCGAGCTGAAAATAGTCTTATTCAAGATGGAAAGTTAGCACCAAGACCATCAATGCCTTTTATAGCAGATTTAGCACCTATTCCTCAGCCTATTACAATCATAGAACCCATTGTTGTAGCTCCATCAGATGATGTATTCAAAGCTTTGCAGACTATGGGAATAAGTTGACTTCAATTGAGAACAAAATTACATTACCTAGCAGACCCTACCAAGGTTCCTTATCAGCCCTACCAACAGAATCAACAAAATAGGTAGCCCTACCAATAAAATAAGAATTATAGGCAGCCTTACCAGCAAAGGTAGTTTGACCCAAAGGCTCCTAGTTCTTCTAACGCTTTAGTTCTAGTTAATATGGCTATAGAGGAGTGGTGTAACCTTGTAATCAACCTCATTCAATCTGCAACTTGCCCAAATGCTTTTCTGAATCTGAATCTTGTTGCACAACCTCAATCTGAAACATTGTTTATGCCTCAAATGGAGGGTGGGCAGCAAGAAACTCATGTTCAGAAAGCACCTGAATAGAATTTAGTCATCTTTAATGAGGAGGATTTCATTACAGTCACTACTAGGGCTCAAGGGAGGGCTGCTAAAAATCAAAAGCAACAAAATAGGCCTATCTTGCCTACCGTCACTGACAAGACAACAACTCCAAAGTCAACTAACAACCCTATTGTTCCTCAAAAATTAGCAAGTGTCCCAGTTGATAAAAGTCATCAAAAATAGCTACAACCTGATCCAAGAAGGTTGTTTATACCTCAGATATCTAAGGAAGCTGAAGTAGAATAAGTTTTCACTAAAGCCTACTCCAAGAAAGTTGATTTTGTCTCCAAGATAGTTGCTTCTTTTAACATTGTTGATGTAATGAAAAAGCATAATGTTAACATCTCAATGTGGGACGCTCTAAGTATTCTGGACAACAAGATTTACTTTCTCATGAACTAGCTAAACTGTAGATTTCTTCAAATACAACAGAGAAGGAAGTTCAGAAAATAGATATGGTCCTTGGAATGTTTGAGCAAGACCATATTAAGGAAGTTAAGTGGATGGTACAGAAAGTTTTGAATGCTCATGACATTAAGAAACCACCACCATTTTATTTATCACTGATTATTAGAGAACATTTAGTTCATAATTGCATGGTGGATAGTGGTGCAAGTAGCACAGTTATGCCAAAAGTGATTGTAGAAAAATTAGGATTGCAAGTATGAGCCTACAGAAAGGAGTGTCTTACAACTTGATGGAACTGCAACTAACATGGTTGGTATAATCAAAATTTGGAGGTAACATTACATGCTTGTCCAAATGTTTCTATTCTGCAAGATGTTACTTTTATGAACTTGCCTCCATAATATTCCTTTAAAGAAGCTTTATTCTGGAGCTACATATTGCAAAGAAAAATAGGAGGTTATCTCTCTTCATATATTGGTCCTTATTTTCACCACACATTATGGAACTAAGGTTACTATCGATTTAGAGCCATTAGCTAGATTTCACATTGAGCCTCACTCATCAAAAGTGGCTAATTAAAACCCTAGATCAAAGGATTTTGATGAGGTATCTCAAACCTAAAATTGGATGGGTCTCTAACCTATTTATGGAAGCAAAAGATAGTTGAAGAAACACGCTCATGATCCTTTTAAGGAGGTTTAAGAACATATTTTTGGTGTGAAGTTGTATGTCAAGCCATGAATGCAGAGGAGAACCCCGAAAAATTCACCCGACACTGGGAAACTTCTATTACTATGGGAGCTTGATTCACACAAGGTCGACTTTTCGGAAAGCTCTAGGCATCCTCTACCCAACTACGACTGGATATCTTTAATTGGAAGGAAAAAGTTCTTTAAAATGTAAAATACACTTCACCAGCTTTCATTTTGATGGAGCTAAGCCAAATGAAATTGTTAGGGAGGCAGTAGTTTTATGCTCTCCTTCGAAAAATGGCAAGGAGAGGCTCTTTTGAAAAGTGTTCATTTTGTTTTGCATTCCTTTTTACATGCACTTGCAAGAGTAATGTGGAGTTTTGAACCTCCCACGAAGCATTAATTCATTCTTAGCTTTCTTGGCCCCACCGAAAATGATATCATCACATTAAAAATATATATAGATGTTTGTGATTGATTTTTCAATCATGTAGTTGCCAAAACTTCATTGTTTGTTAAGAATCCACTAATGAAGTCTTATGTTAAACAAGAGTTTAACACTTAATGCAAGAGTTTAAAGTTTTATTTTAATATTCTCTACCTATCTCCTTAGCAAGTTAGATTAAACAACCCTCTACATTTAGATAGATCTTAGAGGAATAGTTCATGCTAGTTTCAAAGCTTTTGAATTTGGAAAGATGGAAAACTTGAAAAAAATCATCTTCATGCAATTAATTTCAAATGTTTCTATGGGTCGTGATTCGACACCAAGATGTTACTATTATGGAGCCTCCATACTTTGTTTTATGCTTATCTAGATATTTCACATCAAAAATAGGAGGTTATCTCTCTTCAGATTGGTCCTTCTTATTTTTCACCACACGTTATGGAACTAAGGTTACTATCAATTTAGAGCCATTGGATAGATTTCACATTGAGCCTCACTCTTCAAATGCAGTGGCTAATTATTCAGCCCTGGATCAATCTAATTTTGATGAGGTAGCTCATGTTTCAGCATTGGATGGTTTTTAACCTATTTATGGATGAAAAGATAGTTGAGAACATACTCATGATCCTTTTAAGGAGGTTGAAGAACATTTTTTTGGTGTGTATTGTATGCATGAAGAAAATTCACCACTTCCATTGTTGTCCAAAACAGATGATTCAATAGAAGGAATTTGGAAGCTTCATTTTGATGGAGCTAAGAACAAGAAAGGGCAAAGAGCAGGTTTTATGCTCACTTCCCTAATAAACGAGAGGTATTTCTGATGCTTGAGTCTCCAATTTACATGCACTTGTAATGTGGTTGAATACGAAACATTAATTCATGGCTTACTTTGGGCCAGAAAGAGAGGTATCAACACATTACAAATCTTTGGTGATTTGAGTTGGTTATCAATCAAGTAAAAAACTTCAATGTTTGTAAGAATCCACTAATGAAGTCTTACAGACATAGAGTTTCAGACTTAATGGAAGATTTTGAAGCTATTAATATTTAGTCTATTCCTAGAGCTGAAAACAAGCATGCAGATAGACTTGCAATAGTTGGTGCTAGTTTTGAAGTGCTAGAACAGATGGAAAACAACAAAATTCAACCTCATATTAAGCTAATTTCATGCCCTCAATACGATAATGATTTAAATTGAGTTTTTGAAAATGATGGCATAAGTTTTTGCAAGAGGATTTGAGTTCTCTATAGTTAATTAGGATAAGTTACAACATTTATATGGTGATCAGATTGTTCAGTTAAAGATAAATAAATTACCTCGAAGGTCTGGTTACATTGGAAGACATATCTCAAGATCGATGATCAATTAAGAAAGACAAAACTAAGATGTCAACACATGCTGATAACTATGAAGAGATTTCAATTGATGAAGGGAAAAAGTTATTTCTCGGAAAGGTATGTTCCTTAACTAAAAAATAGTCATTTATTAATCTTTGCAAATAGTTTAAGGATGTCTTTGCTTGGAAATACCAAGATCTGAAAGGATTTGATCCAAGTCTAGCACAACATACAATCGAGTTACATCCAAATGCTAAGCTTGTAAGATAGAAATAGAGGCCTGTAAATCCAAAAATAGAACCTCTGATGAGGAAAGAGTTATCCAAGTTGATCGAATCAGGTATTATTTTTCCAGTTAAGCATTCAAGTTGGGTAGCCAATCTTGTTCCTGTTAGGAAGAAGAACGGTGAAATCAAACTATGTGTAGATTTCAAGGATCTTAATAAAGCTTCATTAAAAGATCATTACCCACTTCCGAATATGGATCATATTTTGAGAACAATCTCAGGTTTAGATAGACTATCTCTTCTAGATGGTTACAGTGGCTATAATAAGATTTTAGTCCGAGAAGAAGATAGATATAAAACAACTTTTACCACCAAGTGGGGTACTTATGCTTACAAAAGAATGCCTTTTGGCCTTTCAAATGCCGGTGCAACATTTCAACGTGCAATGGACATGGATTTTTGCACTTATTAAATAAATGCATCCTTGTTTATTTAGATGATGTTACTGTATTTTCAAAAGATTCTAAAGAACATCTAATACATTTAAGGAAGACTTTTTAGTTATGCGCAGGGTTTGGAATATCTCTGAATCCTCTGAAGTCTATCTTTTTAGTACATCAAGGTAAATTACTTGGTCATATTGTTTCAAAGTAGGGTTTAGTAATTGATCCTTTCAAAATTGAAGCTATATCACAACTATCATTGCCTCATCATAAGAAGGCATTGCAAATTTTTTTGGGAAAAATCAACTTTGTTAGAAGATTTGTTCCATATTTTGCATAGCATTGGTTAAACCATTAACAACTATGTTAAAGAAAGAGAAAATTTTCTCTTGGACCAACGAAGGAAGGGAAGGTTTTGAAGCAATAAAATCAGCTATCTCTCAGGCTCCTACTCTTGCAAACCCAAATTTTGATAAAGATTTTACAATGTATGCACTTGTAGTCGAGCTGAAACAATCTCAACTATTTGGACACATGTTAATGATGAAAATATTGAGCAGCCAATCGCTTTCTTTGGATAGAGTTTGCATGATTACGAAAAAAAGTACACATTTCTTGAAAAACAAGTACTATCAGTAGTTAGAGGACTAAAGAATTTTAAGTACATGCTTTCAAACAATAAAATTCATGTTCTTGTTTCTCATCTAAGTGTGAAAGATTTCCTTTTAAATAAAGAATTGAATGAGAAAAAAGAGAATTTGGATAATGAAGGTTATGGAATATGATGTTGATATCCGGGTTGCTAAGACGGTTCAAGGTAAAGGTTTATGTGAACATCTAATTGTTGATATGGAAAAAAAGTAAGTTGCAGAACCCAAAGATTCAGAACAACATGCTGAAATTACGTATCAACAATCAAATATCATGGTCCAACCAAGAAATCAGCAACCTAAACTTGCTCAAGAGATCCAAGAATCAAGGTGGATGACTGATTTGGTTAACTACTTACAACATGGCACCTATCTAGAAGGTATGGATAAGAATAAATGAAGATATTTTAGATTACAAGCTATTCCTTATCTTTTCATTGATGGTGTATTGTTCAAAAGGGATATAAATGGGATCTTGCTGCATGATGTGTTGATTATGATAAAATTCAGAAAATATTATTAGAATTTCATGAAGGACTTGCAGGAGGTCACTTCTCAGCACGTACTACAACTTTAAAAATTATGAAAGTAGGTTACTATTGGCCTAGCATATTCAAAGACTATTTTGAATGGATTAGAAAGTGTAAGAAATGTGCTTTCTTTGTTGGAAAATAACATCTTGCTTTGTTGCCTTTGCAACCAATTTCATCTGATCAACCTTTTATGTAGTGGGGTCTTGACTTTATTGGCATGATAAACCCACCTTCGTCACAAGGACATAAGTGGATCTTAACTGCTATAGATTATTTTACATGATGGACTGAAGCAATAGCCTTGAAAGATGCTAACAAAGCTTCGATACTATCCTTTTATGAAGGCATAGTTTATAGATTTGGTGTTCCAACAATGATCATATCAGATAATGCTTTAGCATTCCTTGGTGCAAAGGTAACAGATTGGGCTGTCAAACATGGAATATATCTAAGTTCTTCATCTAATTATTACCCCCAAGGTAATGGCTTAGCTGAAAGTACTAACAAGAATCTATTAAGAATCATCAAAAGAACACTCAAGGATAATCAAAGAGCTTGGCATCTGATGTTGAATTCCACACTTTGGGCTGACAGAGTGACTCCTAAAAGATCAGTTGGTAATTCACCATACAAGCTTGTGTATGGAAAAGAAGCAAGAATGCCTATTTTAGTTGAGTTACCCACATTAGATTTTTTGCATCAAATGGAGCTACTTGAGAATGAACCATTGCAGGTTCGTTATGCAGAGTTAATGGAATTACAAGAGCTGAGAGATCAAGCTCATTTAAATATGGAAAAGAATAATAAAAAAATCAAGAAGACTTTTGACAAGAAATCCAAATTAAAAGTCTTCAATGAAGGAGATATTGTGTTAAAATGGGATGTTGATCGTGCAAATTCAGGAAGACACTCAAAGTTTGATACACTTTGGAGTGGTCTTTACATGATTTTAGCTAGCAAGGAGCACAATGCTTTTTATCTTTTGAAGATGAATGGAGAGGAAGTTCCCATTCCTGTGAATGGCATGTTCCTCAAACACTATTACTAAAAATCTTACAGTGATTGTTAGAGTAGGATTTCCATTCAATAAGTGCAGTTTCTACACATTGCATCATTTTCAATTCAATAAGTGCATTCATGCATTTGATCTAGCTTACCAGATCCTTTCCCAGCTTTAGTTTGTTTTGGAAGGGTTGGACCTTTCAGAAAGGTAGATTTTGGTTATATGTTTGGACTCCATGCCCAATGGACAAGAGTAAGGCACTAGTCTACAAGCTAGCATGAAGCTTTCCCCATGAAGATCAAGAAATGTTGACAATTTTTACACTTGTGTAAAAATGGGCAACTCGAAACTTTGTTATGATAGATAGCATCGGTGAAGTATACCTAAGCTAGGGGAGATTATATCAGATTATGTCGTTACTGCTGATTTATTTAAGAGATTACATGAAATCTGTAGCTATGTGTGTCTGTTACAAAATGTAACAGATCACATAGTCTAAAATTTCATGACTATCCTCAGCAAAAGAACACAAGCCCCAAAGGACAGTTGTGTTGTCTTGATAAGGACATTCAATTACAGAATAGGTGAAGTGTAAAGTTTTGGAACAACAAACATGAGTGCAGATCACATAAAATCAGAGTTCATTACTGAATGTTACAAGTTCAAATCAATGTTCTCTCCTTCATGATTAAGACATTCAATTATGTTACTGAGTTGTTTAGTTCATTATACAATCCATACAGAAAGAAGAAATGCAGAAAGAAATATACAACTCATTTTCAAAATTCAATGTTTTATTCACAAGGAGAGTCAAATGTTTCCCACACAAGCCGTGGGATCTAATTGAAAAAGTAAAGTACAACTACTAAAAAGAAAGGTACACATGCATGAAAGAGAAAGCAAAGGAATATGAGTGGACCCATCATTGCCTTGGGGTTTCTATTTTTGATTGAATCATCCTCATCTCTCATCTTTGTTTTCTCCTTCATCTTCACTGTAGTAGCCATTGTACCTGAAAAGGAAGGAAAAGAAAATTAACTATCAGTTACGAGCTCAGGGTTAATCCATATTCCTACACTATCCTACTTCGTGCATATGAATCTTCCCCTAAGTAAGAGATGTATTCTACTTGAAGGAAAACTGCATGCATACTTTATTCACTCAACAAGAAGAAAAAGAAAAAAAAAAAAGAAGAAAACAAGGATATAAGAGAGGCCAAAAATCCAAAATATTGCCTAACTATTTTCCTAAGTGTGCAGTTATAGGTTACAGCCAAAGAAAGAAATATAAGTCATAAGTACATGCTAAGAAGAAGGAAGAGTGCAACTCAAAGTTCATTAAACATTCTACAAATGGAAGAGGTTAGAGCTCAGAAGAGAGAATGGAAGATAGAAGTACATTTTTTTGATTTGCAAGTAAGGGGAGAATCAGTTTTCACAAGCTAAAGCTAAAAGTAAAAATGATTACAGCTAAAACAGGATGAGAGAGAAGATTCTGGAAAATTTTCGACAGGGCTTCTCCATGTAAAATAGACATTTACAACTTTTCATCATACTGTTTTTAGTTACTACATGTTTTAAAAGAACTATGCAAATAAAACAAGTGGTACAGAAGAAGAAAAAGCATGATATGATCAAGATAAATAGTTAACATCTTTCTAGTTCTCAAATTGCTATATCAGTCCAACAAGAAAGGTGTTATTTTCTATGTTCTAGATCAGGAAATACAACCACTATTTCTAGAAATGCTTTAAATGAAAGATTCTGGAAAAATTTTGCTAGGGCTTCGCCATAAAAATCAACATTTCAAATTTTCCAACAAGCATATAAGTAAGAAACAATTGTAGAAAGGAAATAAAGCATCTAAATCAAGGTATATACCCTAGAAATAATATCTGAAATAGTTAAGATATTGTTCCTATTTTTAGAAAAGCACTTGCAGATTACATGTTCATAGATAGAAATAATGCAACTACTGTTATACTTTCACAGTCAAGTATTCTAGATCTGAGTGAAATGAAGAGAGCATCAAAGGGAAGTACATCTATTTATGCATCAAAATAAAAGGAAAAGTAGACATCAGTTAAAACCTTAGAAAGCTTTAGATCATGTAATCAAATGCAGAGATAAGCTATAGTCAGTTTCAAGGATGTGTATGGAACAACTCAAGAAAAGAAATACTTTTCAAACAAAGAAAGAGCAAGTTATTATTATTATACAGACCACAGGCTCCTAAAAAGACCTTCAATATTAATCAGGATAGATTTGATATATGAATTTCTAGTGGGTCATGTTATGAATGTCAAATTGGAACCTACATTAAGGTATTGTAGACACCCAGAATATGGTTTCAACGTTTGATTTTTGTAAAGTGGTTAAAGAAAATGAGATTTCGTAGAGAGTACTTGGAGATTGTAAAAATAGATATAAGAGTTCGAGCTCACACAAAGAATGATAAAACCCTCATGAAGTAACAATCATACTCGAGGGAGATCAAGTCCGAATAGCAGAAACCCACAAAATTGTAGAGAAAAGGTGGATCTCTAAATCGAATGCAAGCTACAGATTCACAAAAGACTTAGAAGGTCAAACGGATAAAGAAAACAAGAGCTCAAAATAGTCCAATGGCGGCCAACCAGTAGAAAGAAGCACACAAAAATTTCTAAATTGGTGTTTAGTGTCCAAGTGAGATTGCAAATACCCATATCTAAAAATATATAGATCTAGAGGTCGAATATGGTAGTCATTGTTCTAAGTAAAATCAACTCTATACTCAAAAAGAGAGATTGAAAAGATTGAGTAGAAAAATCAAGCTCGAAGGCTCACCACAAAGGAAGCAATTTGAAAGCATAGCTTGAGGAAAGAGAAATACTCAAATGAAAATGAGTATTTGAACTCTAAAATGTCACTTATCGAAAGAAATTGATACCTACAGAGTCCTCACAGAGCTCCATGGAACATAGAAATGTAGACCCAAATGAGCAACCAAAACTGAGTTCGAAGTACAGGCCGAGCTAAAATATCAACCAAATATTGCTCATAAAACTATTGCAGGAGAAAAAGATGGAAGATACATGTATAAGGCTTCAGAAAGCCAAATTTATAGAATCCAAATGAAACAACCCAGATGGCTACCTCAAAAATGAACTTACAGAGATCAATATACCAGTACTCGAGCTCATTTCAACTTCCAGACCTCACAGAATATAAATAATAACTAGAGATGTCAGCCATTAGATCCTACAAAATAGATCAAAAGAAGCAAAGAACGATGAATAATCATTTCCCGAGGGCTGAGCTTAAATCTCCAACAATGGCGTCAAAAATTTTTTTTCAAGGCTTCGCCACCCTCTACGAGCAAGCTAAATGATCAAACTAAAAGAGCTCAAGCTTTTTAACTCTTTCACTTCAGTGAATGTAACCTAACTCAACCATAGTTGATAATCAACGGTTTGAGATCAAAAGTACAGAGATCAAGGGCCAAGGATCAAACACAGAAATCAAAGCAAGAAAACCACGGTTAGTTCCTCACCTACCAACATTCAATGCACATGAAAACCCTAACCGCAGGTCGTAAATCGATGGCAATCAAATACAAAGGTACAAAGATCAAAGGCTCAGTTTCCATTTCAAATATCCAAGCTAACTCGACAAGGGTCAAGTCGCCACCGACAAAGTGCATGAGGGGTGAGTCACCGTGAGGAAGGGGACAGCCCACGTGTCCTCCAAATAAACCAAATGCCGACCACATTGTGCCCAATGATCACCTAAAAGGTGAATTTCAAACTACATGCTACCAACTATGCAAAAACCGACACATATATACATGTGTATGATTATCAAAAGGTGGTGGATATAGTGGCATGTGCCATATCAAATGGTCGACCCCTTAAGTATTATGCTAAGTCCACACAAAGTGGCCAAACCATGGTGGAGTGCAGAGGTGGTCCCCACTTCAAGGAGGTTGGGTTGAATTTCAAATTTTATCCATGTGATCACTAGTAAACAGAATGGGTGTCAGCATCAGAGACAAAGGTGGTCCCAGTGATTGTTTTGGATGAATTATTTTGCAAATTTTTACAAATAAATGTAATTCACATACAGGAGTTGTATTTTTGCATGCCTTCACAACAGGACAGAATAGAGAAGAAGACAAAGTTGCATGTTCATGGAGAGATGCTTGCCTAGCAAGCAATCCTATTTTTGGCAAAATTATTCACCCATCCTTATTAAAAATAGAACAGTCAACTTCAGTTGACTAAAATGTAATCAAAGGCTATTAATGCCTCTTGCACTATTTTGTATTATTTTATCCTTTTATTTATTATTAAATAAAGGATAAAATTAGGTTGCATGGGCGAGTACAACCTTAGGCTATTTTTAGGAAGGGTGGGAAAATTTATTTTGCTATATATTGTGTGCCTTTGCAAAGCACAAGGATGGCTAGAGGAATTTTGGATATATGAGTACTGAAGCAAATTTTGCTAGTTTTTCCCTCTGAGTGTGAAGTGTTTTCTACCTTTCCAAAGTTACTTTGCAGTCTTGTGTATGTTATATTAATCTTGTGAATGCAAATTCCTTGATCAACCACCTTACCCTGCTGCAAATTTTAGTCCTTTCTACTTAAATTTTAATGTGCATGTTAACTTATTAGTACTATTGTGATCCTCCCTCAAGTATAATCAAGTGTTTTCCCTTGAATATTCTACAGAAAAACTATTGGTTCGTGCATCAAGAATCCTTCACAGATCAGTTGTGTATATACCCAGTCAAAGACCTCATACAAATTTGGTGTATACCTTACCAATCATTTCTTCTCATACCCTCAAACTCCCAAAATTGTTTGGTTGTACTCGCCCATGCATCCTAATTTTATCCTTTATTTAATAATAAATAAAGGGATAAAATAATACAAACTAGTACAAGAGGCATTAATAGTCTTTGATTACATCTCAGTCAACTAAAGTTGACTATTCTATTTTTAATAAAGCTAGGTGAATAATTTTGCCAAAATAAAATTGCTTGCTAGGCAAGTCTCTCTCCATGACATGCAACTCTGTCTCTTCTCTATTTTGTCTTCTTGTGAAGCATGCAAAAATACAACTCTCTGTTTGTGAGTAAATAAATCAAAATATTTGCAATATTTGCAAAACAAACACCCTATGTGGGGCCACCTGCCATGTGTATATATTCTTATGTTGACATAACTTTTGGCTCAAAAGGGTCACAATAGTAACATACGCTAATTACCTCCTTAAAGTGGGGACCAACTATATTCTACTTGGTTTGGCCACCTTGGTAGACAAAGTAAATACAGAGGTGACCATTTTGTTTGACCACCTTGTGAACTTTGTGCATGCCATACTATAGTCTGCCACCTTTGTTATATACATGTATTGTATAACTTTCGGCCTTTGCAATTTGGATAATTCTTGGTGAATAAGGTTTAAACCTACCTTTTGAGTGATCATTATTGGTATGATTTGGTTAGCTTTGTTTGTTTTGGATGGACTATAGTTTCAGACTTTGAAAGTGATGGAAATGTTTATTTGTTTGGTGACGTGGGCTGATCCCTTCCCGCGGTGACTCACCCCTCTATGCATTTTGTCGGTGGACACCTAACTCAGGTTGAATTTGCGTTGATATCTGGTGTGATCTTGGGTAGGTGATTTTTGTACCTTTTGTATTCGATGTCGTTGATCCTTGAGTGTGATTAGGGTTTTGAACTGGTAATTAATGTAGTTAGTGGCAATTTGATCATGGTGATTTGATTTGAATTTTGAGGATGATCCTCACCATTTTATCTTTGTCATTGATTTGTGATCGTTGATTATCGAACCATGGTTGAGTATGAACTTAACCCATACTTGGGATTGGGAGGTAAAAGGAAGCTTTGGTCTAAACATCATTTCACTTGGATTTTGGTATGCGGGCGAAGTCCTAACAAAAAATTTTACGCCATTGTTGTTCTTTTGGATCTCGGCCTGTGATACTCTTTGTATGGCCTTCATGGTCGTTATGAAGCTCTGTATCTTTCTGTTTTCAAGTCCGTGTGAGTTGTTGGCCGTTATTGATGACTTGGAACTTGGCACTTTTATACACTCCAGCCGTCTAGAGCTCGTGACATTTACATTCTTTTGTTTCCTTTTTTGTCTCGGAGTTTTGGAAACTCTGCAGAGTGGTGACAAAGCCATCTTGATTATTTCAAGCTCAGTATACCTGTGAAAACTCTTGTTTCGTAATCATCCACCATTGTTTGAAGTCTGAAGCTCGATTTTATTTTTTCTTTTGTTCTCTCTGTGATCTCTTGGCCACTATAGTCATTCTCTTGGAGCTTGGTTCTATGTGACAGTGAATACATACCTACATGTGTTTTGCTCATTTAACTTCGAGGATTCAGCCATGGTCATGATTATCGACCTTGAGCGCAGATCTATCTTAGTTGGTTTGGCTTTATTGGCACTAATACCTCAAAACCTTGTGTTTCTCTACATTTTCATTGCATTCTGGTATCCGAGCTCGGAAATAGTTTGAGTGCTCTGATTCTGAAGCCGTCTTAAGGAAGGTGAGTGTATTCTCAAGCTTTCGTTCAGCCATAATATGGATCTCAAGCTCTATTTCATGCAAACTAAGTAATTGTTTATCATACCGCCATTCTTCTCTATTTTGAGCTTGATTCTGAGGAAAATGGTAGGCTCAGATTTGTCATTTTTTGAGCTGTGGTTTTGATTCCCTGCTTTGAGCCATATGTTTGGGCATTTTAGGAGCTGAGTATAACTATCTTCTGGTCTTAGAAACTCCAAAACTTCAACATTTTATTACATTCTTTAATTTTGAAGATGATACCTATAACATACTCATAATGTTTACTTGAATCCTTGATACTTATAGCTTCGAATGTTAAATACAATTCCCATTTCTGTTGGAACACTATGGTCTAGTATTTGCTATTACATTTGGCTTGTAAAAGGAAATTGCATTTATTTGAATACTCTAGTGACTGTGATGAGCTTCATAATTTTTCCTTGGCCTTTGAAGCTCTAATATTGGCACTGTTATATTTCATACATGTTCCTATGTCGGCCATAAGTAGTTTTCATCATCTGCATACGAATGTGAATACATACCTTTCTCGTATTAGTTTATTTTATGTTGAATCATTCATGCTCATTCTAGGCTTCAATCTGATCTTTGCTTGTATGACTGCTATATGATGATCATTCATGTACTTTGGTTTTTCTATAGCTTACTTCAAATTGTTCATGTATCTACTTTTAATGGCATCATGAGATAGCTCCTTTTGTCTAGATGTAATGGATTCTACTCATGTTGTAGATGAGTACTACCTTGCTTGAATGAATGTAATTCATTGTCATTGTGATATTTATGTGCTCTCATATTTGCTTTATTTTGAAAATCGCAACATAGAATAGCTGAAATTTGCAAGATTATATTGAAATTTCAATTCTCTTCAACTGTTAAAGTTATAAATAATTCTTTTATGCATTATATATTGTATTTCCTTTCATTACAACTCTAATATGTATGCTGAAAAATCTGAAATGTTGATTTTATAAGGTGAAGCCCTACCAAAAAAATTTAGAATATTTTCTTTAATGCATTTTCAGAAATAGTAGTTATATGTTCTGATCTAGAATACAAAAAGTAACACCTTTCATGCTACACCAATATAGCAATTGATAATTAGAAACATGTTAGTTATTTATCTTGATCATGTGATGCTTTTTTGCTTTCTATATCACTTATTTGATTTGCATAGTTCTTTTAAAGCATGTAGTAATTGAAACAACATGATGAAAAGTTGTAAATGTCCATTTTACATGGTGAAGCCATGTCAAAATTTTCCCAAAATCTTCTCTCTCATCCTGTTTCAGCTATAATCCTTTTTTCACTTTTCGCTCGCTCTTGAAATCTAATTCTCCCTCCACTTTGCTCACTAAAAATATACTTTTATCTTTCATTTGCAGAATGTTTGCTAAACTTTGAGTTGCACTCTTCCTTCTTCTTAGCATGTACTTATGACTTATTTATTTTATCTTTGGTGGAACCTATACCTGCACACTTAGGAAAAAACTTAGAAAATATTTAGGCTTTTTGGCCTCTCTTATGTCCATGTTTTCTTCTTTCTTTTCACTTCCTTCTTTCTGAGTGAATAAAGCATGTATGCAGTTTTTCCTTCAAGTAGAATACATCTCTTTCTTAGGGGAAGATTCATATGCACAAAGTAGAATAGTGTAGGAATATGGATTAACCCTAAGCTCTTTATTGATGATTTCCTTATTTTTTATTTTTAGGTACCATGCCTGAGGATGAAAGGAGCTAGTAAGGAGATGCTTTTGCACAACGAAGAATATACAAGGCAATGATGGGTTCACTCATAATCCTTTTCTTTCTCTTTCATACATGTGTGTCTTTCTCTTCAAGTAGTTGTATTTTTCTTCTCGCTTACATCCCACGACTTGTGTGGGAAATATTTGACTCTCCTTATGAATAAAGTGTTTAATTATGTAAATGAGTTATATATCTCTTTCGCATTTTTATTTATGTATGGATTGTATAATGTACTAAAAACTCAAGAACATAATTGAATGTCTTAATCATGAAGGAAAGAACATTGAATAGAACTTGTAACATTAAGTAATGAACTCTAGTTTTTCTCGTGATCTGCACTTATGTTTGTTGTTCCAAAACTTTACACTTCACCTACTCAGAATCTGGATGTCCTCATCAAGACAACACAACCTGTCCTTCGTGGCTTGTGTTCTTTTTAGCAGGATGGTCATGAAATTGCAGACTATGTGATCTGTTACATTTTGTAACAAAGCACACATAGTTGCAGATTTCATGTAATTTTAAAATAAATTAGCAAGCAAATAATAACATAATCTAATGCGATCTACCCTAGATTAGGTATACTTCACCAATGCTATCCATCATAACAAAGTTTTGAGTTGCCCATTTTTACACAAGTGCAAAAATTGTCAACAAAACCCATTAATGGGTATCAAGAAATTAGAGTAAGAGACAAAACTCACCATTTATAATCGAACAGTCAAAAATTTCAAGCAACTGAATGATGAAACAAGAAATACATATTCCCATGAGAAGTTTCTAACTCATGATTCAAGCAGGAGAAAGAAATCACATAACCCACAAATATTTTCAAGAGTTTCAGTGACATATCCAAGAAAGAAAATGAAAATAGAAGTGTACATGTGCAAGAGGAAAATTAGCTCACCTATAACCACTCATGGCGACCAGCATCAACTATGATTCACTCACAATATCGAGTAGATGCATAAAACTAGAAAACTCATAGAAGATCAAGAAAACGCCCATGGTGATAACGGAGTTTTTAAACTCAAGACGACAAGAAAATACACATGTTTAGGCCCTAGAATCTTGTAGACCGTAATAACAAAAACTCGAGCTCAAAGTCTATAGCAATGGTAGAATATCCCAAACTACTTACTCGTAAAATCTCTAATAGATCGTAGATAAAATATACACATGGTCGAAGGCTGAAAATTTGACTAATTTGAGCTTCAAAAGATTCAACAATGGCGTCAAGCCAAAAATTTGATAGGGCTACACTGTAAGCTAGAAAACCAAATGAAGTGATCATTATGGTCGATTGACCTTTACCACATGAGCTCGAGAGATGAGTTAAATGAAACTCAACCATAGTCAGAGAATCAAAGGTAGAGAAGAAAAGGTACGTAAGATCAACATCCTCAAATCAATCTCCAAAATCAATGCAAACCACTATGGTTAGACATCACTGACCACTTTAATTGCCAGGTTAGAAACCCTAACCAAGAGTCAAGATCGACGGCCTAAGATCCAAAGCAGTACATAGATCAATGGCTTGAAATCATTACAAATTTCAACATAAACTAGACTGGGTTTCGTATGCCATCAAAAAAATTGATAAAGGGGTGAGTCATTGTCACGAGGGACCAGCCCATTTTATTTTAAAATTATTGCATTTGACATATCAAAAGGGGATCTCAACTATAGTCCAAGTACCAAACATTCCAAAAATTCGACCAAATCATGTTGAGTAGTGATCACCTAAAAATTAATGGCTTCAAACTATAAACCAAGTGTTATCCAAAATGTAAAAGCCGACAAGAAAATTGCAAGGTAATGATAATCAAAAGGTGGCGTACTATATAGTATGCCATGTGTGTATACAAAGGGAGCCAAATCATTAGATCTTATAATATACCTAGTCCACAAAGGTGGTCGAGTGTATTGTGGTGACTTTTTAAGAAACCAAAGTGACCCTTATCTTATTTCAAAACCAGTAATGTGATAAGTCCATGAAATATGGCCAAACCGATGGAGACTAATGATTAAGTACAAGGGTGGTCCCCACTGATTTGATGAATTGGTTATGACTTGGACTGAAAATTTTCATGTGATCACAAGATTAGACAAGGAATGTCAACATCAGAGCCTAAGCTTGGAGGTGGTCCCCATCAAGTGGATGTGTGGATGAATTATTTTGCAAAGTATTGAAATTAATGTAATTTATTTTACCGACTCGAGAGGGAGTTAGTTTTTCATGCCTTCACAAAGGGATAGATCAACAAGAAGAAAAATTTTCATGCACCTAGATGAAGACTTGTTCATCAAGCAAGGTTTGTTTTTAGCATTATTCACCCATGATTTTTCTCAAAAATAGAACAGTCAAATACAATTTGACTGAATGATACTTTTGTAACCAAAGGCTATTAATGCCTATGTGAATTAGTTTACTTTATTTTGTAACCAATGGCTATTTTTAATAAAGGATAAAAATACGATGCATGGGTGAGCACAGCCTTAGTCTATTTTTAGGAAGGGTGGGTGAATAAATTTT
This sequence comes from Taxus wallichiana var. yunnanensis, assembly GCA_018340775.1. Classification (NCBI taxonomy): domain Eukaryota; kingdom Viridiplantae; phylum Streptophyta; class Pinopsida; order Cupressales; family Taxaceae; genus Taxus; species Taxus wallichiana. The sequence continues at coordinate 434,702,412 of CM031243.1, forward strand.
GCTATATATTGTGTTCCCTAGCAAAGGACAAAGGAGAACGTTTTAGATACTGGAGTGTCAAGCAATTTTCTCGCCGCAGTTTTTCCCTTTGAATGTGAAGTATTTTTCGCCTTTCAAATTATTTGTAATCTTGTGTATGTTCCCATTAAACTTGTTAATGTTAATTCCCTAATTAATCATCTTGCCCTGCTACAAATTTTCAGTAATTTATGCTATATATTAATGTGCATGTTTAACTTAATAGTGGTGTTGTGATTATTTTCCTCAATACATCCAAGTGTTTTCCTTTAATATTCTCTAGTAAAGTTGTTTTCCGTACATCATAAATTTATTCCATATCAATTATGCATGTACCCAGTCAAACACCTCATAGAAGTTTGGTGTATCACGTCAGTTTTAATTTCACTTTTACAGTCATATTTTACCGTTTAACCCTATAAAATAAGTTTAGGATACATCAATGAGGAACCGGCCTTGATACCAGAGATTCACCTCAAAATTTGTATCCCCACGGACCTAAGGTGTTTCAATTTGTATCTATGAAAGAGAGATAAATTTTACAAGCTCAAAACACCTACAACCATCTCTCTCACTGTGGTGTAATTTTGAGAGATACAGGGACCACCTCCAATCTCTCGGGTTCTAATGTTGAAATTCCTTGTCTTCTAGTGGTCACATGGATAACATATTGTAAATCATCTCCTACCCCTCCAATTGTGGGGACCACCTTTCAGTAGTTCACCATTTGATGGGTATGAGGTAACTTTGTAAGTATCAATGTAAGTATCAATGTAACCTTTGTAGAAAATATTGGTTTGGATGACACATTCTATAGTTTGGGCCTTGTACAAGGTCAATGTAAATAATGTCATTCGGCCACCCTTTGATAAAACATGGTATACTATAGTCTGCCACCTTATGTATTTGTTGTAATCTTTTGTATTCAATTGGAATAAGACCATACATTACCTTTTTCGATGTGTTGCATAAACATTATTTGGTCAAATCTTTGGTATATTTGAGCATGGACTATAGTTGGGATCCTTTTGACAGGTAAAATGCAATAATTTTGTTTTTAATCATGGGACTAGCCCCCTCATGACGATCACTCACCCATCCATGCACCTTGTTGGTGGTATATGCAACTCAGGTTGATTTTACTTTGATATTTGTAATGATCTTGGATCATTGATTTTTGTAATGTTTGATCTGGTGTCATCGATATCATACCCATGATTAGGGTTTCAACCCTACAATTAACTTAGTTGGTGAGATCTTACCATGATGGTTTGTTTTGAGTTTGGGAGTTGATCATCAGCCCCGATCTTTGTGTGGATTGATCTCTAATCATTAATGCTTCAATCGCGGTTTAGTTTTGTTGACTCACCTCTTCGATTTTTCATGGTAAAGGGTAAATCAGCCTTGATGATCATTTCATTTAGATTTCAGCTCACTGGTGAATTCCTAAATTTTTTTATTAATGCCATTGTTAATTACTTTGTGATCTCGTCTCCCTTGGGAAAATGGTTCCTGTCGTTTTCCATGCTATTTAAGTTCTTTGAGAAAGGTGGTCATGGGGTTTGTCACCATTGTCGTGATCTTTGAGCTCGAGATCTCACTACAGATTGGTATTGCATCTGTATTTCTTGGTCATTTCTCTATCAAGCTCAGATTTTGAACTCTCTATATTTTGTGGAGCTCTACAATGATTTTGTAGGTTTCATTTTCTTTGTACATCTCGTGATCTTGGCTTCATTTTTTAGACTGCATCTAAGGGGTTGATGAGCTCTATATTTTTGAGTTCTTTTGTGGTCATGCCTTAGTCATTTACGAGCTATCCCTTAGAAGTGGTCGCCATTGTTAATCAATTCGAGCTCTACAATGTGCAACTGGCATCACTATTTGATGAGGAAAGTAAGTTTTGATCTCCTGAGTTTCACTGTCACTTTGTCATTATCATCTTGTTTTTTTTGCATTTTCTATGTGATCTCTTAGCTTGACCTTGGTCATGTCAAGTTGAAATTCATTTTGAGTTTTCTCCTCTTTAGATATGAACTCAATGAACTCTCGAGGGTTTAATAAACTTCAATTTAATCAAGAAGTCTTTTTCTTACTCTGATTTTAATACCCATTTCATGGGATTTACGATTAAAGTATGAAACTATATTTTCTTCCTCGGATCTGCAACTTAAAACTGATTCTCAATGGGAATCATGAATTTCTGAAATGTTTGAATCTTCTTCAACTTTGGAAATGCATGAGTTTTCTTATTTCTGAGCTCCTCTACTTGTACCTATATAATTTCAAATTTCTGAATGCTAAAATGGCTTTGTTCACTTGCTACCTGCATTCATTCCTTTGAGTTGTATTGAAAAACTTATATGAACTTTTAACTATCGTGCATGAATGAATTATTTCCCTAAATTTGTATCTACATATGTATTTTTTTCAATTTGTGGCTTGAAAAATTGCAGCCTAGATTTGGGTATTCCTCCTTTGATATGGGTATTGGAAATCATTTTCACTCCATTCTTTCACTTGGGGATTCTGAGTTCTAAAATTGAAGATGCCTTCTCCACTAGACTTTTCTTCATTTGTTTCCGATTCAAAATCACCCTATTATTCTTTGTTGTGTTGATCCATGGTCAAGTTGAGATCCCTTTAACTCTTTGTTGGTTATTTTGGTTTTCTTCAACCATGAATCTTGTATTTAAAATGGGCTCTGAACTATACTATGGCATCATGTACACTTCCACTTTTTTAGGGTTTGGGCTCGAGGTCTTGAATCATTATGTAATCTCAAAGTTGTTTGGTTTCACTTATAGCTTCTCTATCACAAACATCTACGCCGCCATTGATTTCATCTTTTATCCTCTTTGAATATTGTAACTTGGATCTTTTGAGTTTTGACATCTATTTGTAATAATCATTTTGATGCTTCATTCTCCTCTTGATAACAACACTTGGTTATTTGAAAAATGTAACACTAGGTTTGATTTATTCTATTGAAGTACTAGTGTCATGCTAAGTTCTGATTTCTTTAGATCAATACACTGTTGACTTATGTCCATGATGATCCCTTTTGTGATGAAGATGAACCATTTCTTTGAAAATTCATTACTTAGAAGACCTGTACTTGGTCAAAATTTGATTTACTTCTTTGGATTTGATATCTTCTTGATGGAAAGATAGGCTTGTTCATTTGATTCTGGAACTTACAGTATTAGTACTTTGACTGTTCTTGATTTCATGAGATCTTTGTACCTTATATGTGTCCTTCTAGGAGTTATAAATAGTTTCTCATTCTTGTAACACCACTAGAAGGCACAAGCCTTGATTCAAATGCTTTTTTGAAATATTGTAATCTTATTTATTTTTTGCTTAAATATTGTCATTCCTTTTATTACATATTTAATATGCATGCTGGAATATTTAAAATGTTCATTTTTCATGGCAAAGCCCTGTCAAAATTTTCCTAGATTTCCTTCTTTTATTTTTATTTCAGCTATAATCTTATCTTTCCAGTTAACTTCAGCCTTTTAAATTCTGATTATTCCGCTTCCCCTTTGAGTTGTATTCTAAAACATGTCCTACTATTTATGAGTCTCTTCTCTCGTATGTTATCAGTAACTTATTCCATTTCTAGAATAGATGTTGAAATATGAGTTGCATTCTTCCTTCATGCCAACATGTACTTGTGTCTTATCTCGCTTCATGTACCATAGGATAGAAGTCATTGAAATATGCAATCTTTATCTATAGTGAGGACTGTAAGACATGATTTATTTCTTCGCGGAAACATCTACCTACACACTTAAGAAAATAGCTAGAAAATATTTAGTCTTTTTCTCGGCCTCTCGTTATGTACATGGTTTTTCTTTTTTCTCTCTCCTTCTTTCTCATTGAGTAAATCATGTATTTTTTGTTACGTAAAAGTACTTCTATCGTAGTTCCTTTGATCTTCATGTAATTTATATCTCATGTTGTTAAGAAATCCATATGCACGAATTTGGATACTGTAGAGGAATATGGATTAACCCCGAATCTGTTAAATGATAGTTTTCCTCCTTTCTTATTTTTAGGTACAAGTGCTTTCAAGTAATGAATATGAAGTGGGAACAAAGTTGAAAATGAAGATACATCAACCGAAGGAGAAACCCCCAAGGTGATGATGGGTTCATTCATACTCCTCTATTTCCTATTTCATGAATATATACCTCTTATTTCAGTAGTTGTACTTTAATTATCAGTTACATCCCACGGATTTTGTGGGAACAGTTGAAATTCCTTATGAATAAAAATTGAATTCTAAAATTGAGTTGTGTATTTCTTTTTGTATTTCAGCTTTCGCATAAATTGTATGATAAACTAAACAACCCAATAATATAATTAAATGTCTTAAACATGAAGGAAAGAGCATTAAAGAATACCTTTAACCTCGATAATGAAAAATGATTTCTATAATCTAGAGTTATGATTGTTGTTCCAAAACTTAAGACTTCACCTATTCGCAAATTCAAGTCTTCACCAAGACAACACATCTCGTCCTTCGAGTGGCCTTGTGTGCTTTTATCAAGATAACATGAAATTACAAACTATGTGATCTGTTATGTTTTGTAACAACACACATAGCTGCATATTTCATGTAATCATTAATTGATTCAACAAAACAATATTTTATGAAAGAACTTCCTCTAGCTTAGGTCAACTTTACTAGTTTCATCCATCGTAACGAAGTTTCATGTTGCCCATTTTTTCACAAGTGCAAAAATTGTCAATAGTTTGATCAAACATGACCTTCCACACAAAATAAATGAAGAAAGCTAACTTGGTAAGTCAAAATCGAGCCCAGAGTGAGTCGACTCGAAGAAATCGAGCAGGCTCGCGAATGATGCCAAGTGTCCAACCATCGCAACTTCATGAGTGAAACAAGGGGGTTAAATATTGAGAATGTGTGGGGATTCCACGTGGATCTTCCATGGATATATTCAAAACCCAAAGTAGCTTGGAAAGGAATAGTGTAAGCCTCCATGTGCCTCATCAGTGTAACTTCAAAGGTAAAATCCAAAGGAAGGTCCTCAAACAAGTGCAGGACCTCCAGGTGTCTAGGGTCCAACAATGAAAGATGAATCATGAAGCCCACCAAGAATTTCAAATGCTTAGATCTTTTAAAATATTTTTCAATCAAGGCTTAAATTAGCTAAGTATTAAAAAGGCCAGCGAAAGCCTCAACGTGTCTCTTCAGTGCACATTTGGTGTGATGCGTAAAAGAAAGATTCCCAAATGAGCGCAGGCTCTCCACATGGTCCAAGCCCAAGAAATTTTCGCTGGCCATTGAAAATTCTAAGCATGGGAAGATCCAGTGGAAGCCTCCATGTGCCTCATCAACACAACTTCAAAGGAAAAATCCTAAGGCATGTCCCCAAAAGAGTGCAGGATGTCCACGTGGTCGATCCTGAGAAAGTTTCACCAGTTGTTGAAAAGTCTAAGCATGGGAAGATCCGGCAGAATCCTCCGCATGCCTCATCATCACAACTTCAAAGGTAAAATTCAAAGGTAGGTCCCCAAATGAGTGTAGGCTCTCCATGTGTCTAGGGTCCAACAATTAAAGATGAATCATGAAGCCCACCAATACTTGTAAATGCTTAGATCTTATAATATATTGTGTGAGCTTACATGGAATGCCTGACCATGACCTTCAGATGATCATAAATTTTTATTGGAAGTTTGGATTTGAGCACAAGATGAATTTTGGAAAGCTATCGACATCTGCTATTCAACTACGACTAACTTTTTAAAAATGAAAAATACAGTTTACCATTTTTTAAGACTGTCAGGATTCTCCCCTATCACCATAATGAATTATGGGCTTCCTTTCTTGCCCAACAAGGAACAACACATGGAGGCATGGGTTTTTGCATTGGAACCAATCATTGTTGCAGGAAAATTCAATGCTCTTTTGGGGTGGTTGAGGAAAGATTCACTTTCTTCTCTCATATTATTCATATATATTGCAAGGAGGGGCGTTTTTCTAGATGTTGGAAATTTTTACTTTTTGCACCCTCCCTTATTCTCTCGTTATGTAGGTGAATTTATCAAGTTTCAAGCTTCCGACCCAGATAAGCTGTAAGTTGTACCACCAAACCTTTACACATCCTACAACCTGGAACCTCTCTAGAATCCATCATAAATACACTTTCCATAAGTTGTTCTCACTTTAATGTTCAATTCATTTATGAATTCAAGAGGCATAACATTAAATGATGCTCTAGAATCAAACATAAAATTGTGCAACAGTCTAATCTTAATAATCAGCGTTGTAAAAAATGGATCAAAATTTAATTGAGACTCAACCAAAGATGTTCCCAAGTAAAATTCAGGTGGTTTGTAGTGCCCACTTCCCTTTGACACTTTTTGATACCGATCATGACACCGCCGACTATACCATGCACATTGTTATAGTTTTGATTTAGTATGTATGATGATTAGATATTAGAGCATGGATTATTGTTGACTCGATTCATATATGATGCATGATGATTATTAGAGATATTTTATATATTGATGTTAATATAATGTCCGACATGGTTACATTATAGATGTTGTTTAGACATGTGATATTTGGATATTTGAGTAGACCTAGAAAATGAAAATTGAATTAAAATTGATGATCATTGATAATCGTTGATTGACTTGATGATTGTTGTGATTCACATATATATTGATGAGTTTAGAATTATATTATATTCATTAGGATGTTCGATGTGGCCATGAGGCTGAAGGAGGTATTTGTGTTTTATAGGTAAAAATATCACAACACACACCGGGGATCGAGACCAACCACTTTGGAATTCTAGTTGAATTCAACAGGGTCACCATGGCAACTTTATTTGTTTATGTGTGTTTTATTATTGTTAGGGATTCCCATGGGGGGGATTACCTTCAAATGCAACCAAGGGGTTTTATGTTTCTTTTATTTATTTTCCTTGGTTTAATGTTGCATGTATTTATTTTGTGGTGATTTGACCCCCTATCCTTATTAATTAAATTGTGTGTTGATTAATGTGAGTAATCATATTGTTAAAAATTAATTAATCAAATTGGGTCATAAGAAAGTAATTATTAGAGTTATTGGCCTAAAATTAAAGATTTGTAAGAAATGTATAAGTGATGTGTAAGTTGATTTTTGAGTATGAAACACTCCATCTTCTTTGAAATTCGAAATTGTCCTTAGAGGCTGATTTTGGAGACTTTTGGCACAAGTTAAACTTGTCCCGTGCCTCTTAAATTTAAATACCAACCTTACCTATGGTTGGAGAGTTAAATTTATCCCTTGTTTATGCATTTTGTAAGTCAAGTTAAATGTTTTTATTGCACTTTTCTTACATGTTTTAATTTCAGTCCTTATGGCGTGTGGGCTTGTTTGAGTGTGTAAGTAAAACTATCATATTATTCACCCACCTACTAATTATGCATTGGAGAATGAAGTTGAATTTTGTACTTGGAGTTGAGGATGTGTGATTTGGCATCTTGCTTGGATCCACCTCATCCTCTTTCCTTCCCTCTTCTATAAATTGGAATTTTTTAGCTTGGTTTTGGGTTGCTCCACTTTTATCACTTCATTTTGGGAGAATTGTTTTGGGGTTTTGGAGAGCTCTTGCTTTTGGAGAATATTGGAGATTGTTGCATGCTTGTAGATTGTTGATCTCTTGGACTATTTTGCATTGGAAAGCTTGTTGTTTGAACTTGGAAAAACTCCATCATGGAGAGGTAAGAGTTTGGCTCTTGGAAATGCTCTTCTTTTCCCTTTTATGAATATGTAAATGCTTGTATGTTTGTTATTGTTTGTGGGATGTTGGGTAGATGTCCTAGGAAAGGTGTAGGAGAAGGCTATGGGGTTTATTTTATGGGATGCATAAGTGTTTTTGGGGAGGTATAATTTTGGAGGGAGTTGGTATTTGGGTTCCACCTTCCAAATAAATAGCTTGCATTTCTTTACTCATTATGGGGTGCCATAAGAGGTTGGGGAGGCATAAGGAAATGTGAGGAATAAGGGGTACTTAGGGGAGGCATACGGGCATGTACGGAATTTGAAATGTTACATTTTGTGGTTTTTTCTCAGGTGGTGATACCCATTTCCCCTTTGGGAGGCATAAGTAGCATCCCCATAGTTTCTTTCTCCTTTGGCTTGCCTGAAGAAGCCTAAGTTTTTTTTTCTATCTTTCAGTGTGGTCAGAAGACTATTTTTTTGTTTTGGACTGTGTTTTAATATGAAATGTGCATGTTGAAAGATTTCCTTTATGTTGTGGAAGCCTATTGTTGCCATGTGTTGAAACACATTTCTTATTACATTGTGGTTGGGGCTTGGGGGCCAATGAAGAAGGATGGATTCTCCTTTCATTAGATGTCTTGGTTGGGTGGAGAGTGTTTCCTTTCCCCTTCTTTTGTTGTGATCAAAATTGAAAAAGATGGAGAATATTCATGTTGCTATTTTGGAGCATAGGAAAAAGACAGTTTTGATAGTCCTTGTTGGGATCATTATTTATTGTAACCCTTTCCCACTTTGAAGTGGATGACCTTATAGATTTTTTTGTAATGGAAAGATGTTTTGTATTGGTTATGAAAGTTGTAATTCGAAATGTGAAAGAGATGTACTTTGTTTTCTATTTTTGGATGAAAGAAAAGAAAGATTTATATCTTGTAAGTTGTATTTGATCAATGGAAAAGAAATTTGTAAAAGAATCATACAAGTCAATAGAAGTTATTTAGTTTTGTTAAGATGATATTGTCTTCATTGGAAATTTGGGTTTGTAATGTATTTGAAATCTCTGTTTGGAAAATTGAAAAGGGAATACATATGAAGAGAATATATTACTCTTTTCCTTTGGAATGCATGATTTGATGGAAATAGACTATTGTATTGATTGGACTAGAATGAATTCATAAAATTATTTTGGTAAATGTAAATCGATCAAATTGAAATTAAAGTTGTAGAGAAATCTGTTAGAGAATTTTTCAAACCGAAAAATATTTTATTCAAAATGCAAGTAACAACCCCTACAACAATGAACAATAAAATGAAACCTTGAATTTAACTTAATATGATTAAGGAGTCCCCCAAAAACTAAACTACTTAAGAAATGGTTAAGGATCCTTTCAAATTGAACAAAGGTAAAACTATAGCATTGTTTCACTATAAAATTGAGAAATTTCGAATTGATATTCAATAAAAAATCATACCTTGCAATCCATCCTAAATTCCTCTAAGATCAACCATTTACGTTTGTTTGGCATGTTGAGAAAGGATGGAGGTTGAATTGAACAAAATTTTATAAGTCGAATGTAACTAGTTTTCATTTTATAATCCTCGTAGAGTGTTTTTCAAAATTTAACCTTAAATATTTATCAAATTAAATTATTAAGGATTCTACGCAAAGAGGACATCGAGATATTTTTGAAAAGTCCTTGTTTCCCAAAAATGGAGTTCCCTATAAAAATTTATGGCCTTCTGAAGTTCATAGAAGAGGAAAAGCCTCTTCCACACCGTTTGCCATGCGCACCCTAAGAAAAAGAGTTTCTCCTGCGCCTCTCTTCCATGCTTCAAAGAAAAATTTTTTCGTGCCTCTCTTCCATGCCCATTAAAATATCTTCCACATGCCCCATAAGAAGATAATCTATCTATGTTAAGGATGAATTTTTCTCTCTTGGTGTTTTTTAGGATGTTTTGATAATCTGTTGTAATGGAACTCCACTTCAATTAGAGGTTATGCTCATCACTTGTGAAATGGAGGTCTAGATCAATATTTTTAGCTCTGCATGTTTATGCAACCTGAGAGAGAGATGAAAGGTGTCCATTTTGGTCAAACAAATTTTGTTAGCTTTGTCGGTCTTTAGTTAAACCTCTTTAAGAAATCTTGTGCTTTGTCTAGTTAGTCTAGATTACCAAAGTAATAAGTTCACCTTTGTGAGAAGAATGATGAACTAAACATGAATCTTGTAGAATTTTAAGGCAGTGTCTTGAAAAAAACATTTTTGGTAAATGCATAACCTTAAGGAATTGTAAACCATGGAGTGTATCCAAATGTGACTGTATATTATGGTTTAGTTGTTTCTTGGTGCCTTGTCAAGGAGTAAAGTGAATTGTCTTGATGGGTGTTAGTTGTTTTCATGTTGGCCATACTATCATCATTGAGTCAAGTTGTTTCAAGAGTTTTGACCAATTGTTGTGTCGTTTTTTGTACATCAAACAATTCAAAAAATTTATCATGTACTTTTCTATGTTGGTCTTTGTGACGTGACTTAGTGGGTGTTACACTTGGTATCAGAGCCGTGGGTTCAAAATCTTGGACCTTTAGGCACACTAGAAAAACTTCAGACATGGAATGTAAACCTAGCACACTTTTTTAATCTAGAAAACAACCTTGTTTGAAAATTGAAAAAAAAAGAAATACGTGTGAAGAAATATTACATTACTCTATTCATATTAAGAATGTCAAATTAAATTGATGTTTGTGAACTTATAGTGTAGTGGAAACTTGGTTCCCCTTTGAAAATGTGTTTTTTACGAGTCCTAAATATTTATTTAATTGTTTGATATGTTAAGCCATTTTGAAAACCTTCCTTCTTAAATTTGTTGGAATGATGAGTCATACAAAGTGTGATTCTTGTGGTTGGACAATAGTGGTTGTGTTCTAGGTTGAGCATAGTTAATTAGAAGTTGTTTAGAGATTCCTTCCTTCAATGGTTAGGAAAGAGGGTCTAGTTATTAGTTTTCGATTTCATTACCCGTATGGGAGAGTGGACATTAAGTCTAGGTGTCATTTAGGACCCAATCCTGCGTATGTGTCCCGGAACTAACCTCAAGGAAGAGTACTCTATTGCTAGCCATGAAGGGCTATGAAGTGAATGTGGTGTTAACCTTTGTGTTTTACATTCGTAATATTGTGTTATTTTATCAAGGACCAACATCTTATTTAATGATTGATTTGAGAAGCTCTGAGGCTCTTTTATGTAATTTATTTTTTGTCAGAATTTTCAAACTTTGCAATATGGCTACTTAGCCACTTTCCTTGATTGTTTACATTTATTAGATTTTATTTTGATTGGTGACTCAGAGCTCATTATGTTTTTGGCTACTTAGTTAAATGTTACGTGGTTTCCTTCTTACATGATGATGAGTTGGTTCTATGCTTTTTTTATTGTGACATTTCGTCATATGGGGGTACACCCAGGTGTCTTGAATGTACTCTTAGGTGCTTAAAGTTATGCCTTGGTTTTGGATGCACAAAACCTTAAGGGTGTCTAGATCTTAGAGTTACCATTTTTTTGCTCGACATTGCTAGATAGAGAGCTCGTTGTGTTGAGCGTTCTAGTATGCACCATTAGCGGTGGTGGTGATTCTCTTACAACTGGTAAGAGCTTAAACCTCATCGAAGTAGAGGTGTTTAATTGTTGGTGATGAATTATGTTAGGATCGGATTGCTTTTGGGTGGATCTGGATGTTAGTAGAAAAGTGTGTCCTGTAGTGGCTTCTTTTGATGGCATGCTAAGTTTTATTAGGATTTTCTTATTTCATTATATAAAGTAGTGACTTGAGGATTATATGCATCTTGATAATTATGGTTAGAATTAATCCATTTGAGTATTGTGTGTGTAAATTAATTGTGTTTGGTTGCCCTCTTCGACCTATAAATAAGTCTTCCTTTCCTTCAATTTTTTTAGTTACTATGAATAACACTTTATGACCTATTAATTTTTAATTATGTGTAGACACTTATGGATGCCTTGAGTCTTTTGGACCATGCCACTAGTGATGTTAGTGTAATTAGACCTTGATGAATTAATCTCAATGGTATCTTATAGTGGGATTCTTCTTTCAGAAACTCGTAACTCTTGGTTTTAAAGCCATATTGAATAGATAGCCGATTGGCTACTTACAATTGATGATTTTTAGTGAGTATGTTGTGTTCTTATAGATAAAATCTTTCCTTGTCATTTTTTTCTTAGTTAGTGGTATCCTGTGGTAATAGTAGTTTGTTATAGTTGCTTAGTACCTTCTTGTTCGTAGAGATACGTGCCTTTCTTTTCAGGATTTTTTTGTCATCATACCCCGATCGTCCCCCATAGCTTGACGAGTGTGAGTTATGGCCTTTTTGGTTTGAGACTTATCTCTTGTTTAAGCAACCTCCTTGTGTGTTGTCTTGTCCTTGGAGACCTAAGTTATTGTAATTTTAAGGAAACATATGTTAAGGATATAAAATAACTTTGGGAAGTCTTCTTTTCTTCTTGTTCTTCTCCCTAGAGACCTTGAGTGCTCTCTGGTGTTACGATTTATGCTTATGCTCTCTTTGTGGTTATTCCGAGCTTGATCAGGAAATAAGATAAATGAATCCCATTGTGTTATTGTGAATGGTACTTCTTGTATTGATATGTTAGTTACATTAGGGAGCTATATAAATTTTTCTTTTACTAATGGTTTACATCTCTTGATTTGGTTGGTGTGGTGTGTTCGATTCTTAAAACAAAAAGAGTAAAAAATCAGACTATAGGAAACCTTGTGGTCATGTAATTTCTTAATAATACCATGAAAAGTTAATTGTTCCCTCTCGAGTTATAGAAGTGTTTTCCATAAATAGTTCCTCGATTGTAAATGCTTTTCGATTTAGGTGTCCTTCCTTATTGCTTTACCTCATCTTGTGTGACCTCAAATTGTGGGAACTTGAGTAAACATGTCTCTCGTATAAAATTGTTGCCTTGGTTGATACGGCTAGCCTTGCTTAAAAAAGGAATTATGAAAACATAATTTAACCCTAGTCGAAACCTTAATTTTTTTACTATAGTATGTTGTATTCCTTGGGAAACCGTGTGGTCTTTCTCAACTCATTGAATTCTCCTTATTATTCCTCTACTTGGTGGTTAATCTTAAGACTCTTTTGAATTCTTCATGTTATATTAATATGTGTTGTATCTTAGTTGATAGCATAACGTTACTCTATAGATTTAAATGTCAAACCTTACATGCGTAAAGTTTAGAACTCATCCTTACAATCTCCCTTTTTCTTGTTGAATTGCATTCGACCAAACTTTGGATTTTGTGGACCCACAGTTGTTTGAGGCAAGAAATCCCATAATGGGAGAGATCCCTTTTTTGTTGCATTTGTTCTTATCTCTCTTTCTTGTTACTTCAAGGAGGAAGTCGAGTTTAAGGGGAGGGGCATGTAGTTCCCACTTCCCTTTGACACCTTTTTATACCGATCATGACACTATTGACTATGCCATGGACATTGTTATAGTTTTGATTTAGTATGATGATTAGATGTTAGAGCATGTATTATTACTGACTCTGATTCATATATGATGGATGATGATTATTAGAGATATTTTATATATTGATCTTGATATACTATCTGACATGGTTACATTATAGATGTTGTCTGGACATGTGATATTTGGATATTTTGAATAGACCTAGAAAATGAAAATTGAATTAAAATTGATGATGATATAGTTGATGAAATTTTAAGTGACATTGTTTATTGGCTTGATGATTCTTGTGATTCACATATATATTGATGACTTTGGAAGTATATTATATTCATTAGGATGTTCGATATGGCCACAAGGCCGAAGGAGGTATTTTTGTTTTGCAGGTTAAAATATCACAACACACATCGGGGGATTGAAGACCAAACACTTTGGAATTTTAGATGAATTTAACAAGGTCACCATGGGAACTTTATTTTTTTGTATGTTTTTTACTTTTGTTAGGGATTCCCATATGGGACCACCTTCAATTGTGACCAAGGGGTTTTATGTTTCTTTTATTTATTTTCGTTGGTTTAATGTTGCATGTGTTTATTTTGTGGTGCTTTGACCCCTTTCCTTATTTATTAAATGGTGTGTTAATTAATGTGAGTAATCATATTGTTAAAAATTAATTAATCAAATTGAGTTATAAGAAATTAATTATTGGAGTTGTTGGCCTAAAATTATAGTGTTGTAAGAAATGTGTAAGTGATGTGTAAGTTAATTTTAAAGTATGAAACACTACATCTTCTTTGAAATTTGAAATTTTCCTTGGAGGCTGATTTTGGAGACTTGTGGGACAAGTTAAACTTGTCTTATGCATCTTAAATTTATATACCAACGTTACCTATTATTGGAGAGTTAAATTTAGCCCTTCATTATGCATTTTTGTAAGTCAAGTTGAATGTGTTTATTACACTTTTCTTACATGTTTTAATTTCAGTCCTTATGGGGTATGGGCTTGTTTAAGGGTGTAAGTAAAACTGTCATATTATTTTCCCACCTATTGATTATTAATTGGAGAATGAAGTTGAATTTTGTGCTTGGAGTTGAGGATTTTTGATGAAGCATCCCACTTGGATCCACCTCATCATCTTCCCTTCCCTCTTCTATAAATTGGAATTCTTTAGCTTGGTTTTGGGTTGCGCAAATTTTATCACTTCATTTTGGGAGACTTATTTTGGGGTTTTGGAGAGCTCTTTCTTTTAGAGAAGATTGGAGATTGTTGCATGCTTGTAGATTTTTGATCTCTTGGACTATTTTGCATCAGAAAGCTTGTTGTTTTGAACTTGGAACAAACTCCATCATGGAGAGGTAAGCGCGTGGCTTTTGGAAATGTTATTTTTTGTTTTATGAATATGTAAATGCTTGTATATTTGTTATTTTTTGTGGGATGTTGGGTAGATGGCCTAGGAATGGTGTTGGAGAAGGATATGTGGCTTTTTTTTGTGGGAGGCATAAGTGTTTTTGGGAGGTATAAGTGTGGAGAGAGTTGGGATTTGGGTTCTAGCTTACAAAGAAATAGTTGGCATTTATTTACTTGTTATGCGGTGCCATAAGAGGTTGGGGAGGCATAAGGAAATATGAGGAATAAGGGGTACTTGGGGAGGCATAAGGGCATGTTAGGGATTTGAAATGTTATATTTTGGCAGTTTATTCTCGGTGGTGATACACATTTCCCTTTGGGAGCCATAAGTAGCATCCCCATAGTTTCTTGCTCCTTTGGCTTACATGAAGAAGCTTGAGTTTTGTTTGTTGTCTTTCGGTGGTTGTAAACTGTTGTTTTCTTTTGGAGTTTGTTTTAATATGAAATGTGCATGTTGAAAGATTTCCTCTTCAGTAGTGGAAGCTCTGTTGTTGCCATGTGTTGAAACACATTTCTTATTGCATTGTGGTTGGGGCTCGGGAGCCAATGAAGAAGGATGGGTTCTCCTTTCATTAAATGTCTTGGTTGGGTGTAGAACATTTCCTTTCCCTACTTTTGATGTTATCAAAATTTAAAACAATGGAGAATCTTCAAGTTGTTGTTTTGGAGTAGAGGAAAAAGATAGCTTTAATAGTCCTTGTTGGGATCATTATTTATTGTAACCCTTTCCCATTTTGAAGTGGATGACCTTGTATATTTTTTTGTGATGGAAAGATGTTTTGTATTGGTTATGAAAGTTATAATTCAAAATGTGAAATAGATGTACTCTATTTTTGAATGAAAGAAAGGAAAGATTTATATCTTGTACATTGTATTTGAACAATGGAAAACAATGTTGTAAAAGAATGATACAATTCAATAGAAGTTATTTAGTTCTGTTAAGATGATATTGTCTTCATTGGAAATCTTGGTTTACAATGTATTTGAAATCTCCATTTGGAAAATTGAGAAGAGAATACGTATGAAGAGAATATATTACTCTTTTCCTTTGGAATGTATGATTTGAAGGAAATAAAATATTTTAGTGATTGTATTAGAATGAATTCTTAAAATTATGTTGGTAAATGTAAATGGATCAAATCGAAATTGAAGTTGTAGAACTTTGTTAGAGAATTTTTCAAAGTAGAAAATATTTTATTCAAAATGCACAAAACAAACCCTGCAACAATGAACAAAAAAATGAAACATTGAATTGAACTTAATATGATTAAGGTGTCCCCAAAAACACTAAACCACTTAAGAAATGGCTAAGGATCCTTTCAAATAGAAAAAAGAAAAAACGTAGTCATTTTGTTGTCAAAATTGTGAAATTTCGAATTGATCTTCAATCAACAAAATTATATCTTTCAATCCTTCCTAAATTCCTTTAAGAGTAACCCTCTATGTCTATTTTGCATGTTGAGAAAGGAGGGAGGTCAAATTTAAGAAAATTTTATAAGTCGAATGTCACTAGTTTTCATTTTATAAGCCTGCAGAACATTTTCTCAAAATTGACACATTAAAACTTTATCCAAATTAAATTCTTAAGGTTTCGTGCAAAGAGGATGTTGCAAGCTTTCTAAAAATTGTCATTTTCCAAAAATGAGTTCTATATCAAAATTTATGGCCTCTGAAGTTTTACGTAAGAGGAAAAGCCTCTTTGTGCCTCGTCTTGCATGCCCTGGGAGAAAAGAGTTTCTCCCGCACCTCTCTTCTCGCACCTAGAAGAAAATTTCTTTGTGCCTCTTCCGCACCCGGGGAAATTTATTCATCACAACCTGGAAGAAGATAATCTATTTGTGCTAAGGATTACTTTCTCTCTCTTGGTGTTTTGGAGAATGTTTTGATAACTATTGTAATAGAACTCCACTTGCTTAGACCTTACTCTCATCTCTTGTGCAATGGAGGTCCGGATCAATATTTTCAGCTCGGGAATGTTTATGAAACCTAGTGAGAGATGAAAGGTGTCCTTTTGGTAAAAAAATTTTGTCAGACTTTTTCGGGTCTTTAGTTGAACCTTTTAAAAATCTTGTGCTTTGGCTAGTTAGTCTAGATTACTAATGTAATAAGTTCACCTTTGTGAGAAGAATGCTCGAACCAAATATGAATCTTCTATATTGTTAAGGTAGGTCTTGACAAAAAAATTTTTGGTAAATGTATAACCTTAAGGGATTGTAAACTCTGGAGTGTATCAAACTCAGTGATTGTATATTGTGGTTGACTTGTTTCATGGTGTCTTGTAAAAGAGTAAAGTGAATTGTCCGTAATGGGTGTTAGTTGTTTACATGTTGGCCATAAGGTCATCATTGACTCAAGTTGTTTGAAGAGTTATTCGTAACCTTTTTGACCATCTTTTGTGTCATTCGTACATCAAACAAGTCAAAAAAATTATATTGTACTTTGCTATGTTGGTCTTTGTGTCGTGAATTAGTGGGTGTTACATGGTTCACCTATCTCTTCCAATGTTTTTGGTTTTTGTATATTTGCAATGGTTAGAGGAGGAGCATTTACATTATTTATATTTCTACCTTGGTCACTCCTATCTTCTTCCAATCCCAAATACTCAAAAGCCCCGTTTATGTGCTCATGAATCCTAAGCAGTCTTCAATTATGATAGAAATCTTGATCTCGACTAGAGACTTGGGAAATGTCATAAGGAATATTTTTGGGCTAAGCAGCATATGGGGAATGATTGACAAAATCATCAAATGGCACAAGATTTTTCACATTTGGGCATGGGTGGGAACACCGGTTCTACTTAAGACAACAAGGCCTTGCCGATGCATCTTTCTTTAGAGTTTCTTTTAGGACATTGATAAGAATCGGGGTTTTTGGTTTGGCTTGAGGCCCTTCCCTTTAACATATTTACTTCTTGTGTTATACTCTTTTTTCTTGGGTAATAAAACATTCATTAACAACTATCTATCCTCTTCTAATCGGATTCCTCCATTATAATTCTAAATCATTAGAGCTCTTAGGTACTAAAAATCATTAAATTAGAAATCTTGTACCATATATATTTCTAAAGCATGAGAGGGAGGAAGAAGAGGTACCTAGTGAATGCAGTCCAAAAAAATTATAGCAGTTCTTACACATTTTAATTCATTGAAGTTGCTCCATGTCCGTGAGCTTGTAGAGCATCCAAAGATGCATTCATCATCATCATTGTTATCATCATCATCAGCTTCTTCAACTTGTTGATCTACTTCACATGGTGGGTGAGGTGATAAACATTTGTCACACTAATCAATTCTATTTGTCTCTTCAATAACAACAACTCTAGCATTTAGAGGATCATGAACTACTCTATTTTCCCTAGCTTGGGGTTGTCTAGATCCCATGGGTCCTTTACCTCTGTCATCAGATCACTGATCATTTCTAGGATGATTTACAAATTTGTCTTGTCCTTGTTTCCTATGTTGACGTTGAGAACCTTATCCAATTCCTTTCTTTGCCCTGGCTAGCTTGTAAGAGATTTCTTTGATAGCCCCGCCCGTCGAGTCTTTACAACTTCCTCAAGACCACAACCTTACTTGATCGAGGCTTCTCTAGGTTAATTAGTTTTACACCCTCCCTCTTAGGAGGTTTTCCAACTTCTTTAATGTTGTTCTTAATTTGCAAAGCCATGGTAAAGGCCTACCTCAAAGTTGTTGGGTTCTTATGCCTCAAATAGTAAGAAAATTTCTTATCAAATGCATATCAATACTTTATCGGACATGATTCATCACATGGCCTCAAATCAACAGAATTCTTCTCAATGTTTTGTTAAATATTATATTGAAATCATGCACTAATTCATTAGGATTCTTTATTATATTTTTAGATTCTGATAAAAGAAAACTTATGTCTATTTTATCACCATACTCGTATTCTAAAAGCATTCTTTATCTTAGTCTAATAATCAATGGAATTATCTCGGAAAAGATTTATATCATTCCCTTGCATCTTCTTCTAGAGTATGGATAAACAATTTAATGTATACATTCTCAAATTCTATTTCAAATTCCTTCATCATATTGTAAAAGAGCTTCAAGTGTTGATCACCAAAGTGATTACATTAATTCCTTGAAACTTAGGCAATATATTTCTTACATCTTGTGGCAAAACATTTGGATAGCCACCATACCTCTAAAATTGATTGGATAAAAAGTATTAAGAACAAATGGAGGTCTAGATGGAGGCTAAGCCATATTAGTTTGAGGAGGTGACCTTGGAGGAGATGAAAATTGATGAGGAGTGAGAGGTGTGTGCGGTACAGTGGATAAAAATTTTAGAATGACTCGCCTCTAAAGGATTTATTTCTTTGAAAAATCTATCAGCTTTGGAAAATACTAGGGCATATTGAGAAGAAAATGTTTTAAATACAAAATAAGGACCCTCTCCAGATGGAGAATTCAATTCAACAAAGACACTACCTGATTCAGAATCACTTGAGGAAGTATTGCAATATTCAATCACAGGATGATCGGCCACTAATGGAGATCTCTTTTCTTGATGTTTGATCTCCACCAACCTTCCAAATTCTTCTTCCTTCTGATTTAGACCTTCCCAACTCTTGAAACAACCTTCTACAAGGGTCCCGGTGAAGACAGATCTTCTTCCTTCTAGCTTTGCAGAGATTAATGAAAAATATTACTTGATATATGCTAAGACACTAGTATTTATTAAGAATTTAAACAACACGGATTCACCACTAAGGATTTTCACCTTAGTTTTTGCAAATGCACTATAAAATACCTATCACTTGTCTATCAATACTAGATTCATGTAAAGCTTATAAGATATGATCTTATTCTACCCAAATTTATCATTGATGATATAAAATTTAGTGCAATAACTATATAAACTAGAAATATTACACTTTAACTTACAACTTTGAACAATTCTTACAGATATGAATAGATAATGATGTTTTAGAAATGTATTAGCACTTAGATCATGTAAGAGACATTACAAGGGTCTGTATGTACTACATTTGTAAAATACTTGAAAGAGTTCCCAAAAATGGCACCACCTTGGTGTTGTTGACGGGCCAAATGGATATGAACTAACAACAAATAAACAAATTTTCCCTAGAAATGGCGTGACTAGTGTTGGTATCCAAATTTGTTCTCCCTTTCAAGATGAGAAGCATCACAGATTTGGCATGAATCTTAGAGACAAATATATCATGATGTGTGTCATTTTGTAGATGGGGATGAGATCTACTTTTCCCTTTGTCACTCGGGATTTGTGGAGAGATGGATAACACCTTCAAGAGGATTTGACTCGTCTCCTCACTACTTTAGGCCATGACTTTTGACCAGGTGAGAGGACCCGTAGTGTAACCTCTTTTGATGAAGAAGATGGAGACATCCTTCTTTTGCACAAATTTTATAAAGAAAACCTTGGGAAAATACGGTCAATACTCTATTATTTAACTCTTAAGAGTTGTCACTTCTAAAAGATGGTGATACTTTCAAAACAAGGCTAAGGTTATCAAGACATTATGAGATCCTGATTGTTCTACATATTTTAGTAAATATATTTTGTTCCTTTTTTGATAAATAGGCAAGCAAGGGTAGTTCGGGATGGATTCATGTTTTTGAATAATTTTTGTTGAAGATTAAGTAGGATAAAGTGGATTATACCAGATCTCCGAGAAACTTCACAATAATGGACAAATCAACAACAAAAACTTAAAAATAGTTAAGATGTTCCTTTAAAAAGAAGGTGTGCTTCAATGGAGGCCCGTATCACTACATTTTCACAAAATAGTTGAGAATCTAACATGAAGTATCAAGATAAAAGACTCAATTAAATACCAAAATCTCGATCAATCATGCCAAAGCTACACCCAAAGACTTACAGACAATATTTATCAACAAATGACAAAGTGGAATTATTTTATATTTGTTTATCTCATCACAAGATGAAGGCTCTTCCTAAAAATAAATTTCAAATTCCACTAAACAATCACGAGGACGAGATCCTTTGTGATTTCACAAATATTTCAAAGTAAGATTGGAATAGGAATAAGGAATACTACTTGTAGACATTTTGAAACAATGTAGACGAGAATTGCTCCAAGATTAACACAAATTAATTTCAAAATTTCATAAATTCATCGCCAGGGGAAAGCCTCAAGAGAAATATTAGTGCTCATCAATTTCTATACATCTGTAAGTAGATTGAAATGATAGAAAATCTAACACGAGAAGAAATTAACAGTTATATCCGATTGGTCTATCACAAAGATGGATTTTCTCAAATTTTTTCTTAAGAATTCAACCCCCACCATTTGCACGAGTATTCTCATTACATTTATACATTTTATTCACTCAATTTTTCCCCCAAAAGAGAAGAGTATTCAAGGGACCTTTTCTTGTTACCAATTTGCCTCAGAAAGCAACATTTAACAAATTCACATCCGAAAGCTACCAGATGGACCAATTGTGAACTAATTACGTTTCTTAGGCCCTTAACTAATGACTAGGATTCCATTTCAAAACTTTTTTCCAATCCTTCTAATCATTCTGATTCTGTCATGTGAGAAATCCCCTTTTTAATCATTTTCCAAAGGCTTTGCATAATTGGATATGATAGGTAATCCTTTATGCTCTCAAGGCGACACCTTTTTCATCTTTTATGCCTGTAACTTTCATCATTTCATCCTATTGATAATGTTCTAAAAATGCTTTGAAAACCACAAATTTTTTATTCCCACCTCTCGTAAAATTTATGAGAGCATGCTAGAGAAAATGGGTTATGGGTAATCGAGGTCTTCATCTTTTACCCCGATGCTTTAAGGGTTTGAATTTTTCCTTTGATGAATTCCAAGTTTGACCATCTTCTTTGAGGATATTGCAAATCTTGTGGAAATTTAAACTATACATTTTGTGTTCCTCTTTATTTTCCAGATCTGTACATTTTCTTGATGTGGGTATTCGTGTTTGCTCTTGGAAACTTATGATTATTTTTGTGGGGTGATTTTATCTTATCAATATTCCACATATGCAATATATTTTGTATTATTCAAATATTTTCTCCAACCTTTTCCCCTTTTAGAGATCTTATTTCCATTAACATTGTTACTTGAGCTCTACGCTGATATGGGTTTGCAATATTTAGCATTCTTCAAGTCAGGAACTCGTTTTCTATTTCTTGAGTAACAGAAAGTCAGTTTTTGAATTTTTAAATGCCTTGAATATTCTTCATCAGTGCATTTATCTGTACTTAGATTGGTTTTGTAATATTCATTCTATTTGTAATACTTCCTCCTAGCTACATGATAAACTTGTAGCACAAAATTCAATACTATCACTTTGTTTTTAGTTTTCTTTAATGAGATATATGCCTTGGATGATGTTATTATGGGCTCTAGTTGGGCATGTGCTTTTCTGGGTTATTACTTCAAAGATTTAAACTCTATTTCCTTCTACTGGTCACCACATTTGAGTGTTTTCGAGCTTTGTGTTTGTTTGTATTTCTAAGCACAAGCTCAAAGCTTTTTTCCTCCTTAATATTTTCCTAAAATTTGAAGTTGTCAAAGTTTCATTGTGCACTCATAATGAAAGGCTTTGTTCTTTATTTTTATATTTTTTTGTACCGCATGCCATTCTCTTGTAATTCCTTCAAGTTTTCATAGAATAAATTGATGTATCTGTTTATGATTCTTCAAACTTGTTTGTAATCTCTTTGTTCCTTGATGTATATCTGATCATTTGCTTGAAGATCCAATAGGGAATCTGTAACTCTTGATTTACATTCTCATTTGAATTTTTACTTTTTAGAATTACATCGTAGCATCTTCAGTAGTAACCTTAGGAATTTTATCTTGTCTATATTCATTTAATAAGATGATCATCTCTCTTAACTTTGAAAGATTGGGTTAAAACAAATTAGAAGAAGAATCCTATATATTTTTCTTGATGATAACACCTGAAGTAGTCTCTACTTGAATTTGATGTTTTTTTCTATGAAAAGAAATGCAACTATTTCATTTGGCACTTGTATGGTTGTAATTGTGTCTTTATATCTTCATTTACAACTTTAATGGAAACTATTATTTCTAAAGTAGAAGAAATTGAAGTCAGTTCAAAATTGTATACTACTTAAATCTTTCTTCAAAAGTTTATGCATTGGTAATGCTTGGCACGTAAGATGGTTTTTATCTCTGTCTATTCATTCAAAACTAACACTATGAAGCTAACATTCCTTAACTCTCTGAAAATTATAGATAGATATCTGTATTACTGAAAAATGTAACCCTTTGTTAATGATTTATGATTTGAAGCACTTGAAGATTAGTATGTACATCTTGTAAATTCAATTACTTTGAGTATTGAACTTGAAAAGTTTATTTGATGAATTATCCTTGATGTTGTACTTTCAGAGCATCTATTCTAAGTTTTGCACTTTGTTATAGTATTTTCATTCTATCACTGAATAGTGTATTCCTTAGTTGGTGCAAATGAATACATAAATGTTGTGTTCACAAGTTGTACTTGTACTTTCTTTCTTTTCATATAAATATATGAACCGAAATTCTTTCTCGAGCTTGTCTATGACTCCAACTTGCTTATAATAAAGCAACCTGAAATACCTGATACAAGATACTTTGATCATTTAGTTTTTTTTCTAAGCTATAAATGTCACCATGTCTTTCATAATATCTTATGTTCTCATGAATTTGTACTTGACCATATCATAATCAAGAGTTTACTTGAACAATAACATGATTATCCTTTAATGTGAGCCTGAAAACTGTTAAGTGCTCTTCATTCAATGTTGTACCTTTTAATGTAATATGTTTCCTTTGATAAGCTATGACATTTAGATCATTCATGTACCTATTTGAACTTGTAATTTGTACTCTATAATTTTCCCAAGTTATGCAACAAAATGCATCTTCTTTGAACTTTGTACCTTCATTCTTATGTGTATCTTGATCATTGTGAAAGAAATGAATTGTAACACCCGGAAAACACACACACAAATGACATGGAAAATTTCTATTAATTTCTTTTTTAAGTTTAAATGACAACACAAGTGATCAAAATGGGCCACAATTAACTCATTAAATGCTTGAAAAAAATTGAATACCTAGGCACAAGGGAACATATGACACCCTTCATGGACAGGAAAAAACATAATGGTCTAACCATAGAACATACTTGGAAATTTGGGCCATTTATCGTGTAAAATATTTAATTTTTCAGAACAAAATCTTCTTTTTGAAAGGATCAAAATTTTGACATTTCTTAAGAAAGATTACAATGCACCAAGGCAAGGGTTAAGAAAAAAGGTTAAGGGGAGAAGGTCAAATTGAATTCATCTTTAAGATATCATTTTTATTAATTGGGATTTTATTGGGGCTTAATAATTTATTCATAATGGTTAAAAATTTCACTTAGGCTTCGCTTGACGATTTTGAAAAAGTATACAAATTACGTTTCAAATGGGAGAGAAAGATTGAATGGTTCCTTAATCAATTTCCTCCTACTTATTATAACCTTTTTATCTTCCAAAATATAATCATTGATTTCATCTTAAGATCGTTAAGGACTCACAAAAATAAGAAAAAGGTTTATTAGTTTATCTTGGTGAATACACGAGAAATGAAGAGTGTGAGAATAGAGTCTAATGTGTGAAAAAATTGAAGTAAAGTGCATACTATAAGGGGTGATAATGATTCTCCATAGTCTAGTAAATTCATTCAAAAAAATGTTTCAAACATAAAAATGATAATTAATCCTTGAAACAGCATAAGATACACATAATATATTTGTATGAGGTTGAAGATCCAAGAAGAATGCAAGAAAATACAACGGTGAAGATACAATCATAAACACATATTTATTGCTTCATTGATATGCAGTTCAATATATTACCAAATAAGAGCCTAGATCACCATGCAAGGAGTCCACTACAAGGTTCTACAACACATTGGATTCACAAAAAAATTATAGATATTTTCTACTCAAAACTATCCCCTTTACAATGAGCCCAACACTCCAATTTATAGAATTCTGAGAGGAGAGAGAGAGAGAGAGAAAATGAAAATCCTGAAATTTGTCCTCCCACCACTTGCAATATGTCATAAATGGATTAAAATGATGGTATGTTGCTTGTAAAAGGACCCCATACTATCCCATAACTTGCAGCAGTGAGAAATGTTTGCCCATGCTTCATTAAATGCATCCCAACTACCAAATAAAACATTGTTTTGAACCTGGCCACATTTTAAAAAAATATCCATTGATTCTTTATCAAATTAAATATTTCTTGATATCTATGGATTGGGATTGGAATCATGACTCCAACTGTAGCAATTTTGTGTATTTTTGTTAAGAATTGCAAAAGGTATGGCATTATGAGTGTAGGTAGTTTTTTTGGGTCTGCTAGACATTTTTGTCATTTAATGAGACAGTGTATTAAACTAACTAGAACTTAATAAGTTTATTTTATTTTAATATAATCCTTTTATTTTTTGGTGTAGAGGATGTCTTGCATGTTCTAAAAGTCAAATTTCATGAAAATCGAGCTCTGGGTCAAACGTTATGGATTTTTGAAGTTCGGGAGTGAACATTGGCATTTCCTCTATATTACGAGCATTTTAGTGATTATGGGTTCGTGTGTCCCAGCTTATCCCAGAAAAATTTCTCCATGCCACCCATAATTTTCTTCAATGTGGACATTTTGGCTTTTCAGTGGAACTCGTGTCCTGTGGAACCGGGTCCGTGTTCGCCTCTCTTTCCGAATCACACGATTTAGGCTTCCGTTGCCACAATTGTCTCGTTGTTGAGTTGGTCATTGGGCTCATTGACCTCCACTCCACCTTCATCCCAATTTTCATGGCTCTTTATGTGGTGATTTCAGATTTGCGAGTCCCGCACCTCCCAACGTCCCAAGTGTCCCGACGCGTCCCGCGGGCCCCGGGATAATTTTTTCTACTTTTTCCAAAATAAATTATTTCCTTTGTATTTCAGCTATTTCGCCTTTACGGCTCCCATCTGTCTTGATTGAACTTGTCCAACATGGGATAATTTTTTTACGAAAAACCTGTAATACATGAAAACAAGCCATTTTTTTAATTTTACAATTTTTTCTAACTCCTTAAATTTTTTTCTTTAGATAGGGAAGTCGAGATGAGCCATAGGGAACCCCAAAACCTGATTTTTGGGCCTTGAACAATTTATACTTTGTCAAGCCGGAATAAATTATGCAAGGTTATCCAAATTTACCTCGAGGAGTGAATTTTGGATAACATCACCCACATGTCCCTAATAATCTTAACAATTCTATCATTAGTCAATAAGGTTTCAATATAAATATATAATCCAATTCTCAATAAAAATATTAACAATTTCCAAAAAAATCAACGAGATGCACAAATATATATATACCACCAAAATTTATCACGTATTATAATTAAGCCAAGGTAGTTTAGATAATAAAAGAGTACTATCCATAAATGCACATATGCAACTTCAAATCTCGGTGATAAATTTTTTAGTTACGGTTCAAGCTTCATAAGGAATGGTCAAAGTGTCCCTTAAGGAAAACCTCAAATTTCATGGACCTACACTAATGATCAATAAGCAATTGGGTATATGTCTAGAAAAATAATCAATTCTATAGGAATATCAAAGGAGCAAAAATAACTAAGTAACCGGGTACCATCGCCACG
This sequence comes from Taxus wallichiana var. yunnanensis, assembly GCA_018340775.1. Classification (NCBI taxonomy): domain Eukaryota; kingdom Viridiplantae; phylum Streptophyta; class Pinopsida; order Cupressales; family Taxaceae; genus Taxus; species Taxus wallichiana. Next base: position 434,728,793 of record CM031243.1, read on the forward strand.
ATATCCGCTTAATATATAAATCCAACCATTTTAGTGACCACACATAAAGTTTTGTAAACTTGTGGAAAGAATTGAATATCGAAGGGACCCCTTAGTTAGTCTAGGGAAAGAGAACATGGAGGTCCAACATACCTCAACAACCTCACCACTCAAGGTTGGGAACAACAAAGAAACAATTAAAATTACACCATTTGTTTCCATACCCAAAAGGGTGATTTAGTTTCCATAACACTATAGTCTCTCCCAACCCGGATTAGGTTCAATCTAGTGGTTGTTCATTAAACAAAGTTTGTCATAAACCCACGTGAACTAAACTCAACATACCCATAAATGAAAAGTATAATCACACTGGCCTTGACTCCAACTAAACTAGTTTAGTAAGGAATAAATGAGAGCGAGGGTTATAAACATTAGAAGATCTACACAACTCGCATGCCTAGAAGAGGAATTCTCTGATAGAGTAACTACTTGAGTAACAATATCGAGAAGTCACAGAAATAGGAAAAAATCAATTACCCAGGAAGAAAATAAAATATAAATATCATAAGCTCTTATGAAAAATATGAGATTTATAGTTACAACAAGATTTTCTTCACAACTGAAATTACTAGCTATAACAGCTTGATAACCTTGTTACTCAATCAAATAAAATTAGATAATAATGGTAGAAGGTCTTTTACTCAAGCACGAAAAATCAATAGCTAGAGTAAGAGGGATAAATCTATGTTGTCCACTTTTATCACTAGAAACTATTATTGCCATAACAAGAAGATTTCAAGGAAAAAGGATAGATTTCCCATAAAGGCATCCAAACCCACAAACAAAAACAAAAAGGATGTCAACTAATTTAAGGAAAGAGAAGGTTCTATTTCATGTTATTATTAAATCTTAGCAATTACAGCAATGGGTAGGTTTATATTTCCTCATCTCCATCTTCTACTAGTCTTATGGACACCTCATGAGACTGCAGTAGCTATCCTCGTGTCAAAATTCATATCTTCTACTAGTTGGGTAGTAAAATCCATTCCCATCCATGTTTAGTACAAGAAGGGAGCTCCATTTCACAAGTGACATCTTCCTAGAAGAACTATGGTCTCAAAGACTACAATATATACACAAAATGGGTTTATTGGAAAGTCCTAGGAAACATTAAATACCCATGATTGACAGGAGTAAAGCCATACTCCAAAACCTTGTAAACATCCTCCCAGCCTATGTCAAAATGGGATGTAAGAGTAAGAGAGGTTAACCCTTTGAATCACAAGGAAAATGGATCTTTATAAGATGAAGTCGCGGGTTCCTTAGTAACCAATATGAAAAATATGGAGGTACAAACAAGGCATGCATTTTTTTTTCCAAAATTCCTCAACGATATGTGGTCTCAAGGAATTGCAACTATTGTTGGATATACACAAAAGGACTCGTAAAAAATGGCTTGCTCAGTCGTCATTTCTAGCATACATGTAACCACCACCAGGAGGGACGTTTGTAGGATACAAACAAGAGCCAGGATGGAATAATAAGGAGTCAACAATCCAATGTAAGTGGTTAGCAAGAAAAAGGGAAAGTAGGCACTTAAACATCCACAAAACAAGGCCCCAATAAAATAAAATAATGCCTCCCACAAATCCATGCCAAGCATGCCAAATGGAGGCTTTGAAATAGGAATGGACATCCACCCGAGTAATGGAGAAGGGGATCCGCCAACATTTTAGTTGCAAGCACCCTAGGAAAAATGTGTGCAAGGCAAGAAGAAGCGATCGGGAGGGAGAGAGTCTAGAAAAATCCTGAAAGACTCTAATCCTTTACACGAAGACCCACCAAATCCATGTGGCCAACAAAATTGAAAAGAGTAGTAAAATAATAAAACAAGGCAGATAAAATGAACCAGCTAAACAAAACCAACGGCCAAGAGAGGAAGGTATATGGTGAGGAGTCACTAATAAATGCATTAAACAAAATAAGTAGGAGGTCTACCACTCCAACTCGCCAATAAGGATAATCTTCTCCCCGTGTACAAAGCAGGGGAATGACAGATTGGTGGGTGGATATCTCTACAAAATTTACCAATAAATTTCCATTAAATTCAAAGTATGCATGGAGCCAAGGGGGAAAACTAAGGGTTGAAGTTTTGAAAGAAAACATAGGACAATAACCAACTATAGTGCCACAATAGGGTATCATCTTCTTTTTCACAAATTGAGGCTCGGTCTATGGGTGTGATAAATTATACAATAAAATAGCTTACCACTAATTAATAATAATATTGATAACAATCGACAATAAAATAATAATTAAAAATAATCACCAATCGATAAAGTTAAAAAAATATTATTATTATTATTATTATTATTACAACTTAAAATAATTATTAACCATATTGATAATAATCAACAGTCAAGCTCAACAAATAATAATAATAATCAATGATCAACAATTCATAATAATAATAATTATATAGATATTTATTTTAAAAGGACATTCCCTAACATCCTAACAAAATGGATATTCTATTAGAGCTACAACACCAAATTTTCATTCAAGCTGCCTATTAAAATTCAAGAACACGATTTTCCTTTAATAGGATAATCGTAAAGGATTCTACAGTGGCCCACAACTAAAAGCATCAACCATAAAATGTGAAGGCGAGACGGAGAGGAATGATTCTAATTTTTTTTTTTCCTCTCGTAACAAGGTCAAATTCAAGTAATGATCAATGAGTGCATACATAAATGTTCAATGCTTAGAAAAAGGTTAATGAAGCAATAATCGGAGGAAAGGTTGAACATGGCATTACATGAATGAATTCTTCTCTTGTAGCATTGAATATTTTTATGTACTCAAAGCAATCTGTACCTATTAGTAAAAAATTTAAATCATGAATTTTTTTATCTTTTGTTGCAACCTATAAAGAACACACTTAAACTTTATGAAAATAATAGGCTTTTGGCCCCTCTTATGTTCCATAGTCTTTTTATTTTCTCTTTCTTCTTCTATAATGATTTTGGGAATCAAATGTGATAGTGTAGATATTACTTTCTTAAATATGCATCTATCTCAGATGTACCTTATGCTTCTTATGTTTAAGAAATCCATCTACATGTAGTTAGACAATACATGAGTACAAATCAAACCCTGAGCTCTTGACTGATATCATTTTTCTTTTATTTTTCAAGTGCACTTGTAGCTTTCGCAACACGGATGAAAGATGGAGCTGAAACTAGAGCCAAGAAGAGTAAAAGAAATCCTAAGGCAATGATGGGTTTCTTCTATACTCTTTTACTTTTAAATTTATGAACAAGTACTTCTTTCTTCAAGTAATTATGAGTTACATCCCATTGTTTTGGTGGGAAACATTGAATTTATTCATGAATAAATAACATTAAATTTTGTAATCGAGTTGTGTACTTTTTTCGCATTCGTATTTTATGATGGATATTGATTGTCTAATGAAATAAACAACTCAATAACATAATTAAATGTATTTAAACATGCGAAATAACTGCTTTGATGTACCTATAACTTAATAATAAATCAATTTCATGTAAACAACAAATCTATTTGTTTTTCCTAGATTTAATATTTCACCTAAACTATGATTACTTCCTTAATCAAGGGAATACATTAGTCCTTTAGGGATTTTATGTGTCCTTGCTGAAGATGAACATGGAATGATAATCTATGTGAGGCATTAAATTTTGTAACAACACACATAGCTACATGATTAAATGTAGTTAATCAATTACTGCAACTGAAATAAAAAAACTTTAATGCAGTCCCCTAGTTAGGTCCGTTTAATCAATGCCTTCCATCGAAATCAAAGTTTTGAGTTTCTTATTTCTTCACGGTGTAAAATTGTAAAAATTTCTAGTGATCCTATGGGGAAAGTTTCCTCCTAGCTTATATACATGGGCCTTTCTCTTGTCCGTTGGGAATGGAATCAAAGCATATAACCAAAACTATCTAGTCCGAAAAAACTAAAAGCGGGAAAGGATCTGGTGAACAAATGATGTGCACAAGTGCACTTTATTGAATTTAAAAACAATAAAATATGCATGAAATGAAATTATTTACAGGGAAATCCTACGTTAACCAACACTATAGGATTTTCAATAACAATTTTTAGAATCATACTATTCACATGAATGGGAATTTCCTCTCCGTTCACCTTGAAAGTTGAAATGCATTATTTTCTTCACAAGCTGATATCATATAAAGATCACTACATATTGTATAAAAATTCATGTGGTTTCTTGACTTTTCACGATCAACATCCAATTTTAACACAATGTATCTTTCATTGAAGACTCGAAATGAGCCTTTCTATCGAATGTCTTCTTCATCTGTATTTGATTCTTTTCCATATTTATATGAGCTTGATCTCTTAGCTCTTGCAAATCCCTTCATTCTCGTATAACGAACCTACAATGGTTCATTCTCAAGTAGTTCCTTTAAATGTAATAAATCCAATGTGCGAAACTCAACTGAGATGAAATTGTTTTCCTCTCATCCATAAACAAGTTTTTACGATGAATTGCCGACTGATTTTTTAAGGAGTTATTATGTCAACCCAAAGTGTTGAATTTAACATTAGATGACAAGCTCTTTGGTTATCCTTGAGTGTTCGCCCGATGATCCCTGAAGAGATTCTTGTTAGTTCTTTTAGCTAATCCATTACGATGTGGGTAATAATTAGATGATATACTTAAATAAATTCCATATTTGACAACCAATTCTATTACCTTTGCACCAAGAAATGCTAAAGCATTATCCTGAAATGATAATTGCTGGAACACTAAATCTATAAAATATACCTTCATAAAATGATAAAATTGAAGTCTTTTTAGATTATTTCAAAACTACCGCTTCATTCTAGCGTGTATATTAATCTGTAGTAGTCAAGATCCACTTGTGTTCCTATGACAAAGGTGAATTTATCATCCAAATGAAGTCAAGACCCCACGGTATCAATGGCTGATCCACCTGAAATAGGTTGCATGGGAAGTGAAGCTAAATGTTCTTTTCCAACAAATATAGCACACTTATTACACTTTCTAATCTATTTAGGCAGTCCTTGACTATGTTGGTCCAATAGTAACTATCTTTCATAAATTTTAAGGTTGTAGTACGTGTTGAAAAGTGACCTCTTATAGGTCCTTCATGAAATTCAGATAGTAACTACGAATTCTATCATTATCAATACATCGCAGAAAAATTCCATTTATATCTTTTTTAAACAACACCGCATCATTGAAAACATAACGTATGGCTTGTAACCTAAAATATATTTGTTTATTCTTATCCATATTTTCTGGATAAGCACCTTGCTACAAGTAATTAACCAAATCAATCATCTATCTTGATTTCTAAACTTCTTGACTAAGTTATGGTATTGAATTCCCACTTGTACTAATTTTTTTGAAAACTGATACGTGATTTCAACATGTTGTTCGAAAATTCTGATTTTGCAATAACTGTTGTTTTTCCATATCAGCAATTAGATTTTTGCACAAACCTTTTCCTTTTTTGTAACACGGATGTCAAAATTATACTCCATAACCTTTGTAATCCACCCTACTCTCTTCTCATTCAGTTATTTTTTCAACAAGGATGATTTAACACTTAGATTAGAGACTAAGACATGTATCTTATTATTAGAAAGCATGAACTTGAAATTGTTTAATCTTCTAGCTACTGAAAATACTTGTTTTTCAAGAAAATTTTACCTTGTCTCGTAGTCATGAAAAATCTTCCCAAACAAAGTAATTGGCTACTTTGTATTATCATCATTAACCTGAGTTAATATGGCTAAAATTGTTTTAGCTCCTGCAAATGCATACATTGCAAAATCCTTATCAAAATTTGGATTTTCTAGAGTAGGAGCTTGTGAAATATTTGACTTGATGGATTTGAATCCTTTCCTTAATTTTTTAGTCCAAGATAAATTTTAATCTTTCTTTAACATTGTGTTTAATGGATGGACTAATGCTGAAAAATCTAGAACAAATATTATAACAAATTTTATTCTTCTAAGAAAAATTTGTAGTGCCTTCGTATGATGAGGAAAGGATAGCTGTGAAATAGCTTCAATTCTGAAAGGGTCAATAATAATATGGAAATAATACGTCCAAGAATTTACCTTGATGGACTGAAAATATAGACATTTTAGGATTCAATGATATTCCAAATTGTCGCAAATCTAAATTTTTTACCTTAAATTCATAAGATGATCATCAAAATTATTTGAAAAATACATTTGCATCATCTAAGTAAACCAATATGCATTTATTTAATAAGATGTGAAAATCCATGTCCATTGCACGTTAAAACGTTGCACTAGTATTAGAAAGTTGAAAAGGCATTCTTTTGTAAGCATAAGCACCCCACTTTGTGGTGAAGGTTGTTTTGTATATGCCTTCTTCATCCACAAGAATATGATTGATATACACAATAATCATCCGAAAGAGACAATTTTTCTAAACTTGAAACCTGTTCTTAAAATATGATCCATATTGGCAAATGACTAATGATATTTTAATGAAGCTTTATTAAGATCTCTAAAATTCATACATAGCCAATCTCTCCATTATTTTTTGAATAGGAAAATATTAGCTACCAAGCTTGAATGTTTAGCTAGAAAAATAATACTTGATTCTATTTTCCTGGAAAAATATTTTCGTATCAATGGTTCAATCTTTAGATTTACAAGCCTTTGTTTATGCCTTACTGGTTTGGAATTTATCTTTAATTCTATGATAAGATGAGCTAAAATGGTATCAAACCCTCTTAGGACTTGGTATTTTTAAGAAAAACATCTCTAAATTCTTGACATAAATTGATAAATGATTGTTTTTAGCTGAGGAACATACCTTTCCGATAAATAGTTTCTTTTCATCATCCACCAAGATCTCTTTGTAGTTATCTATGTGAGTTGAAATCTTGCCTTTATCCTTTCTTAACTGATCATCAAAACTGAAAATATCTTCTAGTGTGACCAGTCCTTGAGGAAGCTTATTTTTCTTTAATTGAACAATCTAGTCACCATAGAAATGCTACAGCTTTTTTCCCAATTTATCGCAAAAATTCAGCTTCTTGCTCCAAAATCTACAGATTTTCTCATCATCTTCGAAAACTTACCAATTTTCTTCATTATCAAGTACTAAAGGTTTGATAATCAGCTTTATATGTGGTTGTACTTTGTTGTTTTCAATTTGTTCTAGTACATCAAAGCTAGCACCAATTGCTGCAAGTCTTTCTCCATGTTTGTTTTTATCTCTTAGAACATATTGCATGTTAATAGCATCGAAATATTCCATTAAGTATGCAACTCTATGTTTGTAATATTTCAACAATGAATTATTACACACCTTAAAGTTTTTTACTTGATTAATAACTAACTTTGAATCACCAAAAACTTGAGAAGTGTTGATACCTCTTTTAAGGCCCATTATAATCCGTGAATTAATGCTTCCTATTTGACTACGTTACAAGTACACAAAAATTACAAAATCAGAGCTTAAAAATACATTTTATCTATAGGGGATGTCAAAGCATCAAACATGTACATTGTCCTTACTTGTTCTTGGCTCAATTGAAATGAAGCTTCCATAACGCGTCTCTTGTTTTTTTGTTTTGGATAGCAAGGGGATTGGTGCACTTTCTTTGTCCAAGAAATAAACAGAAACTAAAGCTTCCTCTGATTCTTTGAAAGGATCATATGTATGTTCTTATTATTTTTTCATCCATAAACATATTACAAACACCATCTAATATAGAAAGATGTGTTATAACGTCAAAATCGATTGATCTAAAATTACATAATTTATCGCAGCATTTAAAGCACGAGGCTCAATATGAAATCTCGTCAGAGGATCTGAATTTACGTTAACTTTAGTTCCATATCTTGTAGTAAAGAACAAAAATGACTAGTATGAAGAAAGATAACCTCCTATCTTTGTTGTAAAATTAATTGATAAGCATAAGGCAAAGTAGGGAGGAAAATCTACAATAGTAACATTTGGACAAGCATGTAAAGTTACCTCTAAATTTCTGATGATGCCAACTATGTTAGTTGTTGTTCCGTCTAGCTGTAACACACTTTTCTTTGTAGGTTCATATTGTAGGCCTAATTTTTCTATAATTTCTTTTTCCATTACTGTGTTGTTTGCACTATTACCAACTATGCAGTTATGAACTAAATGATCTCCAATAATCAAAATATAGATAAAATGGTGGTGGTTTCTTGATATCATGAGCATTTAAAACTTTTTGAACCATCCACTTAACCTCTTTCATATGATCTTGCTCCATTGTACCAAGAACCATGTCTTCTTTTTATCTTCTTTTTCTGCTAGTTTCGATGAAATCTGCAACTTAGCAAGCTCATGAGAAAGTAACTCTTGTTATCCTAGAATACTTAGAGCATCCCACAATGAAATATTAATATTATGATTTTTCATTACCTCAAAAATATTAAAATAAGCAACCATTTTGAAACATCTTCTATAGTTTTAGCATAAGCTTTAGAAAAAAATGACTCTACTTCAATAACTTTTGAAATATGAGGTATGAATAGTCTTCTAGGATCAAGCTGTAATTGTTTTTGTTGTTCCTTTTGAGTTGAATTTCTTGCTATTTTTTAGGAACAATAGATTTGTTTCCTTTTTTTTACCTTCAATTGTTGTTTTATAAATGACTGTAGGCAAAATAGGTTTGTTTTGTTGTTTTTCTTTTTTGTAGAATTTTCTTGAGACCTAGTTTTGACTGCAATAAAATATTCCTCTCCAAATCCAACTAGATTTTCTTCTCGTGGATTCTAACTATAAGCATCCTTCTACCCACCTTCCATTTGAGGCATGAAAAATGCTTTAAATTGAGGTTTCGCAAAAAAACCTTATATTCACGAATGCATTTTGACAAATGATAGTCAATGAGGTCGTTACAATGTTGAAACCATTCTTATGAAACCATATTCACTAGAACAAGGGCAGGAGATGAACTATGGGATTTTGGATCAAATTTCCTTTTATGATATTGTTGTCTATAGTTTTGATTTTTTTGGTAGGGTTTCCTATTCTTTTGATTTCTTTGATAAGAAGCTTGATAAGGCTCTGCTATTTGAGATAATTTGTTCTCAATCGACATTAAATTATTTCACATAGTCTATAAAACCTTAAACATATCATCCGATGGAGCTCAAAAATAAGCTCTATAATGGTAATAGGTTGTGGAATAAGTGACATATTTGCAATAACAGGCATTGAATGCCTTGGGGATAATTTTCCAGCTTGAATAAGGTTTTTTTCAGCCTTAATGGTAATATCATAAGTTGTTAGAAGAGTATCTCCTCCAATAGACTAAATTAGGGTTGAAACATCACTACTTAAAGCTCGAGATGATCTAGAAATGCATGATCAGCTTGAGGCTCGACAGTGGTTGGAATTCTCTCCCATGTTCTAGAAAATTAGATGTTAAAATTTGTAATAAATTCATGGGGAGCTCTTTTTATTGTAGACAACTATTCAATGAGAGATAAATGATCAGAATGGTCTTGAAATTACTTAAGTAATTTCTCTCCTAACTCATCCCAAGTTCTTATACTATACATCAAAAGGCCTTTTGCCCAATCCCAAAGATACTGCTCCCTAGAATAACACTATAGTTGTTAAATCCTCACCATCTTTGAAAGAGTGGAACCATTCTATGTTTCCCTATTTCTTAATGGTTTCAAGTTAAGTAACTACATTTTAAATTCAAGTGCTTTTGACAATTTGTCAAAGCCAAGCTAAAGTTGTAAATACTATTGGGCTTACCCTAATGAAGACCATAGGAAGGTGTTATTCCATGGAAAGACAAGTCCCTTTAATCGGACAAATCAAAGATGCACAAGTTGTTTTGGCAGATTTTCCTAACAAAAGATTAAAGATGACAATCTTAGTTGTAGATATTCCTGTCACATATGGGATGTTGCTAAAGAGAAACTTCTGGAGAGAGCTAGGAGGAGAAGTAAAGATGGATTGGTCATGCACCCATATTCCTATCAAAGAGGATTAATCAGAAGCTAGATCCAAAAAAGAAGTCCAAGTACACAGTTACAAAATCTGAGGATCCTAGATCTTAGATTATTTTTCAGGAATCTGACCATGGTGTATACTTCTTGGAAATGGATAAAGGCATTCTAGACCCTAACGATCTTCAATCGATTCAACACAAGAAGATGAAAAATTTTGAACGCTAGAGTTTAAATGAAGTTGTTGTTATTTTGGATCAGGATTCAATGTTTTACTAATACCTCCAGATCATGAGATATTCTCATACTCCCAAAACATGATGTTTGAGAACACAAACAATACAATGGAGTATGAAGCCTTGATGTTAGGAATGGAAAAGCTAGAAAGAAAAGAGTAAGACTCCTCAAAGCCCAAGGAGATGTTTAACTTCTAGTAAAGAAAGTTCGAGGGAAAATAAAGTCAAAAAGTGATGAGATGAAGAATTACAAAGATAAAGCGCTTCACTACACTACATTGGATTTTGTAGCCTTCTTTATCGACTTCATTCAAATAAATTAGAACTCCAAGATAGATTCTCTAGCATTCACAATGGCACTATTGAATACAAATAAACCACCTTCCATAGTCATGAAAGGAAACTAGAAAGTGGAGATGGTATATTGCCCCAATGTTCCTAATAATGTTGAACATGGGTAGGATTTCAATGATGACAAACAAAAATCTGCATGTTTGAATGTTAAAGGGAATAAATCACCACCATGATGAATAGTCACAAGAAAATTTGATTCAGGTTATGATTAAAATAGTGTAATAATCCAACCAAAAGGTAACAAAAACCCCAAGGGTTTAGTTTCCCTAGCAGAGACTTTCAACAAGTGTGATCAGTTCTTGAAAAAGAACAAAGAATATGGTGATAGTTCTTCCTTAGAAATACAACAAGTAAATCTGAGAACATAGGAAGTTCATGAAAAATTACCCATGACAAAGACAAGAAAGGATGAGCCACCACAAGATAAATTTGATACGGTCTTGCCCAAGGTGTTTGACAAGAAGCCCAAAGAAAGGAAGTTCAAGATCAGAGATTGGGTACTCTGGTCGGACAAGAGACATGAAATGAAGGGAATGCATGGTAAATATGATTCACTCTGGAAAGGGCTCTTTATGATCAAAAGAGTTTCCAAAATTGAGTTACCGATACCTTTCAACAGGAAACATCTGACACTGTTCATAAATTGAGATACATGGTAAAACCTATTTGTATATAAATAAAACTTTTTTTGTTTTCTTTCCTTTTATTTTAGTTTTGTGTTGTTTTGTGGCCTAACCCTGAATCCAATGGACAAGACACAAAACCAAAGATGTTGGGATCTCATCTTCATTCCTTTCAATTTTACCAAAGCAAAGATGTCCACAAACAGAGTCAATTGGTGTCCCCAAGTTTCCCAATGAAATCTAAGACTACCCATTTGAAAAAAAATCATTCTTTTTAAAATAATGGTTCTTTTTGTGTGTTTATAGCCAGAAGATGTTTGTATTATGTTAGGATATTCCATGTGAATAATATGAGCCAATTTTGAAAAATATCCAGATGTCTAAACTCATTTTATCCCTCCGCCAAGTTTTGTCTACGGAAATTTGTATTTAATTATTTAATGAATAAATAATGCCCCATTTGAAGTAAATCATCCTCCGGTCTAATCTTGTTGAAGTTTTTCATGATAGTATTCACTCATCTCATTAGAGTTTTCACCAAGAATGAATTTAGGGAATTACCGCAACTTCTAGCAACGTTTTTCAATTTTATTTATTCTTTCACATTTTTCTCTAGTTTTCTCAGTAGTTTCTCTATGAAATTCCCCTAGGTCAATTCCTTCACTAGTATAGTCTGTTTAATTTCCTGAAGCATCAGGAGATCAACTGCTGACACAACACTAGAAGGGATCAACCTCAAAATGCAAGCTTCTGACAAAAAAGGATGAAGTCATGCACAAAAATCCTCTCCCAGGCAAGTCACATTTTCTTGAATTAATGAGTGTAAGCTGCAATGGATTTTGGTAGGCTGCAGTAGTCGGGAATTTCTTACTTGCCTCAGAGGGTACTTTTTCCCATGAAGTCAAAGTCACATAAGTTGTGATGGGAAAATTAGAGGTGACATGCAGGCATGGATTTCTTACCCTTGAGGGTAAAAATTATCATTATAAAAGAAAATCACTTAAAGCACCATCGAGAATTTCTTACCTACCTTGCAGGGTAAAAATTCTCATTATAAAATTCAAACAACTTAAGTGAAAGATGGGATTTTTGGAGCTGCAGTGCAGGGTGGAAATTCCTATCAAAGTTGACTTCCTATTTTTGGAAATTACCCTTGCTAAAAAATGCGACCCACCTTGGGTGAATAAAAATGAAATTCATAATATTTATTAATGATTTATTCACCCAATTTTGGTGCCATAAATAGAATGGAAAGTCAATGTAAGTTGATGAGATAAAGAGAAGTCAAGGATGCATGCTATAAATAAATAAAATAAATTATTTAAATAAGCAATGAGCAACATGCATAATTGGGAGCCCAATTTGGGTGAATAAACATCATTGTTTATTAATTAAATTGCTATAAATAGGAAGGGAAATTATTAAAAATAGTATGTTGAGGATTATATAAGTATGGGCTGCCATAATGAAGAAGCAATTAATTCCTTTTACAAATAATTGCAGCCCGGATAGCTTTTGGCACCAAAGGAAGGAGGCTTTTGCATTAAAGAGTGTTTTTCATTTCGTCGAGGAGCTTCATGGTTTTGCACCTAGGGTTGGAATGGATTGATTATTGCCATGATATTTATTTGCATGTTGGTATAAGTGCTCTAGTTAATTAAATAATATTTTTTCTTTCTTTGCATGCAAGCAAAACCTCAAATTTTAGGGTAGCAGGATTTATATGGAGATTTTGGTGATAAAAATCAAGTATTCATGACATGGACTCCATCTTTGTCTAAACACATTACGGGTATTCATCATATTTTCTCAAATAAATGTATGGTACATTGAATATATCTTAAATCAAAAGAAATTGTCGATCTTCACAAATAGATCCAGTTGTAAGGGATTTCGGCATAATTAAAAGAAAAAGAGCCAAGTCAAAGATTGTTCCAGCCACGATGAAGCATGATGAAAGTGAAAGATCAGCAGAATCATGCATAGCTTCCATATTTTCTGAAGTCAATGATACAGACATAGGCCCTGAACCTATCACTGATTTAACTGACAAATCAAAACCTCATAATTACAAAGACTTCAGTAACAATTCATCCTCTTATTTCCAACGTAGCCCGTGTAGAAGTCATTGCATGGAAAATTTCTTCCAAGATCTTGTGCATGTTCTCCCAATCTTCTAGTTAAAGCCTTCATTAAATATACTTTTATTTGCATTCACCCAGAGTGATTTTCTGAATTTAAAATTGCTGATATGGAACTAAAAAATAAAAATGATGAGTTTTGTCTGAATTATTTACGAAAAACATTACACTGGTGCATGTACTGAAGAAGAATTGCAAAATATTCAATGATAAAAGGGAAGACAACTCAAAGGAAATACCCGCAAACAAATCACAGTCATGTATAACTTCCAGATCTAGTTTAGTGAGAATCAAAGGCAAAAGAGTCAACCGACTGCAAAATATGGAAGAAAACAAGACTGAGAGGGTTGCAAATTTCTTCTTATTTTTTTCCTCCATTTATTTTCTCCGAAAAAATAATTGAGAAATCAATTAAATTATAAAACTTAAGTGATTGGTTTAAAAGCCGTTACTTGAAGAAGTCAATTACTTGGAAATAGGTGGCAAACATACAAAATAGAAGGTTCTATTTTTAGTTATAAATCATGCATGTCATGCAAAGAGGAATTCAAGAGGAAGATTTCCATTTGTTTCCCTTTTCATAGCTTCCGCATGTGGGAATTCATTTAAAGCTTCCTATTTGTAATTGCCCTTTATACACTATAAATAGAGGAAGAACCTACGGGTTAAAGGATTAGAATTTGTAATCAACATTGTTGTGTTCTAGAATTTGAGCTGAAACCCTAATTTCTGTGAGAGGAATATAGAAGAGATTTATGGAGAACTTTGTGTCAATGATGCATTTTGCTTCTTACTTTCTTTCTAGATTTGTTCATAAAATTTATGTTATTATAGATCTAGATATAAAAGTTTCCTTTGCTTTGAATTTTTTTCTTAATGATCTATTTGTTTTAATCTATGTGCATGCAATCAACTCTATAAACTATTGCTTGGGTTGCACATCCTCTCTACTTCTCGTTGTTTCCTATTATTTTCCTTTTCTATAGTTTTTCCTTTCTTTACATCTGCTTACTTGTTGTAAATATGTCAAGCTATGGTTCATGAGCTACATAGTTAAAGTAATACCAATAGATAGATACTAGAAAATATAATTGAAAAAATTTTACATGAGAGCCTCTTCGGTAAATGAGGGAGATTTATCTCATGACTGCCTAGGTTTTTAGCTATGCAAAACATCTAGCCAACAAGGACGTTTTCTCCATTGGCATTAGAATTTATTTTCCATTAGCATTTTAAACATACAACAAATGCATGGTGATAAACTTGGGGGACCTGTGTTGTTGCAATTCCTTTCATTGGCGCGACACCATTCTTTGGCATTTTTCTGTAATTTTTGGTGTTTAGATGTCGGTTTGTCATGTAGCTTCATAAACTTTGAGACATGGTAGTTTGGATTTTTTTGGCATGTAGTTGTTCTTATTTGTGTTTGGAAAAACTATGCTTCAAACCAGTAGCGACCAATTCCACATCCTTCTTGTTGGAAAAAATTACCACCAAAGATAACTAGTAAGGGAAAGACACAACCATAACACAATAAAACACACTAAAAATTATATACATTATAATCGATTTAAAATTCTTTTACAATCTTAGATTTTCTAGTTTTTTTTTTTTATTACAAAAATATTTTTGTCCTATAATACTATAAATATTTGTCTTTGTATATTCCCTTTGATTTGTATTTTCCTTTTCTAAATTTTATTCTTTTTCCTTGAGTTGTTGCTCTCTTCTTTCTATATTTTTCTCCCCTTTTATTTCTTTGTGCTTTGCTACACAAACATATTAAAAATTATCTTCTAAAATCCCCTTTTATATCATTCCCGTATATAAAAATATACTCCTTTACTTCTAATATAAAAATATAATCCTTTACTTGTTAGGTAATAAGAGATAAAATATGTGGAATAATCCCTTATAGAATCACAAATAGAGAAACTAATATGCAAAAATATTACAGATCTCAAATAAAAGTGTAGTAATAAATAACACAACACAAAGAGACAAGATTTAATGTGGTTCACCAATTTGGGCTACGTCCACCAAGAATCACTTGATCGATTTTATTACAAGCCTCCACTCTCTCAATACAATACCCCAAATCCGTTTGGAGCTATGCTCAACAAACTCTATAGAATTCACACCCGAATTCAAAGAACATCTAAAATACATTTTCTTGTCTATCCATCATATGCATAAGACCATATAAATAGACAATTGTTTAAGTAGTTTGATACAAAACCGTGGGTATCAAACCATGGGCAAAAAATCTGGGGCATCAAAACAATGGGTACCAAAAAAGTATGGGCCCAAAAAGCCCAGCCCATAATGGTTACCCATTACCCATGGGTTAATAAAACACCCATGAAAATTTTCTTTGGGACTTTGCCCCAGATCCCCATCGATTGGGGAGCTTCACCCCCCGAACCCCTTAACCTACTCACCGGCGAGTGGGACCGCCGTAAAAATACCGAGTGTAACACATAGAAGGTGTACCACACTCTAACATGAAAATAGGCTCCAAAAACATAACATTACTCCTAATAAGTCATGACCCAAAATAAAGTTAGACCCATAAATAATCCCAGAAGTTTCACGTCTATAGGAGGTTGGAACATTTTTCCATGGAGTCGTAGAGCTGAAATTAACCTGAAATAAATACGTAAGATGGAAATAGAATAAAAGACGTGACTTTCACATGCAGGAGGATAAATGCAAGAAGTTCCATGGAGTTCTATGTGAAAAGGCTTAAATGAGGGTGAGTTAAAAACCTCAACGATGAAATAATATTCAACGGCCAAAAACATTAAAGCTCCATGAGAAAGTTGTTGGAATAAGCAATAAAATACATTTTAAATATTGGAAAGGGGATCAAGATTACCCATGCATTAAATTTTTGACACTCTCCCTTAATCTTGAGCCAAAGAGAAATAAATCTTTGTAGATAGGCCAAGATTTACTATTAAATTCTTAAACATTTCCTTTAACAATGATTTGGGAAAAAAATAAGCGCACTTTCTGACCTACAAAATTTCATCTCAATTTCTCCTTTCTCAACCAATTCACGAACGAAATGATATCTGATTGCAATATTCTTTCTTCTACCATGAAAAATTGGATTCTTAGACAATACGATTGAAGACATTTTATCAAAAAAATAATAAATCCTTGTTTTTTCTCTTGCAAACCTGAGAGGATTCATTTGAGCCAAATCATATGACAAGTGGCTAATTTTGCTATAATATACTCTAATTTTTGATTTGGACAAAGAAAAAGTGTTTCTTCAAAGCCCATAAAATGGCTCCTAGTCTAACATTAAACATATATCCACATGTGTTCTTTCTATCATTTACAATCCATTCCCAATCACTATCTATATAAACCAACTAGCTTAAAATCATTATTAACAACATATAGAATTCCAAATTTCTTTATTCCATTTACATACCTTAGTATTTGTTTGCAACATGCAATGAGACTCTCCGGTGTCTCCATAAATATAGAACTTAAGTTAATTATACATAATATATGGTCTTGTATCGCTTAAGTGCATTAACAACCTACCATGCTTTTGTACCTTTACAATACACATTGCTGCTATAATCAACTTTTTCAAGACTTATTTTAGCTAGTGTTTAAAAATAATAATCCAAAATTTTAAATATTTCCAAAACTTATTTTGCATACTTTATTTGACATATAAAAATGCCCTTCTTTGTTTTCTTGACTTCAATTCCAAGAAACTACTTTAACAATCCTAAATCATTCATCCGAAATTGCTTCTTCATGGTTGATTTGAATTCATCTATTGCTTTGTTTGTATTTCCAATAAAAATTAAGTCATCTACATAAAAAACAAAAATTAAAATTTAACAAATGACTCCTGTGTTGAAGATATAATATGATCTACTGTAGAATGTCTTAAACAAAGAGGAAAACCTATCCCAGTTTTTCTCATTTGTAGGTTTCATAAGTTTTGGCCTAAGCTCTCTTAGCTCCACGATTAGATCCCAAAAAGATGGAGGGAGAAGATTACGGGTAAGATTGAACTCTACCCCTATGATAAAGAATATTTTATTGTTATTTTTGAAACCCCTAAGGAAAAGGATTTAATCCTTAATCAAATGGGTTTTGGGAGAACATGGACTCATGTTCAAGCCATGTTATCCATCTTTAGACCCCATAAAAGACACCTTTTATACCTAATCTATCTAGATCCATTTTCTAGGGCTTCCACTATGGCTCTTGAACAGATCTTTCCTCATTTACATAGGAGATACCCTTGTATATTCTATGAAAGTTGATGATAAAATCTCCCATCAAACAAAAACTACTTATGGTAGAATTTTGGTAGATATTAACACCTATCAAGCCTTTCCAACAAAGATTCACCTTCAAATAGGTGACAGTAAGTGGGTGCCGAGGATAAACTATGATGGCTTATCTTTTAGATGCCAAAGATGCTACCAAACAGGGTATATTTTAGATGAATTTGAACATTCCAAATGCAAGTAAAATACTACATGGTGGAAGGATGCTCTACCAAACCATTTGATAATTAGCACCCATTCAATACTAGGTGTGGAATCCCTAAAAACATAATTACACATCATGGAAAATATTATGAACAATGCAGAGAAGAGACCTCAAGATCCCTCTCCTCAGGGTGTTTATTAAGCGATAGATTGTGATTCAATGGCTGAGGGTCACATCCATATCAATTCAATTGAATTTCTTCTTCTAAGCTCAGTAAAATATGGAAATGAGTAATGGAAGGTGGTGGATAGGAAAAAGAAAGGAAAAACTATATCAAAACCATCCATTATCTCAGACAAGTCATAAGCCTTGTCTTGTTGGGTGCTCTCATGACTTCATTTGGGTTGTAGGCCTGTTGTGTTGCTGATGAGCAGTTGTTGTTGTCTACTAGATGTTATCTTGCTGTAAAGTTTTTTGTTTTAGGCTGTGATCTTAGCAAATTGCTTTCTATAGTTGGGATGATTTTTTAAATATAGATTTTGATCTCCTTTTTAAATATTGTTTGTGTAAAATATGAATTTTGAGTCATGTTGTACAAGGGTATAGTCCATTTCAAAAACTATTTGCCAATAATAAAAAAAAATAGAATTTCACCGTTTTTTTCTTTGATGTAGAGTTTGGGTTCACTGTCACATTTTGTAAAGTCCTTACTTGTTAGATAGGAATCAATCATGCTATACTGAGCCCTTGGTTCTTGTTTTAGTCCATATAAATCTTTCTTCAGCTTATATACCTTTCTTTCCTACCTTGAGATTTAATAACAAGGAGGCTCGCCCACATACACTTCATCTTTTAATGGTCCATTGAGGAAATTTGTTTTGACATCCATTTGATGGATCTTCCATTTGTGATGAGAAGATATGGTAATAATTGTCCTTATAGTTTCTAATATTTCTAATGGAGTAAGTGTCTCATTATAATCAAATCCAAGCCTTTTTTTATAGCCTTTGATAATTAATCTTGTATTATATCTTTCAATTTTTCATTCGGGAGTATTCTTGGTTTTATAAACCCGCTGACACTAATGACTTGCTTTCCTTCATGGAGATCTATTATTTATCATATCTGATTATTTTCTATTGCATGCATTTCTTCACACCTTTTATTTTCTTCAATCACTTCCTTGAAATAAATAGGATCAATTGGTGTTGAAAATAAAGCAAAGTTAATCATTTCATTTTCATTTTATTCATACCTCAACTGGTCATATATCTCTTGTACATTCCTCATTTTTCTTTGTTGTTGTAATGAGTCTGATGATGATGTTGATGGTTCATTATCTGGTCCTTATAAGCTTTGTTGGTTTCTTCCATTTGAAGATTCACCCCTTTTTGAAATGGGCATCCAACTTTCTACATTGTTTACTCTTCCTTATGTTGGTTTAGTCATAATGATAGGTGAATTTACAATTGTTTGTGGCTTCTCCACTACTTTTTCATCTTCCCAAGATGTTTTCTCAATGAATTGAACATCTTTGTTGATAATCAGTTCACCTTTCTTTATAACTAGATTATACAACTTGTATGATTTTTATTTCTCACTATACCCAATGGAAATGCACGTCTCTCATCTGTTATCCCATTTTGTTCTTCTCTTCTTTGACACATGTGCATATTCCATACATCAAAAAAATCTCAAGTGTTTAGCACTTGGCTTTCTTCCACTCCATGTTTCTTGAGGTATTTTGTTCCTCACACTCTTTGTAGGACATCTATTCAGCAGATATATTGTTGTCCCAACTACTTTTGCCCAGAATTCATTGGACAATCCTCTTTCTTTCAGCATGCTTCTTGTCATTTCTTGAATTGTTTTGTTCTTCCTCTCTCGATACACCATTTTTATGAGGTGTATATCTTGTTGTGAATTTATTCTTGATCCCATGATCTTTAAAAAATTTAAAAACTCATTTTATATATACTCTCCTCCTCTATTTGTTCTCAATGCTTTTATATAATGGCCACTATGTTTCTCAACCATGGCCTTAAACTGTTTAAATACCTCAAATATTTATAATTATTTTACAAAAAATAAATCCATGTCCTTCATCTTAAGTCATCAATGAAAGTAGTAAAATACTCGTTATTAACTAAGGAGGGATTCTTCATGGGATCACACAAATTTGAATGTATTAGGTCAAATGTTGAGCTTTCTCTCCATGATTTACTTGAGGGAAAAGCATATGTATGTTCTTTCCCCAATATACATGCCTCACAAACCTTGTCTAGTTATTCAATAGGAGGCATTACCTTAACCATTTTATTTTTATAAAGAACATTCAATCCACCAAAACTCAAGTACCCATACCTGAGATGACAGAGAGTAGATTGATAAATGATTATTGTTTTGAACATTGTTGTGCCTACTACGGTTTGCATCCTCAAAGGGAACATCTATTTTGTGTCATTTATACTATTCCTATCAGCGTGTTGCTTCAACATTTGTCATATATATTACATTATCAATTTTCAAACCTCACTTTAGATCCATTTTGGATCACTTTAGATCCATTTTGGACAATTGTCGAATGCTTAGAAGATTGTACTTTGATCATGGAAAATAAATAAACATTATTGATGCACTTCTTATCTCCTTGCTTGATGAGAATGGATACTATACATTTACTCATCTTAAGAACCTTATTATATGTTCCCATATTCACTTTAGATCTAATAATTTCATCTATATTATTAAACATTTCCTTATTTTTGCACATTGGGTTGCTGTCTAAGCACTATCCAAATACCATACTTGTTTTTTTCCTTTCTCAACTACATGGAGAGATAGAAAGAAACTTCCATTATTTTCATTCTTCTCAAGTTCAACTTATTTTGCATTAGACAAGCTATCATTATGATTATGATTATGATTATGATTTCGCAAATCATATTCTTTCTTCCTACACTCAACGACATAATGCCCAAAACTTCATGTAGTAATAGCATTTCACATTTGATTTGTCATACCTTTTTGAAGAACCACTTCTAGAAGTGTTGGTTCTCCTTCCTCTACCTCTTCTGTTTCCCGTGGCTCTTGATAGTGGTTGTGACTTCCACCTTCTTCCTGGTTGCTAAATCTTCCTCTTCCTCTATTATATGATCCACTCCCCTTCCTCTAGAATTTTTGTTTTTCTTAAAGGCTTGTTCATTGGAGGAGATTGCTGGCCTACTCATTCTCTATTCATGTGTTTGCAAGGAACCCATCTTCCCATCAACACTCATTTGTTTTAAGTCTTTATACTCTTCTATGGCTACAACAATTGTGTCAAATATAACTGGAAAGCTTCTCAATACCTTCTCTATGATCCTATGATCTTCAACAATATCACCATTAGTCCTCATCTAATTGACTATGGTCATTTTCCTTGTAAAAAGTCATTTACAGACTCTGAATATTTCATGAAAAGAGTTTCAAACTCTCTCCTTAGCATCTAGAGTATTACAAATTTTACTTTATTACTGCCTTGATATGAATTTTGCAAAGTATCACATGATTTCTTTGAGTTTCTAGTAGTTGTTATCTTTGGAGATACTGAATCTATGACTGCTTTCTAGATGTAGCTTAAGGATTTTACATCATTTCTTTTATTTTCCTTCAATGCATTGTATTGTGCTTGTGTCAATACATTAAATGCAGCCTGGTCTTCTACCTCTATATATCCACCTTCAATTAGTTCTCATAGCTCTTGAGAAGAGAACAAGTATTCATTTTAATACACCAGATGTCATAATTTTTTCCATCAAATATTTGGGGTTGTTTCCAAGAGTTGCTGCTGTTAGAATCCATTACAACTCAACCCAGAAAATAAAAACTCAAACCCACAAAATATTAAGTCTTTTGGTTTTCTCGATACTAATTCATTCACAAATTTAACGTCAAATACAACCAGTAAGGGAAAGACACAACTAGAACACAATAAAACACACTAAAATTATATATATTATAATCGATTTAAAATTATTTTACAATCTCAGAGTTGCTGCTCTATTTTCCTTCTATTACAAAAATAATTTATGTGCTGCTGCACTCTAAATATTCTTCTCTGTATATTCCCCTTTCATTGTATTTCCTTTTCTATATTTTTCTTCTTTCTTCCTTGAGCTGCTGCTCTCTTCTTTCTGTATTTTTATCCCCTTTTGTTTCTTTGTGCTGCTGCACGAATATATTGACAATTATGTCTTAAAATTCCCTTTATATAATTCCCGTATATAAAAATATACTCCTTTTCTACTAATAAGTCACGACCCAAAATAAAGTCGGAACAGTAAAGAATACCAGAAGTTTCACGTCTACAGGAGTTTGGAGTGTTTTTCCTCAGAGTCACAGACCCGGAATATAACTCGAAACAAACAAATAAGCCGGAATTGGAATAAAACACAGTACTTTCAGAAGTGAGAGGAGAAATGCAATAAGTTTCATGGAGTTCCATGTGAAAAGGCATAAGCAATGGGTAGTTTAAAACATCAATGACTAAATAATATTCAATGGATAAAATCATTATAGATTTGTTAGATTGTGGTTGGCGAAAGTGGGAAAACAAGTTTTGAATTTTGGATTTGGGCTCAAGATTATCAATGCATTAAATTTCTAACACTACTCTGATGGACATACCGAAACTCCATTTACACATTACGTCGACCTACACACTTGAAAAATTAATGACATTTACGTGGAAAGACAAAGCCTTAGTACGAACTTGTGCACAGAAATATTTATTGTTTTCATAACAATCTGGAGTAGGATGTGTCAACCAAGTGAAGAGTATATTTATTCTTATTTGGAATAAACCTTAAAAAAGAGAATTGCGTAAAATTCTTAGTTTATTTCACTAAATGGACTTGTTTGAGTACCATGGTTAGCAATGGAGGAAATGCAAAGTGTAAAGCTATGTGGAGATCCTCTAAAGAGCCGCATATCGTTGGAGCTATGTAACACAAACCCCCACTACGTATGTACAAATGAAGCATAGTATTGGGAAAATCAAAAGCCACCAAGGAGACTTATAGGGCATGGAAAACCATTATGATGCCCAGGAGAGAACCAATTTCTAATTTTCCTTGTAAGAAGACCTATGTGACATCACTCACATTCAGTTGAATAAGCTCATCCAAAAATGAATTCTAGAATATTTCTTATTGGATGTGTGTTGTTAAGAAAGAGAATACAGAGAAAAAATAGAGTCATATATGAAATAAAAAGTGAGGATGAGGTTTATCATCCCAAGATGCATCCCCGTCTCTCATCTTGTGATTACCAAGGTCATCTCTGAGCTTGATTCTCTCACCAGTGAGTAATAATATTTCTAATTTTATTTAATATTTATAAAATATAAAAATTTAGAGTGTCTTATCAAATATTATTTCTTTCACACACCCAAATTCTCAAAGGTCCAAACTATTCCGCCTAGAAAATGAAGATGTGCACCGTCCTTCAGTTTCAGGGACTATTGAGCATCATCATAGGATATGATCTGGTCCCTAATGAGCTCGATGAAATGAGGAAGTATGCAAGGGATGATGTTATAGCCTTAATTTTGATTATGTTAAACATTATTGATTACGTAAAAACACATGTACGAGATGCAAAGAGAATAAAGGGAGCATGGTATAAATTAGTAACCATTTATGAGGAAAAAAATATACAAATATCTTCCATCTATAGTTAAGGCTTCACAAACTATCCATGTGGTCAATGAGAAAGTTGAGGAATTCTTATGTCGATTGGTTGAGATGCGAAAAAAATTGTTAGCTCTCAGTGACACGTTCAAGGAAAATATCTTAGTCTTGATACCATTTAGAGATCTCCCTTTGCAATTGATAATATTCTTCACAACACTAAATGTATCCAAGCATACAATTTCAATCAAAGAACTCATGAACTTTCTACATTAATAAGAATCCCTCAATTTAGTCTAGGATAAGTTTTAAGATAATTCCCTTATCTAGAAGCTGCAACATGCTCAAAAGTTCCGTAAGGGACCCCAAAGAATCTCTCAAAGAACCAAAAGAAACAATAGTCTTTACAACAATAGAAATCTCAATAAAGAAAGAGGTGGTGTCACATATCTCAAACAAATTATCAGGATATGGACAACTCCTGGTATAATGGCTTGAAAAAAGGATCCTCTAGTTAAGAAATAACTTGACATCCCAACGATTGTCATAAATAAATAAAATTCCCAATTGGAGGAAGAAAAAGGGACATCTCACATCTTAAAAATATGATGGAACTAATGAAGAGGCACCTAAAAAAACCAATTTTTGTGCACATAAGAACTTAGTGTTGGTCCAATAGACCTCGCATCCCACAACGAATATTTGTTTGATAGTATCTAGTGTAGGAAAACACATGTTAGGTGATAGGAGGTTTTTTGATTCACTAAAAAACAAACCCAATTGAGATTGGGTTAGGATCGCTAACAAAAAAGAGTATGTTGCTGAAGAAATAGGCCAAGTCACCATTCCTCTCAACACACGTAAGTGTACACACTAAAATTTATTTGATGTTTCTAGATTGATATCAAACATATTATCAATCACTTAAATTTTGAATCATCATCTAATGGTGGAGTTTCTTGTTTATAATGGCACAAATTATGCTTGATCTCACGATAAGGTATGGTTCTTGCTAAAGCGTTTTTAAAAGATATGTTTTTTTTCTTTGGATGTTGTTTCATCTTTGTAGTAGCTCTATCTTCCTTTTTACTAGAATCTAACTCCCCCTGACACTAATCCTATGGTCATCTATCTATTCGATCTTAGTATCAGCTAATTTCAAAGGAAATGGTACATGGAATTCCCAAGTTTTCCAATTCCCTACCCTTTTCCCTAGATGTTTTATAGGTAAACAACATAGGGATCATTGAAGACATAAACTTTTCATTCCAATAAACACTTTGTGGTTGTTCATATTTATCTGAAAGGACCACTATCTTATTCATTTTAAGGATACACGCACTTCAAAATTTTCATTCATGAATACTCTCAAAAGACATCAGTGTGTTTCCTAAAGTAGAAGAGTAAAGCCCTTAAAATTTTCAGGTATTCAATTAGAATTTTGTGAAGGAGACCAACCAACATATTCTTCTACTCTATTCAAATCGAGAGGGGAAATAAAATTTAAAGAAGGTATTTGTATTCCTAAACTAACAAGGAATGAAACAAAATTTGACTACTCCCTACATGCCCTAACAGAAAGATATTATTGAGCGATGGAATCACACTATAATGGATATGGATTGGGTCATGTTATCAAAAAAAATATGGAGGAACGATATTGGGAAGAAGTAGTATAGACAAGTGTTTATCTTCTCAACAAGGGACCAAAAAATATTCTATAATAAAATACACTAGAAGAGGTATTAAGTGGTAAAAATCCATCAATTTTTCATCAACGAGTATTTAGTTGCAAACATATATGCATTTTGCAGCT
The DNA here is from genome assembly GCA_018340775.1 of Taxus wallichiana var. yunnanensis. NCBI lineage: Eukaryota > Viridiplantae > Streptophyta > Pinopsida > Cupressales > Taxaceae > Taxus > Taxus wallichiana. The sequence goes on from CM031243.1 coordinate 434,754,117, forward strand.
CAAAAGAGGTAGAAGATTGAGTCAAAAATACCTTTGTGCATCCTATTGGGTTATATAACTACCTCTAAACCATATTGTCTCATGGATCATGAAACCAATAAAATATCTGAAATTCGAGATGTGGTTTGTGATGAGTAACCCTTAGACTCATTAATGCAAAAATAAGAATTAACACCAACCACCTCTCATCAGTTGCTCTCTGAGTCTGATGATGAGCAAGAGGAGACATTTCATAGAAAATATGAGTTGTATATTCATCTTGGAAAATTAGAAAATGTTACCATAAATCTAGTAGGAACCTCTTCACATTAGTAGTAGAGTTCTCATCCAAAGTGAACCTATGAAAATCTCTCGTGAGTACTTATTTGTAAGTCAAAATGAGGAATTAGGAAGCAAACGAGGTAAATTTTTCACTAATGAATATAGTTCTTGATAAATTTTAATCTGATAATGTTTGAGAAGAACTAACTAAATGTCAATGGAAGTAAACCATGGTTGTTAAGTATGACTCACTCATGTAGAATAAAACATAGGAACTTGTTGATCAACATACTTGAAGGAAACCCATAGGGCACAAATGGGTACTGAAAACTAAACATAAGGCATATGTATCCATAAAAAAGCACAAAACATGACTTGTACCAAATAGATATTCTCATAAATAAGGCATTGATTATGTAGACACCTCTACACCTATTGTGAATATCGAAACCATAGGATTGTATGCATACTAAAAGCACAAAATGGATGCAAAATTAAACACATGGATGTCAAAAGTGCATTCCTAAATGGTGATCTCCAAAAATAAGTGCACATGGCCCAACCATAAGGACATATTGACTAAATACATCCTAAAAAGATATTTCATCTTATCAAATCATTGTATCGACTCAAACAAGCTCCTAGGGCATGGTACATCAAGGAGGATAGATGATCACATTTTTTAGCATGGTTTCACATGGAGCCGATTCGATTTTAACTTGTACATAAAGAAGGTGGGAGAAAAATATCATTCTTGTTTTGTATGTGGATGATCTTGTGATTATTGGAAGTTTAGAAGATCGAGTTGATATTGTGAATAATGACATAAAAATATCCTTCAAGATGAGTAAATTGGGGCTACTCTATTACTATCTTAGATTTGAGATATGAAAAAATGAAGCACTTTTTAACTCACAGACAAGATATGCTAAGTCACTCCTAAAAAAATATAGAATTAAAGCTATTTTTACACCAATAGAGAAAGTTTTACAACTTTGTTGATTCAAGGACTCACCTCAATTGGATACAACTCTTTATGGAAATCTCATTAGGAGTCTCATCTATGTGACCTACTATAGAATTGACATATGTTTTCTATGAGATATCTCTAAAGATTCATGCAAGTCCCAAAGAAGTGACACTCGGTTGCAGTAAAGCATGTTTTGAGATATTTCAAACGAACACTTGAATATGGTCTCAAATAGAAGAAGAATACTAAGTTCTTCTTACTATTAGAACAATAATATTAAGTGCATCATAATGTTTAGTTTATAGTTAAATAGTATAAAATAGTTTATATTCTTATTATTTAACTATAAATTGTAGATTAGGTTTGTTAGTTATTAATTAACTAGCTATTTATTAAATCGGGGTGTGCCCCGTCACTTAATATGGACATAACCCTTCAAGTTATTTAAATATGACTGTAGGTCATATTCATTAGATCACGTGAATCATTTGGATTCTGGGTAAATACATGGAGTAGAAGTGAGGGAGGAGTTATTAGATTGGGTTGTAAAATGTTTCTCTATAGTGGATTATTCTTTCGTGGTTTTTTACCCATTTACGGGTTTTCCACGTTATATACAATGTCACTGTGTAATTTGTTTTATGTTTTTATTTACTTTTATTATGGTGTGCACATTTATATTTCCACTTATTAATGTATGTTAACCTAACATTTAATTTAGTTGGTAAATATACCTTTTCACCCCTCGTCCTGACATGGTACCAGAGCGGGTTTAATAAATTAAATATAATCCTAATGTAACCTAAGGACATAACGGTTGGGAAGGTAGTTGAAATATTTGAAATATTATTTAATCCCCTTCTCATCTTGCATAGTTGGTTGGATGATTATTGCACATGTGAAAAGGTATTGTGGATTTTCAATTGTGTGGAAAAAACTCATATTCAAGAATTACCTGGCCCTACAAAATCAAGGTAAGAACTATTAAATATTTTTGAAATATTTTGTATAGTTTATATGGTATGCAGACATTCAAGAAATCAAAGTAAAAATGTCCAAGTGAAAATAAGTGCACAGGAGACAAGACTCGAGAAAATAGGCACTCTTAATTTATTCATTGGTCAAGTTAATTTCCTTGTCTCCTGGTAACATTGTTTTCACATTTTATTTACTATGAGAAATTCAAACCCTATGTCTATGAATTTTTATAAAAGTTGAAACTATTCACATATTTTTAAATCATATAACATGATTTTAGTAAACTAAAATCTAATTTTATTAAAATTCCCCTTCCACTTTAATCATGGAATTTCTTTTTATGGCCACTTTATATGGCTCAATTTTAAAGGTTTAGCCACTTTTATTAAATTTTATATGGGCTAGTTGATTTTTTCTTAATATTCTATTTAAAAACTTATAGATTATTAAAATAATAAATATGAATGAGGGTTTCATTGAATTTGTTTGATGACACATTTTAAAATGGAAATATTTATAAACCTACAACTTTTTGAGACTTAAGCACTCCCACCTCCTTCTCCTCACGTGGAATCTTCCACCATAGCATATGCATGCCCCCTACCACCACTTCACTCCTTCACCACGTGGAAGCTTTGGCATATATGGCAGTTATGTGGGTAAGTGCGGTTATACTAATGTTTGAACATTAATATTAAGGCATATATACATATGCGTAGTATGTGGCATAATGTGTGGTATTTGGGAATAATGCGTGACAAATAATTACAAAGTAATGAAGATTTTTTAAGCAAAAGGAGATATATTTTGGAATGAATATCTTTCTGACATTTTTAATCTTTATTTTCTATATGTAATGTATACACAAGATTGTTTTTTAGTGTAAGAAAGGAGAATTATAATTTCTAAAGGTCGATTTGATAGAGATTCAAACCAATAAGGAGTAAGAGCTCTCAATTTTTTCATAAACCATTATTCTTTTTTGAAAAATATATAAATTATTTTTCAAAAATTATTAATCATGAAAATTATTTATTTTGAAAAAAATGTGAAAACAATATAATCATTTTTTTGTATGGCATAATTTCTAGATCATTGTCATCATTTTATTTTAAAACTAAAAAGATCACTCACATTTCAATTCAATTTTTTGATATCGTTCTAACTTTTTTCGTGTATAGATTCTTTTATATACAGGATCTTCTTTTGTGATGTAAAAGTGATCGGGATTGATTAAGAGGATTAAAATATGAAAGGGGATTTTTTCTATCAAACTCTTATTTTTTGTTTGTTAATCATTTTTTATGCACAAATGGGGTCTAATCAATTTTTAATTGATAAATCTTAGATGTTGAATGGAAACAACTACAACATTTGGAAGATTCGATTGAAAGCAGAATTCATGGCTCACAAACTATGGGTAGTTGTAAATGGAACATAGAGAGCTCCCATTGGAAGACATGTAACTACTGATAACACCGCCATATATCAATAGAAAGTACAAGAAGTGATGTCCATTATCTTGCGAAGCGTACAAGATGATTTTTGCTTCATATCAAAAATCTAGAGAGTCCTAGTGAAGCTTGGACACAATTGGAGTCGATGCATGAAGGTACACATTTATCAAAAATATTAAATTTGTTTTACAACTTATGACAAATCCCATGAAGGGAGATGAAAAAGTGATTAATTATTTAGCAAAAATAAAAAATATTAAGTCATAATTAGATGGATTTGGCAAGTAATTTGATTCATGATAAATTGCTCTATTTTATTATCCAATTAAATATTCATGAAAAATTTAGAAATTTCATTTCAATTTTGAATTCAAAGTATCAATCTGAACAAGACATTCCAAATTTTCAAACCCTTAGTAATCTCCTTATTCAGGAAGAGTAGGTTATGACTAATTTTGATTCAAAAGAAAATGCCACACAGGAACTTCTTGCTAAAAAAAAAAAAGGTAAACCTTCTAGGTTTAACAAGAATAAAAAATCAACTTTTAAAACTCCTAATAAAAACAAGAAACTAGGAAACTTAAAAGTTAGTTTTGATGGTAAATGTCATAATTGTGGGAAATTTGGACATAAAAAGAGGATTGTAAATTTAAAAATAAGTCAAATTTCAAAAATCAGAAATGGAATAAATCATATCAAAATCAAGATAATGATGATGATAATAATCATAGTGCTAATATAATAGCTTTATAAATTACTTCTAAATGAAAAGTATGTTTTTTATTTCGTATATTGTTGAAAAAGTTGTTTTTTAAGAAGTAACTATAAGTGAAAACATATAAAAAAATAGCTTATATGTGCTTTTGCTTCAAAAAGAAATTACTATTCATATATTAAAAAGTGCTTACTTGATCATTGTTTGAAGAAAAACCCATGGGAAGTATCCAAAGTTGGTGGATTATTTTTTTTGTTATTATTCTTGTATAATGTGATTATTTGATATCTTATCCATTCTTATCTCATTTGTAAAGGCTTACAATAAGATAATGAAGATATTCTTTAGTATATGAAACTAAAATATTATTATATGCATATCAAATAACACTTGGGGATGCCCTTGTGTTTGTATTGAGACACATACTAATTGCATATATATATATATAATTATATATATATATATATATATATATATATATATATATATATTTAAGAATAATATGTTGAATTTTTTCAACATATTCTAGCATGGTTAGTTGTTAAGCATATTGTTATATTAGTTGTTTTACAACTTGTGTTTAACTTTTACAGTTGGTTAAAAGTGAAATTAATAATGATTTATATGCTTATATGGATATTGTGACTCTAACCATGTTGATGTTGTGTTAGATATAAAATATATTGGATATGTGTTCAAGTTTTTTGGTGCAGGAACCATTACTTGGAACAATTAAAAGCAACCAACAATCTCCATTTCTTCTACTGAGGTAGAGAAGTATAATGGAAGCAGCGAAGAAGCCATGTGGCTGAAGTGAGTTGTTGGAAGAGATACACATGGAAGTTGAAGGAAGTATTCCTATTCTATGTGGTGGTCAGAGTGGTATTACTCTTGATAAATAATCTAGTTCAACATCAGAGAATGAAACATATTGAAGTTCATATATGTGTTATCCGAGAGAAGGTTCTTTGTGGTGATAGAGATCTTCAGTTCTACCGAACTGAAGATTAAGATTGCAGTTATGTTTACGAGCCATTGTGTGTTGTAAAATACTATGCAAGTGTATGCAATGCTTGGCCTTTTAGAGTTGCCATTGAGGGGGAGTGTGCATGCAATGTCACCTCCTAATGGTCGGTCGGTTGTTGAATCCTTCTCCTCTATACTTCTACTCTAGTTTAAAATCATTGTAAAAGATCTTGTATGATCTAGAGTAAACTGATAGAGTTTATGGGAAAATACAGTCCAGTGTGCATTTGTTTGTAAAGGAGGTCCTTGTGTTATAAAAGGCTCCTAGAGATGTGGTATAAGAATATTTCCATGAGAAACCGTGAGATGTAGTCTCACAAATCATGCTTAGTCTAAATCATATGTCTGATTTATGGATTCCAAATCCTTTTGTACCAAAAGGTAATTTAAGCATGATGAAGGTGTTATAAGTCCTTCAACCGATATGCTAGCCTAAAAAATTTATGGTTTAAGGATTGTAAATCCTGTAGTGTATCACAGGTAGGTAATCTATTGGCATATGGATCCCCACTTTATATTAAGGGGGAGTGTTAGAAAAATAATATTAAGTGCATCATAATGTTTAGTTTATAGTTAAATAATATAGAATAGTTTATATTCTTATTATTTAACTATAAACTTTAGATTAGGTTTGTTAGTTATTAATTAACTAACTATTTATTAAATTTGGGTGTGCCCGTCACTTAATATGGACATAACCCTTCGGGTTATTTAAATATGACTGTAGTTCATATTCATTAGATCACGTGAATCATTTGAATTCGGGTAAATACATGGAGTAGAAGTGAGGGATGAGTTACTGGACAAGGTTGTAAAATACTTCTCTATAGTGGATTATTATTTTGTGGTTTTTTACCCATTTACGGGTTTTCCATGTTATAAACTGTGTCATGGTGTAATTTGTTTTATGTTGTTATTTACTTTTATTATGGTGTGCACATTTATATTTCCACTTATTAATGTATGTTAACCTATCATTTAATTTAGTTGGTAAATATACATTTTCACCCCTCGTCGTTATGTGTGAGGATATATGGTTAGGTTACATTATGGATTATATGAAAATTCATGAAAAGAAGTTACCTATTTTTCATTATGATAATTAATGTGTGTTAAATCTTGTGAAGAATCCTATTTTGCATGAAAGGACAAAGCATATTGAGGTCGAATGTCACTACATTCAAGAGAAAGTCTTAAATCAACACATCTAGGTCCACTACTACCCAAAAATGTACATATAGATGATATATTCCAGAAATATCTTGGAAACATCAAGTTTGAAATGTTTATGGAGTACATTTGTTAAAATAATGTTATAAGCGGGGAATGTTAGTAGGGTAGAGCTCTGTGTTATCCGATTTAACATGTATTTTGCAATCTGTTGTGCATGGTGGAAGGGGTAGTTTTCTTATTAATGGTAAAAGGGTTTTTGAATGGGATCCTACCTAAGATATAAGGGTCCCTAAGCCTAGATATTTAAGAAGCATCAATACAAAATTCAAAAAACACAATGAAGGAATAACACCACAAAGAAACAATAGATACAACATCATAGATAGTCTGATATTAGTAGTAGCAAGTGACCCAATTATTGAATGAAAAGGATAAGAGTCCCTTTTAGTGGATCTTTTTTACTTTGAGCAGAAATCTAGGTTTCCTTGTTATCAACATCTTCAGTTTCAGGATCACGAGGAATAATGACTTATAAATCTTTAATAGGCTTGCAATTCTTCAAAGAAGCAGATAAAGAGGCATGGTTGGGTTGACTAGAGAAATGCGCTTGAGGGTCTTATTATCCAATTTTTTTCCCTCAAGTATAATTGGAAGAATATGACCTCGCATAGAGAAAATAGAAGGATCAATTTAGCTATTGGAGCTCGCATCAATAGGTTAAGGATCGGATCAGTAGGAGAATGACAAAAATATTCACAGGTGGTCAAGCTTGAGTCAATAATGACTCATTGAGTCAAAGCCATAAGGATTTGGTTGTATTGAAATGGCCAAGAAATTCGCATAATGAAATTCCCAAAGTTTTAAATTTTCAGACTTTAGAGATTGAGTGATTCAGATTTCTCACCATACAAAACACAACAAATGAACAAAATCCTGAAACCAAAAATGTCATAAGTTTTGAAAGGGCTCGGAGATTTTGTGAGGTCAACTCCCCTTTTAGGGTCAAAAATTTTGGGGTCATCTTGGGAGGGACATTTACGGAACTCGGCGAAATGAAGTCCGAAAATGGGAAAGGTCAAAGTCTGAAACTCGAAGTCCGAACTTTGGACTTTGGGACTTAGAGATTTGGGAAAGTTGGGTGGATGAACATTGCCACAAGATTGAAAATTAAAAAATCCAAAACCTCAATTCCGAATTTAAGACATCAGGATTTCAGAAAACTCTGGGACTCAGAGTGATAAACAGTGTCACGCGGATGAGAGGAAAAACTCCGAAACCTAAAGTATGAAATTTAGAATTCAAGATTTTAGAGTTTCAAAGATAGATGATGACTGGATGAGTGAAGAATCTATGAAACCCAAAGCCTCGAATCCCGAAACTTGAAGATATAGATCCCCAAACCCAAATTCCGAATCCTCGAAACTCAAGTCCTAAATCCTCGAAACCCGAAGTCCCGAATCCATGAAACCCGAAGTCTCGAGTCCCCAAAAACACCAAAGTCCAAAACCCAAAGTCCAAATTTTGGAATTTGGGCTTTCACCATTTCGAACGTTGAAACCCAAAGTGCGTAAAAAAATAAAACTTAAAAGTCTGAAATTCATACTTTAGGGTTTTGGAGTTTTTGAGATTTCGTGAACTCGGGAGGATGAATAGTAACCTGAACTTCAAAATAAAAATGCTTGAATTTCCAAATCCTGAAAATCCAAAATTTCAGATTTCGGAGGATGCGATGCAATTTAGAGCTGAAAATGCAGAGATCGCAACCCGCATTTATCACAGTATGGAAGCCTAATCTTCAGATGACCATAACTTTTGACTAGAAGCTCAGATTTGCACAAAATTGGACTTTTTGGAAAGCTCTCAGTGTTTTCTTAATTTTAGTGAGACTACGTATTTAGAAAAGATAAAATACAGTCCACCATTTCAGAGGATGGTTCCAAATTTCACACCTACAAAAATGATGAAGGTATGGGCTTCCTTTCTTCTCCAACAAGGCAAAGTACATGGAGGCATGGGTTTTTGTAGAGATTTTAATGTATTTTTAGGTGGTTAAAGTAAGATTTCAAATTCTTATCTCTTTTTTTCTCTCATTCTTCCTATATTTTGTGAGGGGCTCATTTCAATAGAGTAGACACCTTGTATATGCCCCTCCCTTCTCCTTATTTTCTGTAAGGGATTTTGTGGAGATTCCAAACCTCCCTACTAGACATTGTAATGTAAAATATGTGTGTTTGACCATAAATGTGATGTATTGTATCAAATTTCAGAGCAATAAAATTATATATGTGGATGTTTCAAACCATCTTCGTGTTCTATCCCATCTTATTGATCTCTCATTACATATAAGGTTATTATTTATTGTTTTGTTTCCATTTCAAGATTCTAGTTCTGCTGTTGTGTTTATTGTGCATGTTGTTCAACACTCCTTATTGGTGTATCACCTTCCCTTAGAGTAGGTTTTAATTTTCATGCATTTTCTCTAACTCTGTCTCCTTAGGAAAACATTAGATTATTGTTAGATATGTAGCTCTCTACAATTTTGAGTAGTCTTAACTATGATAGGATAGCAATCTGAGCTTCTCCGGAGGGTTATCCCAATTAAAAACTCCCACACTTTGGGATAACTACATTTTTGATGAATCAAAATGAATTCCTTGACCATGGATTCACGAGAAATCGGGGTGTTTGATTTCACCATAACAAGTCTCATTAACTATCTTTGTGCTAGAAATGCGGGATGGGATATTTCGGGGATGGATCGGGAATGGAATCGGTGGGGAACATACCATGAGATGATCAAGTGAATATTCTCTCCACCAGGTGGGTTTAGTACCACCGCACTTGAGTTTCCCAAAATTAGCCATTAGGTGTCTGTTTAAAAACATTTATGGCATTTAAAAGGCACACCTTCAAAATCAAGCCACTAAACCCATGTTTTATTCCCAATCGGGATATTGATCTCATGGTGAATGTCTTAAGCAAGGTCCATGTCAAATAGAATATAAGAAAAGGTAGTATGAAGGTGCTTTGGGAATTCTTATCATTAGATTTAACATATTACTCTAATCGATTATGTATGGCTTTAAAGTAATGTTCATCCTAGAATTTGATAGGTAATCCATGGATTCTAACACAAAGAGGCTAAGAGTAAATGGAGGCTTATGATGGGTCACAAGAAAGGTACTAGGATTTTACCATGAGACCATGTTCACCCCATATCCAATATTTACTTTCAATGATATCCCTATCTTAAATAGAGTAAAAACAATAATGTAAAAATATCTAGAACATGGGTATAGCTTGATCTTACTAGTGATTTTCATGCTCCATCTCTAGGAAAACCATTCATTGAACTAAGAAAATTTCAGCAAAAATTTCTTGAACCGTAGAAATTATGCACATAAAATAAAAAATAAAAGAAATAAAATAAAGAATTGCAAATAAAAGAGATTATTGCAAACTCAAATTAGCACTTATGCGTAGAGATTTCTTCTTCCTTGTCATATCTTTAGTTCAATACAATCTCTTTCAATGTTTTTTATCAAAACACTTACAATTGCCTCTAATAAATAGATGGCTTTCATCTAACAATAAAACAATCCACTCTCCTAAAATTAGCAAATGCTTTTGTGCAATAAAAATCTTTTGATTTATTTGATTTATTAGCTTTTTTAAAACTAGGAATCCAAAACTAAATTATCTAATATTAAAAACATGTAAAACGAAAATTGGTTTTTACTTTTCTCAGGAAAAAAATTAAAACCCTTTTTCTAACACTCCCCTTAATTTTGATACTAAATTTTTTATTATTCGGAGGTGAGTGTGGACTTCCATATATCGACATATTCATAATCACAAAATCTGAAGAATTTCTCAAATAATAAAAACTTCATTTCCAACGCTTTAATAAAAATATCATAAACTGATCTTTGGATCTACAAAATTTATAACAAATTTCCTTGTTGTTAAACAACTCCTTGATGAAGTGATAACTCATGTCTGATCCTCTTGTGAAGAACATGATTTTTAGATAATGCTATTGTTGAATTGTTGTCAAGAAAAATTTGCGTAGCATCCTCTTCATTTTACCTCAAATATTTCAACACTCTTTTCATCCAAACAACCTAACATGCTGCTCTTGTTGCTGCTATATAATTTTCTTCTGCTATAGATAGTGTGACTATGGGTTGCTTCTTCAATTCCCATGAAACTACACATGTTCCAAAGTGAAAATCATAGCTAGATGTACTCTTTTGGTCATCAATACTTTCGAAACTGTCAATATTTGTGTAACCTATGATTTTGAACTCATTTGATGTTGAATACAAAATTCCATGATTCTTAGTTCCACATACATACCTCAAAATCCTTTTTCCATCTTGCCAATGTGAATCTTTTGGAGATTCCATGAACCTTGAGATGAGGCTCACACCATACATAATATTAGGCCTTGTGGCTATCAAATACATGAGACTTCCAACTAGCCTTTTGAACAATGTTGGATCTACAAATGATCCATTGTCATCTTTTCTTAACTTCAAACCTATTACAATAGGTGTTGGTGCTAACTTACAATTCAACATGTTAAATCTCTTCAAAACATCATTAGCATACCTTGCTTGTGAAAACCATTTGATAAGTAGGACATTTTTTTCGCTGAAATTGGTAAAACCATTCTTATCATGTCCAAATGTGCTACAACCTGAAACTTTATCTTGTAATCTACTTCATATTGTTGTGAAAATCTGTTATCCCATTTTTCCCTCATGAAAACTTAGGTGAATGTAACCTTCCATAGGGAAATGGAGGGGTCACCCCGGTCATGTGGACTCACATTCGATCCAAACATTGATCCCAAAATGATCCAACCCGAAGTAGAGAAAAAGGATGATGGAAGGAGCCACATGTCAACTCGATGTAACTCTAAGGGTGAAATCCAAAACGGGTCCCCAAGCAAGCACAAGCCCTCCACATGTAAAGAGTCTTAAAAACTACACCGCTATCAAAAATTTTAATAGGGATGAGTTGGCGAATGTCCACGTGTCTCAATGGCGCATTTTCAAAGGTCAGGTCCAAGCAGAGTCTCCAAATGTGCACAATATCTCCATGTGTTTAGGGTTCAACAAGCTGCTCCTAAATGGGAAGGAAAGACAAATTCATCCATTGAAAGGTCTATGGCTATCGAGATTTCAATGCAACTCTAAAGGAAGAATCAAAAGGTAGGTCTACAAAAATCATGAAGCTTCCACCTATTCAGTGGTCCCAAAAAAAAGTAGAGCTGGTTGTTGAAAATTCCATGAAAAGCAACAGAGCCGAAGAGAAGGAGCCACGTGTTAGCTTAGCACAACTTAAAAAGTAAAATTCAAAGGCAGTCCCAAATGTTCTCGATACCTTCATGTTTCTAGGGTCATATGTAGTGCTCTGCCAAGCAAAGGGGGTTAGAAAAAATGCAAAGGAAATAGAGTAGACCCATAGATGATGCCATGTGTCTCTTTGTCACAACTTCAAGAGTGAAGGGATGGGGGTGAATTCTTAAGGCACGCGGGGCTGCCATGTGGATCTTACATGAATAGACTATTTTAAGTATTGTGATCCTGCGCTAATAATCCAACCCTTGATCTTTAGAAAGCCATAACCTTTGACTGAAGCTCAAATCGGGAAAGAGGATATGTTTTGGAAAGCTCTCGATGTCAGCTACTCAACTACAAGTGGATATCCTTAAATGTTGTTTGTCATTCTTTAATGTGTCGACTTCTCACCTACCCGCCCATAATGAATTATGGGCTTCATTTCTTTCCCAACAAGGAATAATAGTGGAGGCATGGGTATGCGGTGAAAACCCATCATTTTTGTAGGTGAATTCATTTCCCTCTCGAATATGGTTGAACAAGAATTCGGATCTCCCATATCTCCTCCTCTAATTCTTCCCGTATATTGTGAGGAAGGGCATTTTTCTAAGAGAGGGATAATTTTTCTTTACTCCCTCCCTTCTTCTCTATTCCTTCTCGAATTTTGGAGTTTCAAACCTCTCATTCAAATTGTAAATGCAATTTCTACCTCCTAGATACTCTGTAATGTACTGTATCAACTATGGAGAAATGAGATAAGTATGTGGCTGATTTTAAGCCCATCTTGTGTTTATTGCATTTTCCTTGTCTCTCGTCATAGTTTGGTCATCTATGTGGTAGTTATATTGTGTTTTTATTATTATTTTTAATTTGAAAGGCAGGTTTTAATCATTCTTGTTGTGCTATCACCTCTCGTATTGTAGGATTTCTTTATTTTCATGCTCTCTCTTTCTCCCTATCTCCTTGGAATTGTTAGATTCAGAGAATATAGTCACATTTCCTTCCATAGAAGTAGTTTAGCATTAGGATTAGGAGCAAGAACCAACCTTCTCTCGGAGGGCCATGTCAAGTTTGCAAGTCCCACAACTTAAGAGATGGTCAAATGTTGTGCAATCACACTGAGAGTATTAACCCATTGAGTTGGAGACATTCAGGGGTGTTGTGATTTTGCACTAAGAAAACCTCTAGAAACCAAACTTTCTTTGTGTTTCTATACTTTACCATCAACATTATATTTAGTCTTATAGACCCACTTCACTCCTATCATGTCCTTTCCTTCTGGAAGATCTACCAATTCCCACGTCTTATTCTTCTCTATGGCATCTATCTAATCATCCATGGCTTAAACCCAAAATTCATTATTTATAACATCTTCAAAGTATACGGTATCGAATCTTGATTAGAAAATGTAAAAACTCAAAAATCATTAGTTGTATCAACATCATAAATATCATTAAGACTCCTTTTTTCTAATGCAAAGGGCTATCTAATGATGGTTTGCTTTATACTAAAGGAGTTGTTTCTAGTTTTGTTTGTGGTGTCTGTTGCATGGTTGAAGATGAATTAAATCTTAGAGACCTCCTAGATGTAGATGGAGGTGTAAATTCTGTTACAAGTTGTGGCGCATGTAAAAGATTCGAAGAAAATACAATACTTCGTTGCTTTATGATTTCATCTGCTATATCATCATGGGGAAAATTTCCTGCTCAACTGGATGTTTTCTCAATACTTCCATCCCATGCCTCATTTTCAACAAACTGTACATATTTTTTTATTATGACCTTTCTCATAATTGGATTAAATAAATTTGAAGCTTTTTTATTATTTGAATATCTAACAAATATGCACTTTTTCCTTCATTTTCTAACTTCTTCCTTAGCTCATCAAGCACATGTGCATATGACACACACAAAATATTCTAAAATGAGAAACATTGTGTTTCCTCTTAGTCCAAGCTTGTTGAGGAACCATGCTTCAAACAATTTTTGTTAGACACCTATTTATGATGTAAATAGTTGTTGCTATTGCTATTTCTTAGTAGTCATTTGAAAGATGTTTTTCCTTCATCATAATTATTTCCATCTCCATGATGGTTCTATTATTTCTCTCTGCCAAAACATTCTTTTTGGTTTATACCTAGTAGTAAACTTCTTGTATATACTATGATATTTGCAAAAATATATAAAAACTTTGAAACATACTCACTTCGTCCATCCTGTCTCGTAAATTTTATGTAGTACCCACTTTTCTTTTCCCCTAAAACCTTGAACTTTTGAAATATATCAAAAGCATATGATTTTTTTCTCAAAAAGTACACCCATGTCTTCTCTTGCAAAGTCATCAATAAATGTCATAAACTATGAAAAACCTCCAATATAAGTTTTTGCATCGGTCCACATAAATTTGAATGAACAATTTCAAGTGGTGCACTCGTTCTTTTTTTTTTGCCAACTTGGAAGGAATATCTATGTTGCTTCCCCAAAATACAACCTTCAAAAACTCTATCTAGTTTCTAAATGAAAGGAAAATATTTCACAATATTTTTTGTGTTATTGGACCCCTAAAATATTGACCAGGTATGAAGGTGTGTAGGCACATAAGATCATAGTTATGGAATGGCGCGTAAGGTAAAAGCGCGCAAGAGAAGGGTTTAAGGAAGCCCGTGGCACACCATGCCCGAAGACAAAACGAGGGTTAGGGACTTAGAAAATTTGGACGCCCAGAGAGAACACATGAAAAGCGTGACCCGTTTACACGTGGATAAAATTCCAGCTTGGTGATAGGTTGGCTCAGGAAGGAGCATTCCTACGATAAAATATTCTAGAAGAACATCATGGGATAAAGTTGAAAGCTCATGCCTCGAGAAGCATGCTCGCATGAAGGACCACATTCGGACACTTGGCACTAGATTTGAGGGGGTGCTGGAGGGTGAGCTTGCGGTCAAGGAAATTTATAAATACAAGTGCCTATAGGGATAGAAACATATACATAGAGAGTGGGTGGAGCTCTACAGAAATGTTGTAAGGACTCTGTCAAGTGGATAGTTGTATTTGGGAGAGGATGCATTAGGCTTGGGGATTGTAATTTTTCTTTTTGTAGCTTAGTTACATAAGTCCAGGCAATGCATGACTGTGGTCTACTTCTCTGTGACACTCTATAATGGCTCAATGGATGTAATGAGGTTACCTATTATATATACATGAATATGAATGATTCTCGATGCATGTTTATTTCTCATAAGTTCTCTTTCCTTTCATGCTAAGTATAGATGCTTGTATGTTTCTTTCTGTCATAATACATGTTATGGATTTTGTTAAGTACTCAGTCTAAAATGATTACAAGGATCTAGAGGCCATTCTGAGCCCTATGGTTCTTGTATGTCCTAACTTCCCTTTTGGAATCTCTTACATAAATAATAGATTATGTTTCCCACTAAACTCACATAAAATATAGACTCGGTACCTACTCGTGCCTCGGTGAGTGCCTACCTTTTCTTTGTGGGATAGGTGAGTGCACATGGGATTCCTTTCTTTATATTAAGGGTAAAAATGACTACATCTTGGTTATGTTGTTGGGACCTCTTTTCGATGTTGTAGTGGATTTAGCATACATCATGATCTCGTGTAATGAGTTATGATAGAGTGGTTAACATTGGAAAGTGTTGAATCATGGTTTATGAGCACATAGGATGAATTTTATTAGAGATTCAGACTAGACCTAAGTTTAATGCACGTAGATGGGTAGAAGAGAATCTCTACCGCGATCTATATATGAGACATTTTTCTCTGTTTCCTAGTGGCGCTATATGAATGTCTCTCATCCTATGCATCTAGATCTAGTTGGGGTTATGGATCACATGTGTGGACCTAAGAATAATACCAAAGGCTGAAAGATGTAAATCTGATGTGGACCCGTGTTGTGGATCATTGGTGGAAAGGAGTATTGGCAAGCTACACTCTGGAGTACACCAATTCCACATATGCCCTGTCTGGAGGTTGTTGATTTTGAGTTCTGAGCGATTCCATAGGATCATTTCTATGTTTTCTCCCTCTGGTTCTAAATATCTTGATGATTGCCATGAGTGTAGAGGTTTTCCCAATGGCCGGCTAAACCATTTTGACCATTGGGTGAGGAAGCTAGGGTGGAGGAAGATGGAAGATGTTGCAGTGGAAAAAGAAAGGGAGGAGAGATAACTCAAGTATGGTGAAGCACGTGATGGGAGATTGCTAGATGCCGTGAGGTTGCAGGTGTGATGGATGTATGGAAAAAAATGTTGTGGGAAGGATTTGAGGTTCACGTTGAGGACGTGGAACCTCGGCAGTCTGCATGCAACCCCATCTTGGTAAGCATGTGAGAGAAAGTCCTTCGGCTTCCGATTAGATTTCATTGTGCAGAGAAAAAGAATTGTTGGTGTGCATCTAAGCCCACCTAGTGACCAGACCATGGCACTTGGTTTTCTAGATCATGGGGATAATATTGTTAATCAAGTTTGCTACATTAGAGGTGATCATACTATGCCTAGCAGGTATAAGTTCTCATTTGAGACTTCTATGGCTATAAAACTAGCCCAGTGTTAGGAATTTTTGGGTAAGGTATAGGAACATAAGCATTTGGTCTCACATCTAGAGTGGTGCGGGGTATACTATTGGTAGTGGGGAATTGTTGTAGATCGTAGGTGCACAGCTCGGTCAAGAAAACTATGGGGACCCTTACCATGACCACTTCAAGACCTAGTGGGCCGGTGGATCCTGGGTGGTTTAGGAGGAGTAGGAGCTGGTGAGTCTGGTGGATCTGGTGGTTTAGGACCTAGTGGGCCTAGTGGATTAGGTGGTGGAGGAAATATAGGTGGAAACCAAGGATCTAATGGAGGAGGATTTGGGCCCTAACCACCCCCACAAGTTTTCTTTGAAATGTCTCTACATTTACTTGATTATAGAGGTATTGAGGATGTTGCGGAACATGTTCACAAATGTGAACTAATATGGCATGCGAAGGGTGTCACAACCCTAGAACGAAAGGCTAGTTAGTTTGCAACCACGTTGCAAGGGTGCACGCATAGCTGGTATAGGAAGTATGACCCTCATCAAATAGTGGTGGACTATACTACTTTAAAGAATGCATTCTTGGTAGAATTCCACATTCCTGAGTTTGAGTAGAAGAGCATCAGTTCTTTGAAGGAGATTTAGCAAGGAATGGAGAGAGTGTGTAGGAGTATGATGCATGCTTTAAAACTCTCTTGTCTAAATTGTCATATGATATTCACCCTTCACAACATGCCCAATGGTTTGTTGGAGGTTTGATCACCCCATTTAGAAGGTCCTTATCTCATAAAACTTTTTCAGACCCACGTGAGGCATTGGAAGCTACCCTGTGCGCTGAAGCTGTTGGTAGTGTTGATACTGACATTAGCCCATTCTTGGAGGCTCAGATTGTTGCCATGGCCAAGCAGTTGGAAAAATTATTTGTAAACTCATCCCATGAGAGTTGCAGTGGTTTGTGGTGCATAGATTGTGAGATAGAGGGTCACGTTAAGGATAATATCACCTAGAGGATGGTATGTGCTATGGTGGTAGATTGTGAAATTTGTCATCAGGACCATGATGTGAGTAGATGCCCTGCTGCCGCAAAGACGCAATTAGGAAGAATGTATCTTGTTACTACAAGATTTACACTTCTACAACCCATGATACTAAGGACTGTAGGCTCATTGATCAGATTCATGAGGCCATTGATCATGGGGTGCACCAAGCCAACATTGCTAGTAGTTCCAAGGGTGATGATCACTATTATGAGGAGTGCACAGATGGAGGCGTGCATGAAAGAGGTTTTTAAGGAGGGTTCCGTGGTCATGGAAACCATAGAGGAAGGAGTGAGTTCCCATGTGGAACCTACTTTAATTATGGATCTACAGAGCATTACAAATGTGAATTCTTGGACCTATTGTAGTTCTCATGGTGCGGAAATAAGCATATGTATGAGGAGTGCCTAGAATTGTTTGAGCACATGAATCAACAAAGACTTAGGAAGGACAAAGGTACTGCAATGGTTAGTATTAAAAAGGTTGATATACGAGTGGATGCCATGGGTAACACATGATGCAGAGTTTGGATCCGTCTTAGTAACAAAAAGGACAGAAGCCACACGTGTAAGAGAGATACCAAGATAGAAGAACCTAGTTTCAAGGGAGGAGGTCATTCATGGAAAGTATTGGACCCCGCGCATCAAAAGGAGATATATCGGGACACCATGGATGTCATTTAGAGCTTACAAGGGGAAATCTAGTGTCTAAAGGAGAAATCCAAGAGGGAGGAACAAGGAAGGATAGGTGAGGTGCAAAGGATGACCTGAATTAGGTCAAGGAGGTCCGTAAAATGCTAAGGTAGGAGAATATCATTCCCTTGCTAGGATCATGGTTGAGAGAAAGGTACCATGCACCAAAGGAGAGCATGAGAGGCAGGTATTACACGTAAAACATCCCCCTCATGCCTTCACTATGACAAGGAGATCACATTGAATGCAGTTTTAGATGGATGCGTCCTCGTAATATCCTCATTGACACAGCAAAGGTTAATGTTCTAACTTTAGATGCATGGCATCGATGGGGAGACCTACATTACAACCATCTTTGAATGTGTTATATATGGAAAACAAGACTAAGGTGATGTCCATCGGTGTCTTGAAGGATGTAGCTATCACTATGCAGGAGCTAAGTTTACTCGGGACTTCAAAGTCTCGGTGCTCATCGATGCATAAAATTTTCTAGAACTACTTGGGCACCCTTAGTGTTACAAGAACAATGTGGACCTTCAATTCAATAAGGGGTACATTAGCTTTGAGAACAAGGAGGAACGGGTCATTATACCCCTAGATGATGGGAAGTTGACACCCTATATTAATCCGTTGGGAGAAGAAGTTATAGACAAGATATATGTGCGCTCAATCAAAGACCCAAAGATGATACACCCTACTAACGGGGTTATCTAGTTTGAAGATGCTCAGTCAGTGAGTGATACCACTAGTCTAGCATGTGAAAATTGGGTGCATGGGACTTATGAATTAATGGGATGACAATTGAGAGGGTCAGTGACCAAGGTAACAAAGGTGCACATGGTTCGGCACCTTAGAGGAAAAGAACTGCCCAAGTATTCAGGAGGAGCCTTCCCGAGATCTTTTTTAGGAAGTGCGATGGGAAGGAAGGGAGAGGGATGTTAAGTTATGTCTTACTCAACACAGTAGCTCGGTGGTGGGCTACACATCAAGAGATCCTTTTGTAGTGGTGTGAGGTAATAATTGCTCTCTCTGTCAGATTCTCTAGGAGTAATGTGCCCACCATCATCAAGGACTACCATGGGAAGGAGCCTGCCTCTTTCCACATCCAGGAGTGTGAATGGGTCCGGAGAAAAGGCACAGAAGTTTTTCCACCATCCCTCTAGGTGCACAAATTGTATTCTACACCACAATGTTGCACGCATGCATGGTATATTCATTAGAGACACGCCGCGATAAGGAATTGGTAAGAGCTCGCGGATGACCTTATTCAAACCTTTTAGTATCGAATACCAAACCATGAGTTGATAAGGCCTTATATGGTATACCATGGGGGATAGTGCCGGAGACGAGAAGATAGGTTGTTGGAGTTACTAGGTGAAATGGGATTAGGGTGTGCTTTGAGAAGAAGTCGAGGAAACAAAAGAGTTACAACTTGAGCGTGCGTGTTTGGAAAAAAAAAGGAAAGTTGGTGTATGTGATTGATGGAGAGGAATTAGAAATCCTAGATGTTAACAATTATATAGGGATGCGTGAGGTAATTGATAGTGCAGATACTTGTGTGCACACCTATCATCAGTTTAGCGGAAGAACCTAAGGAAGCTATTATTAGAGATTACTAGTTGGAGAAGGAAGTTTCTAAGATCATTGATCTAGTGTATGGATTTGAGGATTTATTCCCATGTGGGTACCATGAGCTCAAAGAATTCACCATTCCTTGTGGGAGATGATAATAAAATTAAAGGAAGGTGCGCGCCGAGTTAGATAAAGGCCCTCTTTGGATGAATCTTAATTTACGCGTGAACATTAAGGAGGAAATAGAAAAATGATAGCTTTGGGATCATTAAGGAAGTGGAAGAATTGGAGTGGATAAGTCTCGATGGTAATCATCATCAAGAAGGATGGGTGGATTAGGATTTGCATGGATTATAGGTAACTAAACATTGTTTGTGTCATTCATCCCTGTCTAACCCGCTTCATTGAAGAAATTTTGGAAGGATTCGCTGGATGTGAAATCTATTATTTTACGAATGGATTTTTAGGGTACCACCAAGTCTGGATTAAGGAAGGAGAAGAAAATTTCGCCACCGAGTGGGGAAGTTTTGCATACATAGTCATGCCCTTTGGGTTGAAGAATTTTCCTACTTTTTCTCACGCATAGTGGTGTAAGCATTTAAGGACTTCATCCATAAGTTTCTTCAGGTCTATTTACATGATTGGACAGTGTGTGGTCTAGTTAAAAACCATTGTGACAATTTAAGGTTAATGTTTGAGAGGTGTACGCAGTTAAGGATATCCCTCAACATTAAGAAGTGTATGTTTGCTACACCCTTTGGGACTTTATTGGGGCATATGATATATAAGGAGAGCTTGGTGGTATATCCCACTAAAGCTATAATTATTGTGGGGTTCTGGGAGCCTACTAGCTAGAGTGTAGTGTGCAAATTCTTTGGACATACAGACTATTCCATAAAATTCATCAAATGTTATGCCAAGATCGCTGCGCCTTTAGAGGAGTTGCTTAGACATAAAAGTTCCTTCCATTGGGGAAAGGCGCAGCAGAGGGTGTTTGATTGATTAAAAGATAGGCTTGTCACCGCATCTATATTACGTTTTCCCTCTTGGGACAATCCCTTTCGTGTCCATGTAGATGCCTCAGGACCTCCATTGGAGCAGTTCTTGCACTGACAACCAGTGAAGGGATTGTTGATCATCCTCTATGTTTTGTAAGAAGGAAGTCGACACCAGCATATCAAAATTATACCATAACTTAGCTCGAGGAATTGTTGATGATCTATACACTTTTCAAGTTTATTCAAGATCTCACCGACAACACCCTTTGTGTTTGACACCAACCACATAAAGCATTAAAATATTTGATGAAAATGCTTGTTCTAAAAGGGCACGCATATGTCGGTGGGTGTTGTTGTTTTGAGAGTTTGAGTTCACCTGTTATAGTGAAGCCTGTGAAAAGTAATTGTGGGCTTGATCATCTATCAAGAATTGATTTAGGGAGGATAAACAGAGTATTGAGGAAACAATGCTAGACGCAGTAACTATTTAGGTTATGGCACGCACCCTCGAGACTTGGAAGAGATTTCAGTATTTTTAAAGGAAGTTATGGGACCACAAGGAATGAATACATTGGAGAAAAAGAAAGCGGCCATATGCACCATGCCCTACATGTTAATCAAAGTGGAGACTTATACAAGATGGCACATGATGAAGTTTTTCATGTGTGTGTATTAGAGCATGAGTGCTCGGCCATCATGGAGGAAGTGTGGGTGGGAATTATACGGGTGATGCCACTTTGTGCGTAAGATATTAATGGCAGGTTTGTTATAGGAAACCCTATACAAGGATTACAGAGACTATTGTAAAGCATGTGACCATTATCAGCGCATTGGAAAACTAGGGAGGTGAGATGAAATGCCTTTGTGCCCTATACGTAGCATGGAGCCTTTTGAAAAGTGGGCAATAGACTTTGTAGGACCTATTGCACAGCCGGCACATAGGGCCAGGTCACGTTATGTCATCACTTACAGAGATTATCTCGATAAGGTGGGCAAATGAATCTCTCGACTAAAGATTTCAAGCAACAACAAAGTGGCAAGATTCTTGTGGGAGAACATTATCACAAGGTATGGATTCTGTTGAGTTTGACCAATGATAGGGGTAAGCATTTCTTGATTGAGACTATGAGGATCCTTTTATCGAGTTCATGGTGGCTCATCAAAAGACTATGCCTTATCACCCACAAGTAAATGGAATTGTGGAAGTGTTCAAAAAATCCGAGTCATACCTTGACCAAAATTTTTGATTTCGATAGACGAGATTGGGATGAAAAATATCGGCAAGATCTTGTGGGCTTACAAGACAACGGATAAAAGGTTGAACAAAGCCATACCATTTCATTTGGTGTTTGGCGCGAAGCTATTTTTCAGAGTTGAATTTATGTTTCCTTCTCTCGTGAATAGTGCGCAAGAGGGTTAGCTGATGAACTAACACTAAAAGAAAGGATTGATTAGTTAATAAAGATGGATGAGAAACGATCACTTGACAGGTGGAGCTAAATAGTAGAAAAAGCAAAGTAGAAGGCTTGGCATGATCGCCACATTAGAAACAACAAGTTTGAGGTTGGGCGGATGGTTTTTCTTGTATGATTCTAAGTTTTTACCACCGTGGGAAGTTAAAAGTCCATTGGTTGGGTCCTTATACAATCTTGTACATCCTTGATTCAAGCATGTACTAGTTACAAGAACTACATGGATCAAAGTTACCTAAACACTTCTATGGGAGTATGATGAATCCATACTCTAAACAAGTCTTCTTGGTGTTTGTAAATAAGGCAATTTTCTAGTTAGTTTAGAAATTTCCTTTATACTTTCCTTTTCTTGTGTTTCCCTTTCGTATTGTTGTTTGTTTTGCACCATGGGCACCGGTAACCTTATTGCCATTTTGGAGAATTTGTGAGTGTGCAGAGGACCGCACATCATTTTAAGTGTGGGGTGGAGTAATGTGATGGAGTGCAAGGTTTGAGTGCTAAGGAAGTGTATGTTGAAAAGCCCTGTTGAATGGCACAGTTGAAAGAAGTGTGTGGAGGAAAAAAAAATGGAAGAAGGATGGTTGGTGCCAGGATAAAGCTACTTTTAGATCCCACATACTGAGAAGGATAAATCGCATTTAAGCAACACGAGGTAGGTGAGAGTGGTAAAAAGAGATAGGATAGAAGAAGTGCCTTCGGCACTCGTTATGCATGAGTAAGAGTCTCTTATCGGGTTGGATTTTTTTGCACCGGAAGGTTGGAGGATTTTTCACATAGGTTGGGTGCGTAAGTGAAAGTGTTGAAGACACGATTTGTTTGAAAAAGCTACATTAAATGAAAAAAGTATAGTGGTAGGTGAAGTAGCATTTAATGCTCAAAAAGAGAAAATCTATAAGTAAAGGGTTGAGACACTTTCATTTTCACTTTATGAATAGATAAAGAATCAATTTTTGCATCTATGAAAAACTAGGGTTTCAGATTTGATCATGTCAAGAAATATCTATGAGATTGAAGCATGAACAACTAGTTTGGATTTATAAACCAGAAGTAAGGGGTTACACGGGTGTGAGAAAAGTTATGAGGAGGCTCTGTCTTGTGGAATTTTTATCCCAGTTAGGGTTTGAAAAACTAGGGCATGGGTTTGAGAGGTTATTCATCACATATTTGAGATCTAAGGCTGGAAGAAGTGGAAGAACAGAGTAACAAGGAGGGAGTGAAGTAATAGGAGGACCTCAACAATGGTACCCAAGAAAGGAAAGGGCAAAGCTAAGTCCAAGAAACAAGAACCTGATGTGAATAATACAAATGAAGAGTGGTATGCGGAGATGCAATACCTAAATTGGGTAATGATGGGTAAGGAGTGGAAGTCCCACCTAAGGAACATACCTGTAAGTGACTATAAAATTTGAACAAACACGATCGAGAAGGAAATACCATTGGAGTTAGTGCACCCCATGAGTAAATGGACACAATAGGGCTTTGCCCATCTAAAATGATGATGTTAAGGTCAAATTGGAGAAGGTAGGGTTGTTGCAACTCTATGATTTTCCCTATTTTGGAAAAACAGAATGCCTATACCAATGGCTAATGTCACGAGTACATGAATATTACTTCCATTTTATAGGGCGTAAGATGCACATTACTCTTCAACTCATCTCTCAGTTCACATGCCTCATATGTGAAGGAGACATCTTGGAAGATGACCTAAGAGACAAGGATGCCATTCAGGAAACCATCACTAAATATTCCTACAAGAAAGGGTCGAGGTACTATGACATCTCAGACATCATGGACCCAATGATGAAGATGGCTGCACATCTAGTAACAAAGCTAAATGGCTAGGAGAGATGGACCTAGGTAAATAAACCTAGTTACATGTTTGCAAGAAAATTGCAAAGGACACCATATATAACTTGTCTACATACATTGCAAAGGAAATTGTTATTTGCGCGAAGGAGGGGGATAGAATCATCTTTGGAAACATCTTACTAACCATTTTGTTTTCATATATTGGAGTGCCATATACACCAAACAAATTGGTATGGGAGTACCTTGCCGAGGATCCTTCACCCGCAAAGAGATTTGAGATGTATGGATATGACACAATGATAGCACCCCAGAAGGTGCGATTGGAGAAGTAGTATACATGCTTTAGGAACGCATTCAGGGTAGAGTTGAGGATTTCTAAACAACTACTAGGAGTCACTGAAGGAGAAGCGGAGTTTATAGTGTACCAACATTTCTACTTAGGCACATTTTGGCTAGTAGATGGGTCATGGAGCTTATGGTGTAAGCTTCCCTTCGCTTTCATAGCTCAATAATTCCAAGCGAGAGTAAACAGATTCAAGGAATCTAAGAAGATGAAGCTGGAACTAGGTAGTCTAGACTGGGAGCACAAGGAGATGTAAAAAAGGTTGAACTACCTCGGTGGCAAGCACATGTATGTGGAAAGGTACGTGTCATATGAGGTCCAGATGATAAGACTAATGACGCTACCCATTATAGGAGGATCCGTGGTGCACGTATACCTCCGTATAAGGCCCAAGTTTGAGAAGGGTGTGTACCTGGAAAATGATGTCTCCATACCTAAAGATCCCATGGGTAGGAAGAGGCCCGCACCCAAGAAGAGGGGAAGAGAAGAAGAAACACCAAGTGTGCAAACTTATTAGACATTGAGTATGCCAAAAATGAATGCCAAGCCCAATACTTATGCGTAAAGAAATAAATCACCATTAAAGGAAAATACATCGGAGGAAGAGGCACCAGAACAACCCCTCACCAAGGAGGAGTCGTCAGAGAAAGAAGGGAGGGTTGAGTCCCGTATCAAAGAGTCACCTCTCAGGAAAAAGAAGAGGATGGACAAGGAATCTAACTCGGAGGAGACCGAAAGCTTAGAGAAGTGCACGGGTGGAAGATAGGATGAGAGTGAAGAAGATGATGAGGAGGAGGATGAGCCTAAGAGGGATCAGGAGCCACATGTTTTCAATGTGTACGACTCAGGAGAAGAGAGCAAAGAAGAGAAACGAGAGTTCATATTCACGTGGCATAAGGATACCCAGGATAAGGAAGGTGCCCAAGACATGGGAAAGAGTGAGGAGGTTGGCGAGGAAAATCAGGAAGGTATAAGCTTCACAAAGGAGCAAAACACCGAGGTAGTAGAGCAAGAGGAAAAGAAAATGCTCGAGGCCTTAGTAGACCAAGAGCTGTAGCACAATGTTGACATAGTGCTAGAGGAAGGAAAAGAGGAAAACATTAAAAATGAGCATGACAGTGTGGGAGGAGGTCCCGCTCTAATGGTAATTTTTCACAAAGGCATGCACTCAGTTAGGAGGACCCTTGGTATAGAGTGAAGAGAAGTAATGGGCTACATTGATGACTCAAAGAAGGTGCTACGCATGTGGTTCAGTATTATACCCATAAAAATTCTTTTAGCTATGAGGTCATTTAAAAAGGAAGGCACGTACCCAAAAATGAAGAAGATGCTCTCTTGGGAATTTGAATCCCACATTGACAAGCCAGAATTTGAAGTCTACCAAGGAGTGATCATAATAGTACCAGAGTCTAAGGGAGCCAATCCCTTGGTAAATTTATAGGAACTCTCGGATGAGCAGGTTTGTAACACACTCAATAATGTCGCAATCAAGACAAAGGCTAGGCTCTTTGTGCATAATGATAGAATAAGAGTGCTAGAGGGAAAGCTGCGGAAGAAAGAAGAGGAGTTGGTGGAGAAGGCCAAGAGCTTGAAGTAAGAAAAGATGATCGCATGTGCCTAAGGCACGAGCTAAATGATGAGAAGAAAAGGTGCAGGAAGTATACAAGAAGGTGGAGTCTATCAAGAGTGCCATCATTTTAAAGCACCCAAACCTAGTGCCCCTCAGTGCAAAAGTATGCATCCATCCCGGAATGATTAGATGATCTAATGCACATCCTCACCATGGAGAGATGAAATTTGGCCCTAGAATCTACAGAGGAAGTGGCCGTGTGGTTAAAGGAAGAGGATAGGTTAAGGGCAGTAGTGCTCGTTGCTAAGTATAGCAAGGTGCTAGCACGGAGTTAAAATCGCTAAGCCCGATCTATTGAGGCCACATATGATACTTGTGAAGATAAGGATAAGATAGAAAACACCTTGGTTGCCACACACAAAGCAGAGCTAAAGGAGTTCCAAGAGAAGAATAAAGGAAATAGGGCAGAGAGGGACAAGGTTCTTACTAAAGTAGAAAGAAAATATGAGGTGATTGAAACATTGAGGGGTTCAATCAAGGCCCGGCTGAAAGAACTATACCCCCAAATTACCAAGAGGATGGACACGTTCAAAGACATGGGTAAGGAGATGGAGAAGATCGTTGACACTTTGGGCACCCAGGGAATTGGCGTAAGTGTTGATGAGGTGAACATCCTAATTGGCAACCTCGTCGGATGGCACAAAATGAGGTCGACATATGGACCAAAGCTGGAGGCAGACTTGCAGAAGGATTTTCCTAGCTTGCTGAGTTGATGCCCCCCCATTCTTCCTTCTTCCCCTATTATTTCATTATTTTATTCTTTTACAAAATGTAAGACTACACCTTGGTTCCTTAAGGTAGCATACAACTTGGTTAAGTGGAGTGTTTCAGTGGAAGGACAACAGGCATAGTGTGGGGTGATGTTGGACCCCTAGAATATTGACCAAGTATGAAAGAGCGCAGGTGTGCAAGATAAAAGTTATGGAATGGTGCACAAGGAAAAAGAGTGTAAGAGAAGGATTTAAGGAAGATTGTGGCACGCGATGCATGAAGACAAAACCAAGGGTTCGGGACTTAGTTAATTTGGACATCCGGAGTAGAACACATGTCAAGCATGACCCAATTATGTGTGGATAAGATGCCACCAAAGCGAGAGGTTGGCCCAGGAAGGAGCATGCCTGCGATAGAATCTTCTAGAAGAACATCATTGGATAAAGTGGAAAGCTCAGGCCTAGAGAAGCATTGTCATATGGAGGACCACATTCAGACACTTGGCACGAGCTTTGAGGGTGTTGGATGGTGATTTGGCAGTCCAAAAATCTATAAAGACAAGCACACTGTAGAGACAGAAACATATACATAGAGAGTGGGTGGAGCTTTGCAAAAATGTTGCGAGGACTCTATCGAGTGGATAGTTGTATTCGGGAGAGGATGAACTAGGCTTGGAGATTGTAATTTTTTGTTTGTAGCTTAGTTACATAAGTCCAGTGCAATGCATGACTACTGGTCTGCTTCTCTATGACACTCTGTAATGGCTCAATGGATGTAATGAGGTTACCTGTTATATATACATGAATATCAATGATTCTGATGCATGTTTCTCTCTCATAAGTTCTCTTTCCTTTCATGCTAAGTATGGATGCTTGTATGTTTCTTTCTGTCATAATACATGTTATGGATTTTGTTAAGTACTCGGTTTGAAATGATTGCAAGGATCTAGAGGCCGTTCTGAGCCCTATGGTTCTTGTATGTCCTAACTTCCCTTCTGAAATATCTTACACAAATCATAGATGATGTTTCCCACTAAACTCACATAAAAGAGAGACTCATTACCTATGCATACCTCGGGTGAGTGCCCATCTTTCACCTGGGGGATAGGTCGGAGTGCATGGGATTTCGTTTTATTATTTTCTCTACCAAAACATTCTTTTTATGTTTGTACCTAGTAGTAAACTTCTCTTGTGTATACTATGATATTTGTAAAAATATATAAAAATTTGGAAACATACTCACTTTTTCTGTCTTTCCTCGAACTTTGATGTAGTACCCTTTGTTCTTTTCCACTAAAACCTTGAACTTCTGAAATATATCAAAAGCATATGATTTTTTTCTCAAAAGGTACACCCATGTCTTCCTTGTATAGTCATCAATCAATGTCATTAACTATGAAAAACTTCCAATATAATTTTTTGCATCAGTCCACATAAATCTAAATGAACAATTTCAAGTGGTGCACTTGTTATTTTTGTTTTTCCAACTTGGAAGGACTCGCAATGTTGCTTCCCAAACTACAACCTTCACAAATTCTATCTAGTTTCTAAATGAAAGGAAAATATTTCACTATATTTTTTTGTGTTATAAATTCAAACCCTCAAAGTTTAAATTACCAAACTTGAGATGTCATAGTCACGATTCATGTTTTTAAGCGATTAAAAAGTTGATTCACTCTCATTAGCTTTGAACATATGTGTAGTGTGAATTCTTGATGTGATTGGTATAATATTCAAAGGAAACATTTTGTTTTTTTGTCATCTTCTCTTTAGAAATCACTGGGTATGTGGAGCTTTATTCACGATCACACATTCATTGTTTTCAATGTAAAATCTTTATCCGTTTTGTACCAATTGACCAATGCTCATAAGATCATGCTTCAAACTTGCAACATAATAAACATCCTACATAATCTTCTAATCCCCCTTTTTAGTTATAATGTTGATTGTTCCCTTTCCTTTTAAGTCGTCATATTATTATACCAAAGGGTAACTTTTGTCTTTACTAACTCATCCAAATTAGAAAATAAAGCTAAGTTACCTAACATTTGGTTACCGCATCCTAAATCCAAATACCACACATCACTAGGAATTTCTTATGATAGATTACACTCAATTAGCGATGCTTTGGCAATATTTTTGCATGTAATAAACATGGAGCTTGGAGTTGAGCTACCAACATGATTTTTATTCTTCTTGTTAAGATCGTACTATTTTTTCTTGCATTCATAAGAATAGTGCCCATATCTCTTGTAATAGTAACATCACACATGCAAATTATCATGTCTCGACCTAAAAATGATTATGATTGTGTTCTTTAATATGTAATCTTCCACTTGAGTTTGATAGACCATTGTTGTTTCCTCTAGATGACCTTCTTCCTCCGCCTCTAGGGTTGAAAATTCTTCTTCTTGAACAATTTCCGATACATGTGATGAAAATCTTGATCTACAACTTCATGTGATCAATTTGAACCTATGTTCATGATTTATTAGAGATGGATGTAACTCATCATTTGAAAACTTACTTAGATCCTTAGTTTCTTCAATAACAACTACCAAAGAATCAAATTTTACACGCAAACTTCTAAGAATTTTTTTAATAATTCTTCTATCCTCAATAGTTTTAAGATGAGATTTGATTTTATTAAATATACCAACTACAAAAGTAAATAATGATTCTATGAAATCTAAATCTTTCATTGATATATTTTCAAAATCTCTATGAAGTAACTGTAACTTTGTGGTTTTTACTTTCTCTTTACCTTGATACGTAACTTGGAGAGTTTCTGCATAAGTTGTTCTTTTTTGGTTCTTTGCCGCCACTCTAGGTAGGATGCTTTCGTGCATGGCTTGATGAATGAACAAAAGAGATTTTCCATATTTATTTCTTAATTCCTTCAAATTGTCTTTCTCTTCCTGTGAGAGAGTGTTATATGCATCTTTGTATCGTGGGATCGTGTACCCATTCTCTATGGTTTACCACACACATCCCGGGATGTAAATAGTGCCTTCATGGTTAATGACCAATACTTGTAATTATTTTATGTAAATTGCGTGTCTCGAGAATGGATATAGAAGCCATAATCTATTGTCAATTAAAAACATGGTGAAAAATATAAACACTTTGATACCTATTTGTATAAATTAGGCACATAAAATAACAACTAAGAGAAACAAAATAAAGAATTGCCAATAAAATAGATTATTGCAAACTCAAGTCAACACTTATATGCATATATTTCTTCTTCTCTCGAATGTTTTTTTTATCAAAAAACTTACAATTGTCTCTAATAAATAGATGGATTTCATCTAATAATAAAACACTCCACTCTCCTAAAATTAGCACATGCTTTTCTGGAATACAAAGCCTTTGATTTATTTATTTTATTAGCTTTTCCTAAAACTTGGAATCTAAAACTAAATTATTTAATATTAAAAGCATGTAAAAAGCAAACTTTTTTTGCTTTTCTAGGGATAAAATTAAAACCCTTTTTCTAACATAAACGAAAAAAATGAGAGTTTTTCCTCAGTTTCTTCCACCATATTAAGCATACTATCATCAAATGTGAGAGAAGGGGAAACACCTAGTTTCAAAAGAAGATCTCTTTAAGAAGGCCCTCTAGAAATAACCTCAACAAAATTTCCCCTTCCATGTATAGAGATCCCCAATTCAGCCTTCCCTAGAGATGTAACCCCATTGGCCACCCTAGTATCTCCAAACCCCCATCTCTCTTTATCGCAGAAATGTCTAGAATCTAACTCTTTGAAGGAAACAATAAAAAAGGAACCTTTTCTCCAACCTAGTTGAAAGAATCCATGGTCTCACCTTCATTTAAATTTCTACCATGTTTCTTATCCTTCATGACTGGATAATGTGCATATGATTCCCCTGAAAGAGAAGAGAAGGATCT
The DNA here is from genome assembly GCA_018340775.1 of Taxus wallichiana var. yunnanensis. Lineage (NCBI taxonomy): Eukaryota > Viridiplantae > Streptophyta > Pinopsida > Cupressales > Taxaceae > Taxus > Taxus wallichiana. Next base: position 434,784,762 of record CM031243.1, read on the forward strand.
GCTCCATCCACCCCATGTGTGTTGGGATCTAATTTCTCATAGTTATTAGATCTATCGCCGTCGCCATTAAGCTCACACTTTGCAACGTTCATGTTATGGTTATTGTTACTATTCATGTTAGGGCTTAGTATTTGATTAGGCCTCGAAAAATTAATACCGTTAGTGCAAAATCACAACACCCCTAATGTACCGAGTGTGAAATGGGGCATTCAGTGTGATTTCACAACATTAGATCATCTCTCAAGCTATGGGACCTATGGACTTGAGATGGAACTCCAAAGAAGGTTGGTTCCTGCTTCCTAATCTACCAACCACAAGCTACTCAAATGTAGGCACAACCTATCTAATCCTAATCTAACCATTCCAATAAGACAAGGAGAGAGAAAGAGAGAGTGAGAGTGAAAGAGAGCATACACTAAGTGGTGAGATAATCTACTGAGGGAGGATGAAACAGGGGAAAAAGGAGATGAGGGAGGTTAGAAAGAAGTGACACAGACCTAGATCCAAATATGCCATTGAAAATCCATGAAACACGACATCCTGCACTGCAAACATGAAATACATGCACATGAAACAAACACAAAATGGAGAGGCATAGAGAAACAACAAAACATGAGAAAGGGTTGAAGAACACCACAAAAACATGATTTTATTACTCTATGAGGTGCACAAACCATTACATGGATGCTCAAAAGCATAAAATCCACTTGTCGTGTGTAGGAGAAGGATTATAACTTAAATAGAGTCGGGTAAAAATTTTACTGAGCTTCCCCACACCCATAATATCTCCCCTCTCAAATTAGAAGTGTTTACAATATATAGACAATGAAAACTAGAGAGAGAAAAGAGAAACTTGATTCTATTTTTAAATCTCAAACACCGACCATCAATGCCCCTACAAATCCACCTACAATCCATCAATTCTAGTTCCCCGTGTCTATTTGGCGTGTTGGAGAAGGAAAGATGGAAAATGAAGATCAGATCGGGTATTTGAAGCAATCGGATCCTTCATTAATGACATAAAATATGTTTTCCTAATTTTCACCCACCAAATCCTCGCTAAAAATAATATTTTATGTTTCCACGTCATAGACGAGGTTGAGATATTTCAACGGTACCAAATTTTTGAATTTCGAGCACTTGGATCAAAAAATATGACGATTTTAATATTTGAATCGAATCCATACAAAAATGGCGAAAAACTAGTTTTGCAAAATGGATCCGCAGGGCCCAAAATTCACTTTGTGCCTTTTGCACAAAAATTACAAAAGTGCAAAAACTCCCTGCAGCCCCGCAAGCCCGAAATTCACTTTTGCCCAAAAGCCCCCACAAGCCCACAACCTTCTCATTTTGCATTTGGCAAACAAATGTCCTTGAGCTCACGGGTCTACACTTGCAAACTGCACTTTTATGAAAGTTGCAAAAATGTAAAAAATCCCGCAGCCCCGCAACTTTAAATTTCCCAAAATTCATCTTCAGTCCCACCGGCCCGCATTTTCCACTTTAGAGAAAAAGTCTTCCCGAGGCCTGCCAACCCGCTTTTGGCAAAAAATCCTTCCAAGGCCCGTATTCCCACTTCGACCGAAACATGGTGACATGTAGAGTGGTGCATGTTCGGGGACCGCTTTTAGATTTTTCCTTTGAATTTTCACCAAAGATACACGTGGTGCCTTCCATGGCTTTTCTCTATTTCTTCATCTTTTGGCTAAGTCCCTTTTATTTGGTGAGGTCATAAGTCTGATCCTTGACACGTGGAGGCTTAAAGCATATTGGGACACTACCTCTAGATTTTCCCTTTGAAGTTGCATCAAGCTGATGTGAGGAGGCTTCCACTGATCCTTCTATACTTATTTTATTCGGGCATGCTCGCCCATTTTTACTCTAAGACACATGGAGGGCCCATGCCTTTTGAATTTACGTCATTAAAACACATGGAGACTTCTTCCGGTCCTTTCATACATAATCAATTTAAATGGTTGACACTGTCCCCTTTTTAACTTTTGGACACATGGAAGTCCGGCACAAGTTTGGGGCCTCTGTTCTTGATCCTTCCTTTGAATTTGTGTCGTTGAGTCATATGGGGGCTTCCACCGACACTCTTATACTTAGCTGATTTGGGCCCACTACCATTTCACTTCTGTCGGACCCTAGACATGTGGAGATATGGTTCTAGTTTTAATTTCCTCCTTTGGCTCTCACTTTTAAAATTTCACCAAGCTGACACATGGTTCTTTCTACTGGCCATTCTATACTTAGCCGATTCTATGATTGGCTCTATCCCCATTTTGACTCTTACCATGTGGCGATCCTCAACTCATTTGGGAACCCACTCTTTGGACCCAACCTTGGTGTTGCACCGATGCAACATGTTGAGGCTTCCATTGCCCGAGACTTTTCAAATACCGTATGTCTCCTTTTCGAACTTGGGACATGTGTAAACTTCACATTCATTTAGGCATCATCACTTGGGTCTCACTTCGAAGTTGTATCATTTAGATGCGTGGAGGCTCATTGCACATTTGGGACCTACCTTTTTGATGCGCCTTTTGGAATTATGCCGAGATGACATGTGGTACCTTCCACGTGAGTCCGTTGTTTGGCCTCGAGTTGACTTATATGAGGCTAAGTCTGAAAATTTTGAGACATTCCCCATTTTCCTCCTATGAGCCTTTGGCCTCCTTTGAATATTACAAATATATTATGTAACATTATTAATAAATTGTAATATTATTAATAATGAGTTAATACAACTCATATTAATAATATAGTTAATAGTTGTGTGTGAGTGAAGTTGTTGAATAAACAACTCACGTAGCTATTTTGGTTTGAGAGATTCATGGAGAGTGATATGAGGGATTGAAGATGAAGTTTGAATCCACCTTTGTAGGAGATCAAACATTATAAAATGTAACCTCTATCATTGTAATTGATATCCTGAATGAATTCTTAATTTCTATATATTATTATTCAGTGTTTATTTCTCATATTATTGTGCAGTTTTTATCATTGACGTCGTTTGATCCCTCTGACCCTACTCCTCTATCGTAAAGTCCCACCTGCAACCTTACTATTGGATTTGAAATGTGAGCTTGCATGGTGGGCTAACCCTTAGATTCTCTTTTGTGCGGGGACGTGTTTCATCAATTTTGCCCCGAGGGGGCAAAATTGGGATAACAAATACATTAAAAGAATTTGGTATAAGGGGTAGTTATCGTAGGTATGCATCACATCATTTTTTTTGGAACTTGTTTTTTTTTTTGACATGACCATTGTATAAATCCGGCTTGATTGATTGAAAAAATCATTCAAGTTTTCCATCATAAAGTTCTAATATATACAATGTATAGTCATAATTTTTATGTGGGTGCACTCTTTCAATGATCTATTATGTATAGATTACTTACTTTTGTAGATGGAAAACAAGATCACACTCAATACAATTGGGATTGTAGGATAATGTTTGCATAATCATGGAGGATATATAATTAACAAGAAGTTTTTTTCATTTTATAAGTAGAAAGAAGTGTAGTGATTATTTGTCGAATTGTCGTTCTAAACAAGCTTACATTTTTGTTGTTGAACATATATGTAAACATTTTTTCTTCTTTTATATTATTTTTTTCTTGAATCCATCGTGTTCACAATTCCTATAACATTCCAATTGAAATATCAAATGTTATACTACCTTCTAAAAATCAAAGGGAATATATAAATGTATCTTTCCTCATCCCTAGTATATTTTAGTACACCTTTGAAATCATTTACATCTCAAACACACCTCAAGACATGAACAGTCTTGCCACACTATCAATTTTTATGTGTCTAATTATTTCAAACCTTGTGGGTTACTTATTGTATAAAATGGTATTCTAGGTTGTTTTTTTCTAGATTCTTCTAGTACGGGCATTGATTTGGGATATAAAAATTTTGTTTATAAAAATAATAGTTTTTCCATCTAAAGGTTATTTTGAGACATTTTTAATTTTCATCAAAAATATTAGTATCTTGGAAATCTCTCCTTGATGCCTACTATGGTTGCATGGATATGGTTAATTTAGGTCGAATATGTCATGTGACCTTTTCTAGAATCTAGATAAGCATAAGCATGAATGTCTAAATCTCTACTCCACTCATAAATAAAATCAATTTGAACATGTCTTTAGTCTCCCATAGTAATTTTATCTCTTTTGTAAGAAAGTTATCAAGTAAGTCATCTTCAATATGTAGGCCACTCTTTAATATTATTATACAATAGGCAATACAATGAATGTGACGATGATCTCTTAGAATTACAAACTTGTATAAGACTCATAAAACATGCAAAAGATGTAATCTAATTTTTGTATTTTGATCTCCATATTGGAAATGAGGTGTCTCAACCTTGCTAGATTCATTTAAGTTTTTCTTACAACTGTGTTTAAAAATAGGTTGTCAAAATATTCCCTTATGATAGTATATCATGGAAGGGCTATTTTTAGAGATATTATGACATATTTTATGACATCTTTGAGGGTCAAAAATAGGGGAGAATATTGTGGACGTGGGAGCCTAATTTTAGACCAAAATCTTTCTCTTTAATGTAATCCACCTCATGAGAGGTTTTGCACATGGTTTTGTAAACCATATATGGTTTATTGTATAACCAGAGATCTATAAATTGAAGGCTTGAAGAAGCAATTTGTGTGGTGAATTTTGTGGTACTTTTATGTTGGAATGCAACCTAGATCCTTCTAGAATTATTATTCGTGATACTCTCTGTAAGAAAATTTCTCTACAAGTTAATGTTATATTGTTATTAGATTTGAAATATATTGAGTGGGTTTTTAGAGTGTGGTTTTTTTCATTAAAAGGATTTTCCCTATGTATATCTAGTGTTTGTGTTAATTGTTTATTTTCTTATTATGAATGTGTTCTTTAGAATTTCTGGAACTTTATGATTAATTGATAGAAGTTCCCCATAATATTTCTCCTTAAGATTAGTGTAGGAAGTTGTTCCACTACTCTAATTTCATAGCAATTAGTATTAGATTCGGATCACCTTTGGTTTCAGTTGTGGGTTGTTTGGTTTTTGTGTTAATCCAGGTTTGAGTGCGAGCTTGTGCAAAGGATAATTTGTTATCGAGTTACAAATATTTTTCAAATGGACAAAGCATATCTAGGAGGATTGAGATAGAGACGTTTTCTAGGATGAACTTTGAAATGTGGAATCTAAATATGGAAGATTTGTTGATTGATCGGGATCGTGGGATGTAGTGGATGAAAATGTCCATATGCCTATGGATCTAGATTTGGATGCAAAATTGATGTAACGATTAGAAAATATAAAGATCTCATTAGATTGTGTCTTTGATTCAATCTTGATAAATGTTCACAAAGAGTCCAATTCAAAGAAGCTTTGGAAGAATTTGGGTGATATATACCAAGCTAAATCTCTAGTAAATAAAATTTTCTTGAGGAATAAGTTATATTCCTTAAAAATGGAAGAAGGTGGGAAAATATCCGAGCATGTGGAAAAATTCAATATGTTGTTGACATGGTTGACCTCGGTTCGGGTGCCTAACTATGTTGTGTTCATTTCTAAACACATGGGACAACCTAGGCATGGCCATTTGGAGCACTTCAATCACTATGAAGGTGGACGATATTGTTATTTTTGTACTCTCTAAAGAGATAAAAAGGAAGGTCTCTCGAATGCCAAAGAGGATTTGAGTATTCATGGAATACCAAAAGAATGAGGCGAAGATGAGAAGAAGTGTAGTCATTCTAAATATAAGGGGAGACAAAATAATTCTTGTAAGTTAAAGTCAATAAGATGGAACTATGGCAAATTTGGACACTTAAAGGAATGCAAAGAAGAAAAGAAAAAGAAGAATAAGAAACAAGATACTCGATTAAGAGTCGAAAAGCAAGATGGAGATTCATTTTGTATCTTTAGCCACTTGTGCATGTGAAAATGCATGGTTGATAGACTAAAGTGCATTATTCCGAGATGACTCCTAACAAAAACTTGTTTAGTAAGTATGAAAACTATGATGGTGGTAAGGTATATTTGGGTGATAATTCTTTCCTTGAAATTGTTTTTCGTGGTAGTATTCATGTGAAATTTTCTAATGGTAGAGTTAGAACATTTTATGGTGTAATACATATCCCAAGACTAGCAAGAAATTTATTATCTATTAACAAGATAATAGATGCGGGGTGTGCATGTACAGTTTTCTAAAGAAGGTTTGAAAATGGTGAGAGGTTCTATGGTGATAGAAAGAGGAAGAAAAGCTGGGTAAGTAGTACTAACTTGATGTATGCACGGTTGAGTGCAATAGCACTTCTAATAAAACTAAGCCAAAAATTACTTTGTTGAAAATGGAGAGGGTTTCTTCGTCTATGGATGGTCATGGGTTTTGGTACCAAAGGGTGCTCTATCTTCCGAATCAAAATTTCATGTAGAGAATACCATGTAATCACACTAAAGGTGTAATGCCCCATTCGGTGTGTACCCTAGTTCTTTTCGCAATGACCCTTTTTGTTGAGTGTCGAATGGTCGTGTGTGAATTTCCGTTGTCTTAGATCTTGTCTTAGTAATGTTTTAGAACCTTCCCTCTACTTCTTGCATTCTCAATTCGTTATTGACACCTCTATGTGTGGGTGTGTAATTTCTGTGCGTTAACCTATTTAAAGAAGGATCTTGTTGTTGCATAGTTAAGCCGGATCTTTGGCCATTATTGGTGTGAGTAGAAATTGTTTATATTTATAGTATATAATGATAACAATGTTATTTTAATTTAATTATCGATTGGCCTCTATTTTATAGTATTATTGTTTTACCTTATTGTCGAGTATCATCGTTCTTCTTTTAGTAATTGTATATGTAGTATTTCTTCTGGTTGTTTCGCTCTCATCATGTAGTAGAATGAACCATGTCCTGCGCTGAAGAAGGGGTTACCCGTCTTGGTGCCATGGTCGTTCCCTGCTTCGTGTTCACTTTGGAATGTCAAACTCTAGTTTTCTTCCCTTGGTTGCTTAGGCCTGTTCACATGTTGTTTTAATCATTGTGAGTAATGGGAATTCGATTCTTACTTCCTCTAGCTTGCTCATCTGTTTGTGATTTAATCTTCTCGGGTTGAATAGTAATCATACAAAATTTCTTATACCTTTTAGCTTATGTGAATTATATGGAGTAAGCTATTGTAATAATAATAATAATAATAATAATTTTTTTAGTTGTTGAACTCGCCTGTTGGTTCTTTTTAAATGTGATTTATAATATACTCAAAAGATATTAACGATAAAAATAACTTTGAAATTTATTTTGGATTGACGATTATTTGTGTTAGTGACTAATTCTGTTATCAATATTGTTAGTAATTACCTACAAACTATTTCACTTTATTATTAATGATCATTTTTTTTTACTCGAGCTCTCGAGTAAGAGATTTTTGTTTTGGCACCATTGATTAGTTCGTATTGGTGTTAGAACGTTTTAAGCATAATAATAATAATAATAAAAGGGATAATAAATGAATTCGTATCAGTTATAGTTTTTTTTCATTTGTGTAAATAAATTATAAAATTTTGTGTTGAATTATTAAAGCCTTTTCAGGCCACGTCCCTCATCCACAGACTTGTAAAATTGTTACGGTCAGTTTTATCTCCTTCTTGGCGTGGAGTTTGGTTTACCACCAGTTTGTTTAATCATTTTGCATTGATGCCATGCTTGGCGTGGGCTGGTGGGAATCCTTTTATTATTGTTATTGGGGGCCTTATTTTTGTGTTGTCTGGCTATGTGGAGGGTGGAGTTATTAAAATTTAGTCATGTGCTATTAATGCTTTGTAACCAACTAAATAAAGAAAACATCTTTTTTCTCTTCTCCTTCCTATGCGCCATTATTTTTCCCTTGCCTAGCTTTGCAGTCAACTAGGTTGTTAGCTGGCGGTTGGTGGAAGGACCTGGTCTCCCTTTTATTGTTCTTTCAATGCGTATAGGTGGAGTGTTGGGCACGTTTTTCTTGGGCTGCAGGCCCTTGGAAGGAGGGAAGTATGTTTGGGTGGTATTTAATGTTTTCTTCTTTGCATGAGGGAGTTTGGGAATGGGTGGAATCCGCCTATCCTTCACCATGGTTTCCATGGGTTTAATATGGTGGTTATAGATGAAGCTAAAAGCTAGTGAAGTAGGCATGTTACCTAACTTTCTTTGGGTCTTGCGAGATGTGTTCTGTTGGGGATCCAAAAAGCAATGGCCTGCAACAATGATTATTAGAGTGGCAGGCATGTTGCGGTATAGTAGAAGCCTTTTTGAGCACTAACAAGTAGGTTGTCCAACTATGTTGTTATCATTCGAGATCGAATGCATCCTCAAATTCGGGATTCTCCTTCAAGATATTTTTATCAAAATCGATTAAGGGTGAGAGTGTTACCATGGAGATTTGATGAAATTTATTACAAAGATTCTCTATTCGAGACCTTGTTGGGTGTGGGATGATGTAACTCATGGAAGAGGCAGGAGGGGCGATGTTGAATCAGGAGGAACAGGCATGAGCCATTTTTCCCCTTTTCAGCTATTTCTTTTATATTGATTGCATGATTATTTCTTGTTCTCCTTGTAAATGTGTGCTATGTTTGTTTTGAGATATCTCGCATGAGAAAATATCTTTTGAAATGCTGTGTGGTTGTTTGTACGCCTTTCCTGCAAAGATTGTAGTTTTTTTGGATAAAATGTGCGTGGATTTTCACTAGATACATCTGTGTTATACTGTGAGAGTAGTTTTGTCCTTTTTCGACCTGGTATTGGACCATCTTCAACGTGGCAATGAGTTATTGTTTGCTTAAGTTTTTTCCTCCTTAAAAAAAAAAAAATAAAAAAATAAATGAATAAAAATATTTATCTCATGAGAAGTTGGGTATTGGTTGCCTTATGATGTTATCACTGTCTAGAATTAATTCGACTTGGAAATGATACTGGAAAGACCCTTACTCATCATTTTTTTAAGCAATCTAATTTGGTATAATCTCATCCCAATTTCAGACCTGGGAAGTCGACTGCAAGGCTGGAACATCATAAATTTCTATTCTTTTTAGAAGCTTTAACAAACTGTGTATTATGCTTGTCGGATGTGACCGGTTGTGACTAGATAGTGGGTTTTCGACAATGTCTTATCCAAACGTTTTTCTTGGCCAAATCTAACTTGCTTACCTTAAAATTTTAGTACCCTAGCCAAGGGATAACATTGTTAGTCCTACATTTGACTTATCTCCCTAACTGGTCTTATGAAAGGTCCACCGACTTCTTTGTGATGGAAAATTTGAGGGATTGTTATAAGGAAAACCTTACTCAAACCTTTGGAGAAAATACTTAAAGTACTCGAGGCACTCTCATTTTGTACATGGGATATCCTATGCACCCGACACAACTGTGTAAGTTTACTTAAATTTTTCTTTATTATAAGAAAAGCCTTTCCTTGTCGGATGCATCCACGGTAGTGAGTGTATGAATAGTGTTTTACCCCTTCCGAGTAATAAACAATGATGTATATGTTGGATGTGGTTAACATGGAACTAATTCTGAGGCTTGAGATGCTTTTGGGGACCTGTGAAAGGAAATTACATTTACCCCAAAACAACAATGTTTTATGAGACCTTTCTTCGTTATTTCAGCAAGTAAGTTCAAAAGTGTATAACATTGAAATATTTATTATGTTGGGAATGAAGGGTTTTTCGTTGAGGGATGTGTGGAGTTGGTACTTGCGGCTTAATAGTGCTTTCAAAGTTTCAACTTATCGTATGTGGACGTTGTTTAACCTTGAATATATATATATATATATATATATATATATATATATAATATATATATATAAAAAAAAAAAAAAAACATCAATTGCATTCTTTAAGGTGTACGCATGTGCAATGCATTCCTTTTACATGATCTTTGAATTGGGTCCTTGAGTGGCCATAACCCCCCCCCCCCATAGGTGGCATGAGTTTTTGTGGGCTTGTGTGACACTCTTGGTCTGAGTAGGGATGTTCGGAATAATAAAATTAGTTACCTTCTTTTTGCATTATCAGTAGAATTTACTATTCCATATCGGGTGGTTGTCGTACGATTCCTTTATTCAGTTTTGTGAATGTGAAGCTGCTATCGCTATCTTTACTTAAAGAAAATAAAAAGGTGTATTATGTGGGAAATTTGTTATAATTTAGAATGTATGGTGTAAGAGCAACTTTGGATAGAAAATGTACAATTTTGGCCTTCATATGTCCTACAGTGTGCCTTTTGTTAACTAGGTATCTATTTTGTTTACATTCATACTAACCACTTTTTGCTTATGTCATGGAATGGAAATCATGCACTAGTCATTCAATTAATTTGGATGAGATATCTAGGAAAGGGGAATGCATGCTCATGCCAGTTCTTTGGAACTGACAAAAGCTAACATGTTTTTGCAGGTTGATTTTCCGAGCTCAAGTATGAAAGAAGTGGCTGTTGTACTTGCATAGATGATAATCATTATGGTGCTTGTACGTTGTTTTTTTATGGTTAAACTATTGTAACGTCCTAGTGGAAATTTTCAGAAGAGGGTCAATGCCTTAGTATATTGTATTGTGGACTTTGTCATCTTAACTTTGGAAACCTTGGATCGTTGACTATCATTGAAAATATAAGAAAATTTGTTTACCGCTTGTTGAGTGACCTTAATGGATTATCGGTATTCTAAGAGTTGATGTAACCTTATTTCGTTTTCGTAAATGAGTATTGTTAAACTTTACCCCTGTGACTAAATGTTGAGTTAAATCTTTCTAAGACTTAGTAATAGTGTGTTATAAGTAAAATAAAATGGGTTGTTTAATACTTATAGAAGTTAAACTAAAATTTATATTGCAAATAAATTAGTGTAGAGGTGACCAACTTGAGAGCATGTAATTCCATAAGTGATCAAAGATGAAACTATCCTTGGTTAAGTAACATTATATAACTTGATATCCCTAGCTACACTAGTGAACACTATCCCTTTCATGGTGAAATTCTTAAATGAACTTAAGGGAAATCTATGGTTAGTTCTGGAAGATAATAAGATTTAATAAGTAGGAGAAAACAATTTAGAAACCACGCAATCTATCTCTCAGCCATTGGAAGGTAAATTGTTTTATTTTATAAAACTCATTTAGTAAAGCCTAAGTAAAATCTTTAATAATTCTGGTTAAGTTTTCAAGTTTCAATTATATCTTGGTAATAGCTAATGAGGTCTTAAAGATGATTTCAACTCAACCTTCTCCCTCTAACCTTTTTCCAAGGTGCTTGGTAATTTTTCTCTTAAGTATGTTGAAAGTGAATCCATATTGTAATAAGGGTATGAGCGAGTTTTAGTAGCGTAAGTGTGGATAGATGGCCTTGTGGAATTAATTTTACCTCCTTTATTAAATAATTGAATTAAACAAATAAATGTCATAATAGAGAAGATTTAAAGATAATTACTTAGTGTAAAAGGAATAAACTTAGCTTGGTAAGATGAATTGTACGAATCATATCTTGAGTCTCCTTGAAAACGTAAGCTAAGAATTGCAAGATGTCTTATTAAAATAAATAACCCTCAAGAATATCTCATTGTGGTTTGCCCTAACTGTAAGTGTGTTCTGTGGTTGGACTTCTATGTTGTCCTATCTAAAAGAAAAGTAAATTGTCCTTGATGGGTGTGAACGTTTCCGTGCTGCCTTTGTGGTCATCCTTGCATCAAGTTATTCACAGAGTTAGTTGTAACCTTGGTGGCGACATGTTGTGTCGTGTTTTGTGTCAATCAAGTCAAAAAAATTATCCTATATTTTTTCTCTGTGTTGTTAGCGTGTGTGAATTTTTGGGTCATTACACTTGGTATCAGAGCATAGGTTCATGCTCTCGAACCTCTGGGCCAGCTTGGAGTGGTGGTGGTGTTACATGATGATACTGCATGATGATGATGATGTTGCATGATGGTGGTAGATATTGGAAGAGTAATGTGCTTTAAGCGTGATGTGATCCATGTCGTAATTGTGATATTGTGAACGCACATGATGTGTATGTCACTTTGTGTGTGTTTGTGATCATGTTGATATGTTGGGGATGGGAGTATTCTCTCTCCTTCTTGTGGATTCTATGAAGAGTTCACGTGTGAATTACTGTTTGTGATGTGTGAAAAGAATTATAATGTGGATGACGTAGTGTTGGAGCATTGTGGCATATTATGGTATGTAGGTGTATCAATGTGTTGTATGACTAGATTGATGTTAAAAGAAATAAGTTATATCATGATGTTTTATCATGTTTTGATGAGATGTGTGTATCACCTTGCTATGTAGCAATGGATGTTATGTTGTGGTGTTACTATGTTCATCATAAGTATGATGTGTGTAATATGTAATGATTCATGTCGTGATTTAGGGTCATGCAGTGAGCGTATGAACCCCAAAGTATAGTGATTGCACTCGGGATGCAAAATGTGGTAAAGTGATGTGTTACACTCAGTGAATGTATGATTGTGATCTACCTTGTATATGTACCACCATTGTGTTAGTGATGTAGTTACATGTTATGTTGTGAACCTTACGCTAACCGACCCTGAGGGTAATTGGTAGAAGTGTATGATGAGAGTGAGGAATGGTGTACCATGGGTCAATAACTTGAGCTGAAAACTTCGGTTTAGTAGATAACATGTGATTCTTTCCTCTCTCCCTATGTGGTTGTATGTATGCAACCTAAGTGCAACTATGACTATGTTTAGCCTTGTCAAAGTGGTGGTGGGATGATTATGACATAGTTGTATTATTGATATGTATTTTACGAGCTGAGGCTTGATGTTCCGAGTGCTAGCAACTCGTTGAGTACCCCTTGGAGGCCAGATAAGGCCACACAGTTATCGTAATGTGACATTATTATAAGTTGATTTTATTCATAAATTGAGCTTTTTACTTTATTTTGTAAGGACCAGCAGCTTTTCTTGATTGCCATGCTTTACAATTTTGGGCATTTCCTTGGTTTTGGTACTAACATGGATTTTGACACTAACTATGGCTATTTGGCCATTTATTTTGCTTGGTTTTGGATCTTCTTTTAAATTTTAAGATTTTACCGCCTTGCCCAAGGCTTGTACTTTGCCACTTGGCACTTAGATTGGATTGTTGTGCTGGTTCTATTGTCGTGATGTGTGGAATAGGGTCATGGGATGCACCATGGAATGGTTGGGCCTATGGACCCGCTTCGTTGTATGGGGGTACGCCCCAAGGAGTTACAGATAACTAGCGGGTTGTTGAACCACGTGTTATTATGTCACTTGGGTTAGGAGTGTTTGAACTCTATGTGTCTTGGGCCATAGGGACAATCGGCCTCCTTGAGGGAGGCATAAGAGTTTGAGGGAGGCATAAGAGACTTGAGGGAGGCATAAGAGTTTGAGGGAGGCATAAGAGACTTGAGGGAGGCATAAGAGTTTGAGGGAGGCATAAGAGACTTGAGGGAGACATAAGAGTTTGAGGGAGGCATAAGAGACTTGAGGGAGACATAAGATATTTGTCTGTATGGTTGATGTTTCAGGATATATGTTGAGTTATTGTGATGTTTTGGTAGTGGTATTTTGATGTATGTGTTACTCATGTCAGAAGGATATGTGTTGTGATGTTGTGGTTATGGCATTGATGCCCTTGTGGACCCTATGTACATGTAGTTTTTATGAGTCATGGAAAATCCTCATACGTGGAATTGAGGAAATGTCTGGTGGATTGTAGTACTCTTTTGTTTGAGTATTTTGTATGTCAGTCATTGATGTGTGATGAGTACTATGTTATGTGGACTGTGCCTATTCCATTCCGTATTTGAGTAACCTTTTGTGGTGTAATACAATCATGAAGTATATACTTGTGTGCTTGTGAATCTGTAGTGTCTTTTTGAACCTGATAGGGTGTTGTGTTAGCAGTTCATGTTGGGCACCCACAATAAGGAATAAACCAAAACTCTTCAATGGTGAAATTTTTAAAAGAAATTAAACTAAGAATAATGCTAATGGAAAGAAACTAATGAAATAATAAATAAGAGGGAACTGCCAATCTTCACAGAACCTTGAAAGTTAAAATTTCTACCTAATGTTCCTAAGGCTACCATGTGGTCGTGCTTTAATCAACTAAAATTTTAAACCATAGGGTGTACTTTCTCCTATACCTGTTCTTGATTGCGAACCATTTCTTTTTCCACTGTGTTATGTCGCATCGAGGATGATGCTTTTCTTAAGGGGAGGAGAATGTAATGCCCCATTCGGCATGTACCCTAGTTCTTGTCGCAATGACCCTTTTTGTTGAGTGTCGAATGGCTGTGTGAATTTCCGTTGTCTTAGATCTTGTCTCAGTGATGTTTTAGAACCTTCCCTCTCCTTCTTGCATTCTCAAGTCATTATTGACACCTCTGTGTGTGGAATGTGTAATGTCCTGTGCGTTAACCTATTTAAAGAAGGATCTTGTTGTCGCATAGTTAAGCCGGATCTTTGGCCATTATTGGTGTGAGTAGAAATTGTTTATATTTATAGTATATAATGATAACAATGTTGTTTTAATTTAATTATCGATTGGCCTCTATTTTATAGTATTATTGTTTTACCTTATTATCGAGTATCATTGTTCTTCTTTTAGTAATTGTATCATAGTATTTCTTTTGGTTGTTTCGCTCTCATCATGTAGAAGAATGAACCATGTCCCTTATTGAAGAAGGGGTTGCCCATGCCATGGTGCCATGTTCACTTTGGAATGTCAAACTCTAGTTTTCTTCCCTTGGTTGCTTAGGCTGTTCACATGTTGTTTTAATCATTGTGAGTAATGGGCAATTCGATTCTTACTTCCTCTAGCTTGATCATCATTTGCGATTTAATCTTCTCGGGTTGAATAGTAATCATACAAAATTTCTTATACCTTTTAGCTTATGTGAATTATATGAAGTAAGCTATTGTAATAATAATAATAATTATTATATTATTATTTTTAGTTGTTGAACTGAACTTTGTTGGTTCTTTTTAAATGTGATTTATAATATACTCAAAAGATATTAACGATAAAAATAACTTTGAAATTTATTTTGTATTGACGATTATTTGTGTTAGTGACTAATTCTGTTATCGATATTGTTAGTAATTACCTACAAACTATTTCACTTTATTATTGATGATCATTTTTTTTACTCGAGCTCTCGAGTAAGATATTTTTTGTTTTGGCACCATTGATTAGTTTCGTATTGGTGTTAGAGCGTTTTTAATAATAATAATAATAATAATAATAAAAAAAGGGGATAATAAATGAATTCGTATCGTTATATTTTTTTCATTTGTGTAAATAAATTATGAAATTTTGTGTTGAATTATTAAAGCCTTTTAGGCCACGTCCTCATCCATGAGACTTGTAAAATTATTACGGTCAGTTTTATCTCCTTCTTGGCGTGGAGTTTGGTTTACCACCAGTTTGTTTAATCATTTTACATTGATGCCATGCTTGGCGTGGGCTGGTGGGAATCCCTTTTATTATTGTTATTGGGGGCCTTATTTGTGTTGTCTGGCTGCGTGGAGGGTGGAGTTGTTAAAATTTAGTCATGCGCTATTAATGCTTTGTAACCAACTTAATAAAGAAAACATCTTTTTTCTCTTCTCCTTCCTATGCGCCATTATTTTTCCCTTGCCTAGCTTTGCAGTCAACTAGGTTGTTAGCTAGCGGTTGGTGGAAGGACTTGGTCTCCCTTTTATTGTTCTTTCAATGCGTATAGGTGGAGTGTTGGGCACGTTTTTCTTGGGCTGCAGGCCCTTGGAAGGAGGGAAGTATGTTTGGGTGGTATTTAATGTTTTCTATCTTTGCGTGAGGGAGTTTGGGTGTGGGTGGAATCGCCTATCCTTCACCATGGTTTCCATGGGTTTGATATGGTGGTTATAGATGAAGCCTGCAAGCTAGTGAAGTAGGCGTGTTACCTCCACTTTTTGGGGTGTCTTTGCGAGGTGTGTTCTTCGAGGATCCCAAGAACGGCTGCAATAGTGATTAGCCATTGTGCAGTAGGCATGTCAAGATAGTAGAAGCCTTTTCTCTTCCAACAAGCAGGTTGTCCAACTATGTTGTTATCTTTTCAGTATCGAATGCATCCTCAAATTCAGGATTCTCCTTCAAGATATTTTTATCAAAATCGATTAAGTGACAGTGAGAGTGTTACTAGGAGATCTGATGAAATTTATTACAAAGATTCTCTATTGAGACCTTACTTGTTTTACGATGTAACTCATGGAAGAGGTAGGAGGGGCGATGTTGAATCAGGAGGAACAGGCATGATCCGTTTTTCCCCTTTTTTAGCTATTTCTTTTATTTTGATTGCATGATTATTGCTTGTTCTCCTTGTAAATGTGTGCTATGTTTGTTTTGAGATATCTCTGCGTGAGAAAATATCTTTTGAAATGCTCTGTGGTTGTTGTACGCCTTTCCCACAAAGATTGTAGTTTTTTCTGGATAAAATGTGCGTGGAGTTTCACTAGATACATCTGTGTTATACCTATGAGAGTAGTTCTATCTTTTTTAGACCTGGTATTGGACCATCTTCAGCGTGGCAATGATTTATTGTTTGCTTAAGTTTTTTCCTCCTTAAAACAAAATTGAAAATCCCTTGGTTATAAAAAAATGAATAAAAATATTTATCTCTTGAGAAGTTGGGTATTGGTTGCCTTATGATGTTATCATCATGTCTAGAATTGATTCGACTTGGAAATGATACTGGAAAGACCCTTACTCATCGTTTTTTTAAGCAATCTAATTTGGTATAATCTCATCCCAATTTCAGACCTGGGAAGTCGACTACAAGGCTGGAACATCATAAATTTCTATTCTTTTTAGAAGCTTTAATGAACCGTGTATTTTGCTCGTCGGATGTGACCGACTGTGATTAGATAGCGGGTTTTCGACAATGTCTTATCCAAACATTTTTCTTGGCCAAATCTAACTTGCTTACCTTAAAATTTTAGTACCCTAGCCAAGGGATAACATTGTTAGTCCTACATTTGACTTATCTCCCTAACTGGTCTTATGAAAGGTCCACCGACTGCTTTGTGATGGAAAATTTGAGGGATTGTTACAGGAAAAACCTTACTCAAACCTTTGGAGAGAATACTTACAGTACTCGAGGCACTCTCATTTTGTACATGGGATATCCTATGCGCCTGACACAACTGTGTAAGTTTTCTTAAATTTTTCTTTATTATAAGAAAAGCCTTTCCTTGTCGGATGCATCCATGGTAGTGAGTGTATGAATAGTGTTTTACCCCTTCCGAGTAATAAACAATGATGTATATGTTGGATGTGGTTAACATGAACTAATTATGTGGCTTGAGATGCTTTTGGGGACCTGTGAAAGGGAAATTACAATTACCCCAAAACAACAATGTTTTATGAGACCTTTCTTCGTTATTTCAGCAAGTAAGTTAACAGTGTATAACATTGAAATATTTATTATGTTGGGAATGAAGGGTTTTTCGTTGAGGGATGTGCGGAGTTGGTACTTGCGGCTTAATAGTGCTTTCAAAGTTTCAACTTATCGTATGTGGACGTTGTTTAACCTTGAATATATATATATATATATATATATAAATAAATTAAAAAAAAAAACATCAGCTGCATTCTTTAAGGTGTACGCATGTGCAATGCATTCCTTTTTACATGATCTTTGAATTGGGTCCTTGAGTGGCCATAACCCCCCATAGGTGGCATGAGTTTTTGTGGGCTTGTGTGACACTCTTGGTCCGAGTAGGGATGTTCGGAATAATAAAATTAGTTACCTTCTTTTTGCATTATCAGTAGAATTTACTATTCCATATCGGGTGGTTGTCGTATGATTCCTTTATTCAGTTTTGTGAATGTGAAGCTGTTATCGCTATCTTTACTTAAAGAAAATAAAAAGGCGTATTATGTGGGAAATTTGTTATAATTTAGAATGTATGGTGTAAGAGCAACTTTGGATAGAAAATGTACAATTTTGGCCTTCATATGTCCTACAGTGTGCCTTATGTTAACTAGGTATCTATTTGGTTTACGTTCATACTAACCACTTTTTGCTTATGTCATGGAATGGAAATCATGCACTAGTCATTCAATTAATTTGGATGAGATATCTAGGAAAGGGGAATGCATGCTCATGCCAGGTCTTTGGAACTAACAAAAGCTAACATGTTTTTGGAGGTTGATTTTCTGAGCTTAAGTATGAAAGAAGTGTATGTTGTACTTGCATAGATGATAATCATTATGGTGCTTGTACGTTGTTTTTTTTTATGGTTAAACTATTGTAACGTCCAGTGGAAATTTTCATAAGAGGTCAAGGCCTTAGTATATTGTATTGTGGACTTTGTCATCTTAACTTTGGAAACCTTGGATCGTTGACTATCATTGAAAATATAAGAAAATTAGTTTACCACTTTTTGGGTGACCTTAATGGATTATCAGTATTCTAAGAGTTGATGTAACCTTATTTCATTTTCGTAAATGAGTATTGTTAAACTTTACCCCGTGACTAAATGTTGAGTTAAATCTTTCTAAGACTTAGTAATAGTGTGTTATGAGTAAAATAAAATGGGTTGTTTAATACTTATAGAAGTTAAACTAAATTTTATATCAATGAAAATAAATTAGTGTAAAGGTGACCAACTTGAGATCATGTAATTCCATAAGTGATCAAAGATGAAACTATCCTTTGTTAAGTAACATTATATAACTTGATATCCCTAGCTACACTAGTGAACACTATCCCTTTCATGGTGAATTTCTTAAATGAACTTAAGAGAAATCTATGGTTAGTTCGAAAGATAATAAGATTTAATAAGCATGAGAAACAAATGTAGAAACCACGCAATCTATCTCTCAGCCATTGGAAGGTAAATTGTTTTATTTTTATAAAACTCATTTAGTAAAGCCTAAGTAAAATATTTAATAATTCTGGTTAAGTTTTCAAGTTTCAATTATATCTTGGTAATAGCTAATGAGGTCTTAAAGATGATTTCAACTCAACCTTCCCCTCTAACCTTTTTCCAAGGTGCTTGGTAGTTTTTCTCTTAATTATGTTGAAAGTGAATCCATATTGTAATAAGGGTATGATTTAGTTTTGTTAGATAATTAATACATTTGTGTGTTAGTATTTGTTAAAGGACAGTTGTATAACTGTTTCCCTCACGGCTCTTCCCTATCGGCCTATATAAAGGCGTGAACTGTATCATTTGAAATATAGCAATATATACAATCTTTTGGAGTTCCTATCATTGGTTTCAGAGCAGGTCGTGCGTGAAGGAAGAGAGGAAGAGCAGACTGGTGCGTGAAGGGAGCAAAGTTTGTGTGCCTGAGTATGCCTGTCCCGCGTGAAGGAAAAACTGTGCCTGTCTCGCGTGAAGGAGGAGGAAAAACTGTGCCTGTCTCGCGTGAAGGAGGAGTGCCTGAGGAGTGCCTGTCCCGCGTTTTTTACTTGTCCCGCGTGAAGGAGGAGTGCCTGTCCCGCGTTTGCGAGGAGACTGAGACCACCATTTCTTTGCTGTGGAGACTGAGACCACCCAATTGCTGTGCGTGCGAAAGTGTGGAACCGAAACCGGCCCCGTTTGTCTTTGTGCGTGGCGCTGGAGGTGCGTGAGTTCGTGGAGACTGCACAGAAAGAACAGGAAGCAATCTGCATTAAATTTGAGCGACTGGTCTTTTGGCGTTTATTACTCCTTGCTAGCAAGAAGATTCAAATCCAGCCTGCCTACCTACATTGGAAGTTGAAAGTTGCAGACATGTATTGAAGAAAACAGTTTTTTGCATATTGTGAGCTGTGGCCGTGGAGGGACAGTTGAAGGAGCCACTGAGCATGAAAGATCTTTACTTGCTATGAGTGAAGATTTAGAACCCGTGTGTGACCTCTGCCTGCAAGGAAGTTGCTTGTTGTGCGTGGAGAATCAGATTACGGCGTGAAATCTACCTCGTGAGCAAGGCAAGTCTTTGTCCTTGGAGTGTGGAAGCAAATCAATGTGCACGCGTATGTCTCAAATTTCTGATGCACAAAGCACCGTGAGAAATGCACCAAATATTTGGGCATTGAATGACAACGAAGACGCCTTGGATGTTCTTTTCCTTGATCAATGAGCTACACAACACTGGGAACATTCTCTTTGACGAGATTGTGCACCGAGGACTGTTGGAATACTTTTGGTTCGACGTTCGATGTCAAGCACGGTGGATTCGTGCAGAACTTGAACGTGGTTATGATGCAGATGACGAACGCGAAATAGAATGCCCACAGGAGCGTCGGCGTCTCACTGCACGAGCCTATAGAGCCCATCTTTGGGACAGATTCCTTCAGTAAGCATTGTAGCCATTTTTGAAAAATAAATAAATAAAATACATTTTTGAGTTTTTGAAAATGTCTGCTCCAAAAATATTGCTATCCGATGCCCAACTCTTGAAAGGGCCAAATTTCGCCGCATGGAAAACCAAAATGCGGACGATTCTTCAATTCGAAGATCTTTGGGGGATTGTCTCTGGAAAAGACGCCCCTCCCACAGACGATGATCTGTTGGAAAAATATGAAAAGGCTGATGCAAAAGCGCTAATGCTCATCACCCTGAGTCTTTCTGATGAGGTGCAGCCATACATTCGGGAAGCAACCGCTTCTTCTCAGGCATGGAGTGCATTGTGTACCATCTACGAAGCTAAGAATTTGATGACAAAGTTGCAACTTCAGACAAAGCTTCATACGATGAGTATGCATGATGGCGAATCAGTAGAAGCCTTCTTGCGGCGTGTAGCTGAATTACGTGCAGAACTCTCTGCACTCGGTGAACCAGTGGACGACAAGTTGCTTGTCCCCTCAACTTGCGAGCTCTTCCTTCACGGTTTCGGACACTGATTACCACGTTGACAATCACTCAACAGGAGGTGAGTTTTGCAACCCTGGTGAATTATCTCAAGTAGGAAGAAGCCATGAAAAATGTACAAGAAGCCTTTGAAGACAAGGCTCTCATCACGAGGCAAAAACATAAGCCTTGGAAAGGGTAATCCGCCCCAAAATCGAAGCAAGCATGCTCAAGATCCATCTTCACTGCAGCCGGCCTCCCAGCTGCCACCCTGTGGAAGCAACATAATCACAAGGTGGATCGGTGGTGCCACATTTGCTCCACGGATACACACACGCATGGTGAACCTGTTATTAACGGTTGCAAGTATGGAAATTCAGCGAAGAGAGCACTTCTGGCCGAGGATATTCCAAGAAATCTGATGGCATGCTCGTAATCAGAGGCAAAAGGGCCACATTGCTGCTCAGCAGGATGCCACCTCCGATGAAGAGGTACTAGATATGACTCATTTCGACATTGTTCTAGTCCACGAGACTTCACGGCCGTCGAAGATGTCTCAGTTGATTGATTCAGTGCCGTGAAACACATGACTGGCAACAAGAAGTTGTTCCATACTCTAAGTGACCGGCCCACTGGAGATCGGATCACCATTGCAGACAATCAAGAGTATATTGCAGCAGGAATTGGTGATGTCATCATTCCTCTTGGAACACGAAGATGTACACTCACAAAGGTGCTCTATGTTCCGTGTTTGACTTCAAATCTTTTGTCTCGTAAGTCAACTTCTTAACCATAGAATGCGAGTTGAATTCTTTTTGAGAAAGGGGTCAAGTCCCGCATCATTTCCTGGGAGAGTCAATCATTGCTCAAGCATTTACGAAGGGCCGTCTATTCAAACCGGATGGTCACTTCATCTAGCATTGTTGCTCTCTCGCATCAATGGCAGAGTCCACCGCACTTTGGCACTTTCGATATGGTCATCTTTCTGTCGGGGCTCTGCATCAACTCAGTGCCAAGGAAATGGTAAGAGGGCTTCCTCCACTCTCCCATTCCTTACCTATTTGCTCGGGATGTCTTGCAGGAGCAAACAACATAGAGGTCCATTCAAACATAGCTCTTATCATTCTATAGAGCATCTTGAGGTCGTTCACACCAATCTATGCAGACCCCTGCCAGCTAGCTTTCAAGGTTTTACGTACTTTCAGCTCATCATTGATGATTACTCATGGAAAATGTGGGTATATTTCCTTCGGAAGAAGAGTGAGGCACTTGCAAATTTCCAAACCTTCTACCAGCAAGCCACCAGGAAGTCTGGGAAGCCTCTTCTTCTCCTCCACTCAGATCGAGGGGGGGAATTTGTGTCAAAGAAGTTCTTAGCATACCTGAAGCAGCATGGCATTCAACAACATTTGACTGCTCCCTATACGCCCCAAAAGAACGGGATTTCCGAGCGCCACAACAGGTCTGTCATGGAGATGGCTAATATGCTCTCAACCGCCAAGTTGGAGGATCGGTTTTGGGGCGAAGCAGTCCAATAAGCAAAGTGTATTTACTCAACAGGGCACCACGAAGATCTTGCAAAACAAGACAGGAAGAGGTATGGACTCGTAAACCTTCTATTCATCATTTAAGAGTTTTTGGTTGTACTGCATATATGCATGTTCCAGATAAGAGAAGGAAGAAGATCGATCCAAAGACACTGCCATGTCTTTTCTTGGGGTATAGTACTACCTCAAAGGCATATCGTCTCATGGATCCTGAGATGAAGAAGATATACGAGAGTCGAGATGTGGTATGTGATGAGTCGTCCTTTGACTCCCTGCCACACAATGGAGATCCAAGATGCGACCTCATCACATAGATTGCTCACACATCTAGATGATGAGCAAGATGATTCTTCTCGAGAGAGAAGAAGAGCGAGTGGAGACTTGTTCGTTGATCTTGGCACTTGGAAAACACATCTTCACATCAAGAAGCTGCAACGTCCAAAATGGGTCCAGAGTACTATCGAGGATGCACATCGAACTCACTTCCTGTTACTTTCTACGGGAGTTAGAACATGAAGTCAAGCTAGACATGAGGTAAATTTTGCACTCATGAGTTCGGTTGTTGAGAGCTCGAACCGGACGACGACCTTTGTTCATGAGGCATTAGACCAACCACAAAGTGGAAACAAGCTATGGATCTTGAATATGATTCCCCGATTGAGAATCGACGTGGGAACTTGTCGATCTGCCTTGCAAGAAATCCATTGGCTGCAAATTGATTTTCAAAACAAAATATAAGGAAGATGGTTCAATCGAAAAACACAAAAGCACGACTTATTCAAAGGGTTATGCTCAAGAAGGAATTGACTATGACGAGACCTTTTCCCCTTGCTGAAGATCAAAACCATCGAGTTGTATGTGCTCGGCAACACAAAATGGATGGAAACTTCAGCGAGATGGATGTCAAGAGTGCTTTTCTAAATGGTGATCTACAAGAAGAAGTGTACATGGCCCAACTGAAGGGTTTGTAGATGAGCATCAACCACACAAGGTATGTCGTCGATAAAGTCTCTTTATGGACTTAAACAAGCACCTAGGGCATGGTATATAAAAATTGATGATCACCTATTGCAAAGCATGGATTCACTCGTATCCCCTCAGATACAAATTTTTATATCAAGAAGGTAGGAACAAAGATTGTCATTCTGGTTTTGTACGTAGATGATCTTGTGATCACAGGAAGTTCGACAATCTTGTAGATGATGTAAAGAATGATCGAAGAAATCCTTTGACATGTGATTTGGGGCTACTTCACTATTTTCTTGGCTTAGAGATATGGCGGAAGAAGAAATATGGGATGTCAGATTGTAACCTAATGTCCACACCTATGGAAAAAGGTTTGAAATTATCTAGATTCCAAGATTCACCACGGGTAGATGGCACTCACTACTGTGCAGCTTGTGGGGAGTCTCATTTACTTGACTTATACGGACGGATTTTTCTTTGTGAGCTATCTCGCTAGATTTATGCAGAGCCAAAGAAATGTCATTGGATAGAAACAAAGCATGTGTTGAGATATGTCCAAGGTACAGTTGACTTTCAGTGCAGAGTATCGAGAAGAACACTCAGTTCTTCTTACGAGGATATCTGGTTTCGGACTGCAGATCCGTTGATGACAGGAAATCCACTTTGAGGATATGTTTTTCATCTCGGAGTCTGGACCTATCTCGTGGATCAGCAAGAAGCAAGCTGTTGTTGCTCTCTCATCCACCGAGGCTGAATACCATTGCGAGAATCATGCAATGAAGCAATTTGGTTATGTCGCATTCTTGCAGAGATATAGGGATTCTCAAGAGAAACCTCCCATCATTCCTGACAATCAAGGTGTGTTGAAGCTTGTGAAGAATCCTGTTTTCATGAACGAACAAAGCATATTGAGTTCGAATGTAACTACATTCATGAGCAGGTCTTGAACCACCAAATTCAGCTCGATCTTTGCCCTACGATTCTCAGTTGCGAGATATTCTCACCAAGCCTCTCGGCAAGGTGAAGTTTGATTTATTTAGGGGGTACATTTGTAAGAGCAATGTATTAAGGGGGGGAATGTTAGATAATTAATACATTTGTGTGTTAGTATTTGTTAAAGGACAGTTGTATAACTGTTTCCCTCACGGCTCTTCCCTATCGGCCTATATAAAGGCGTGAACTGTATCATTTGAAATATAGCAATATATACAATCTTTTGGAGTTCTATCAAGTTTTAGTAGCGTAAGTGTGGATAGATGGCCTTGTGGAATTAATTTTACCTCCTTTATTAAATAATTTAATTAAACAAATAAATTTCATAATAGAGAAGATTTAAAGATAATTACTCAATGTAAAAGGAATAAACTTAGTAAGATGAATTATCACGAATCATATCTTGAGTCTCCTTGAAAACGTAAGCAAAGAATTGCAAGATGTCTTATTAAAATAAATAACCCTCAAGAATATCTCATTGTGGTTTGCCCTTTTGTAAGTGTGTTACGTGGTTGGACTTCTATGTTGTCTATCTAAAAGAAAAGTAAATTGTCCTTGACGGGTGTGAACGCGTTTCCGTGCTACCTTTGTGGTCATCCTTGCGTCAAGTCGAGTCATAGATTTAGTTGTAACCTTGGTGGCGACATGTTGTGTTGTGTTTTGTGTCAATCAAGTCAAAAAAATTATCCTATATTTTTTTTTGTGTTGATAGCGTGTGTGAATTTTGGTCGTTCTACAAAAGGCTTGGCCACATTGGAGAGAAGGGTTTTAAATCCCTAAAATATAAGAACCTCATTGAGGGGTTGAATGATTACAATTTAGAGTTTTATTTATGTGAGTATTTTATTTATGGCATACAAAATTGTGTTTAGTTTTACTCATATACTCATAAGTCTTCTTGTATCTTGGATTTGATCCATTCGGATGTATTTTTCCTTCTTAAGGTTGCTTCTTTTGCTAAATCAGTTTATAGAAAGGATGAACAAAATGTTGATGGAGAAGGCTAGGAGCATGTTGATTGGAGTTGGTGTAGAATAAGTTTTTGTGCTGAAGTTGTTGCCACCTCTTGTTATTTGATCAATATATCTCCTATATCAATGCTTTTGATAAAATGCCAATGGAGGTGTGGTCAGGGCAAGATCCTTCAATTAGACATTTGAGATTTTTTTTGTGAGGAATATGCACATGTGCCTATGGAGAAGAGAATTTTTTTGGATTTAAGTCTGTAAAATGTATTTTCATTGGCTATGGATATGGTGTTAAAGGATACAAGATTTGGGACCTTTTGCATAAAAGGTAATACATTCGAGAAGTGTTACTTTTAGAGAGATTAAATCTTCCCCTGCTAATTTTTACCCAGAATAATGTAAAGAAAATGAACGAGAAGAAGGACATGGTTCATCTTCCTTCTACGCTTGAGAAAGATGAATCAAGACCCCAAAATAAACAAGAAGTTGAGGATATCTTATCAATATCTGAATCTTTAGAAGTGGAAAAAGAGGAGGAAGAAGTGGAAGAATATCCACCTTTGCATGTTGGAAGGTCTATAAGGAAAAGGAAACCACCTCAAAGGTATCGGTATTCACCTAATGATTGGAAGTGTATATTTTATTTGAGTACTAACATTGATGAACCGAGATATTTGCAATAGGATTTGGGTATGAATGATGCAAAGTCCTACAAAATAGCCATGGATAAAGAGATGAAATCCTTAAAAGGAATGATACATGGGACCTTGTACCATTTCTGAAGGTCGAAACCTATTGGTTGCAAATGGGTGTTTAAGAAAAAGATTGGTTCATATGGAAATTTTTAAATGTAGAAGGAACAGGTTGGTTGTGAAGGGTTACTCTCGAGTTAAGGTTATTTACTAAGGTGATATATTTTCTCATGTTCCTAAAATGACATCCATTCGGTTTTTATTAGCTATTGCGAAACTTATAACCTAGAGGTTGAACAAATGGATATGAAAATTGCTTTTCTTCATGGTGATTTGGAGGAAGAAATCTATATGACACAACTAGAACACTACATGGAGAAAGGAAAATACATACTTGGTATGGATATCGAAGAGATCATGAGAATATAATGCTATGGCTTGGCCATAGTAAGTATGTTTGTTCTATTTTGCAAAGGTTCAACATGCAAGATTGTAGACCACTTTGTGTTCCAGTTACTTTGGGAATGAATTTCTTTACTTCATAATGTCTGTCATCACCATCAGAGATGGAAGACATGATCAGTGTTCCTTACCAGAGTGCAATTGGAAGGTTAATGTATGTTATGGTCTATACAAGGCTAGACATTGCCCAAGCATTGGGAGTTCTTTCTCGTTTTATGTCTAATCATGGAAGAGTGCATTAGAATGCAAAGAAAGAGTGTCTTCAAATATTTGCACAATACATCAGAATACTCTATATGTTTTCATGGCATAAGAGATCAACATTCCCTGCGTATTCATGTTTATCTGGATTTAGATTGGGCTGGTGATGTCAATAGAAGAAGATCCACTAGTGCATATGTGTTTACTCTTAATGGTGGTGCAATCGGTTGGATTAGCAAGCGATAGGTTGTGGTCAATTTTTCCACTACTTCGAGGAAGAGTACATGAAACCTACTCATGCCCGTAAAGAATCCATTTTTCCAAAGTGTTTGTGTTTAGATATTTGATAGAAACAGAGTGTAATTACAATGTACTGTGACTGCCAGAGTATAATCTTCCTTCTGAGGAACCTGACTTTTCATGCCCGCACCAAAAAATTGTTGTTCAGTATCACTTCGTGAGAGATATGGGACGAGGATGGCGGGGTGAAGATGGAAAAGGTAGAGATAGTTTTGATTGTTGCAGATGTATTAACTATGCCCTGTGAGCATAGTGAAATTTAGGTGGTGTTCCAAGTCTATGGGCCTTTTGGACCCTAGCAGTTGATCCATGATAGTATTTTTCCCTTGCCCCCTGAAAGGTATTTGCAAGTGAGAGTTTGTTGTAAATGAGGTATCTCAACCTTGTTAGATTCATTTAAGATTTTCTTATAGCTATGTTTAAAAATTGGTTGTCAAAAGATTCCCTTTTGATAGTATATCATGGAAGGGCTATTTTTAGAGATATTATGACAGACTTTATGACATCTTTGAGGGTAAAAATATGAGAGAATATTGTGGACGTGGGAGCCTAATTTTAGACCAAAATATTGCTCTTTAATGCAATCCACCTCATGATATTTTTTTGCACTTGGTTTTGTAAACCATATATGGTTTATTTTATAACCAGAGGTCTATAAATTGAAAGCTTGAAGAAGCAGTTTGTGTGGTGAGTTTTGCAAGTATTGTTATGTTGGAATGCAACCTGAATCCTTCTAGAATTGTTTCTAGTGATACTCCTATAATAAAATTTCTCTGCAAGTGTATGTAATCTTGTTATTAGATTTGAAATACATTGAGT
Source organism: Taxus wallichiana var. yunnanensis (assembly GCA_018340775.1). Classification (NCBI taxonomy): domain Eukaryota; kingdom Viridiplantae; phylum Streptophyta; class Pinopsida; order Cupressales; family Taxaceae; genus Taxus; species Taxus wallichiana. The sequence goes on from CM031243.1 coordinate 434,812,538, forward strand.
GGGATTTTGGAGTGTGGGGTTTTTCATCCAAAAGGATTTTCCCCATGTATATCTGTTGTTTGTGTTAATTGTTTATTTTCTTGTTATGAATGTGTTGATGGGATTTACAGTAAATGTTTGATTAGTTTATAGAAGTTCGCATAATATTTCTCCTCAATATTGGTGTAGGAAGTTGTTCCGCTCATCGTAATTTCCTAACACTACATAGTTGGCACTCTTCTCCTTTTCTCGTGTCATCTACTTCATTGTAGGATGTAGATGTAATTAAACAATCGAAAGCACCACCATGGAAGTGTCAATGTTATACATACTAGTTTATAGACCTTTTGAACATGGTAGAGGGATGTAGAATAGGGACGGATTTGAAAGAAATAAAACCAATGATTATATACAAAAGTGAGGTGGAGAAGGTAGTGGGAAAATTCTAAGGTCAAAAGTAACGTATTATCATGAAGAATATTTATAAATTAAGGAAGGAGTATCCTCTTATATCAACATAATTAAATTTTATTTGTATGATTTAAAGATGCTGATTTTTTACTAGTTCGTTAGTAATCACTAATCACCTTAATCATGAATCCCCTTCAATGAGTTGTAAATTAGATTTCTTTAATGCTTGGGAAGGTAAAATATCTAAGGTTAAAACTACATTAAATATAGTTGTTTGTCATTATTAGTTTATATTAATTTTGTGAAAGGATTTGGTTTAATCCACAAACCATGCAATACATTTCACTCAAAATTCAATGAATATATGGCATTTTAAGGTTGTTACCATGACATAAAATTTTGATAAATACCTTAAGACTATAACTATTGTGTACAATAAAGGGAGAATTAATTTGTAGAAAAAAAAACATATAATGCTAAAATTTATTATTATCTTGCCTAAGGTATGTGATATGTTGTTATAATTATCAAATAGTCAATTAAATTTTATTTGCATGCTTTGGATTATAATTTTGATAAATATATAATTTAAAAATTAAAGTTTTTAGTATACTTATTGTTAAAACATTATTTTATTAGCCATGTAATTCCTATTTTCAATTATTCAATTTAAAAGGAAAAAAATTCAACTAGTGGAAAAGCAAATTGGGTTGTAAAATATTATAGTTTTATTTTTTAGATAATGTATTGCAAATGGGTGCAATAACGAGAATTCGTGGGCGGACACCTATCCCAATAGTAATGTTGTATGACTATAATATGAGAAATTAATTTTTATATAATTAAATTGATATTTATGTGTGCCACACAGTATTAAATTCCTTCAATTATGTTTTTATAAATTTGTATGTATTGGCATCTTGCATAGGTGCATATATTAGGAATCCCTAGATTCATAGTGGTGTCGATGTTAGATGCTTATGCGTCGCATGAAATAAATATGGGAGCATTTTCATGAGAAAGGAAGACTGTATCAAGATTTTTTACTAGTACTATGTAACCAAGCATATATTTTTACTTTAGAGGTGTTGCTTACAGTCAGATTAGTAGTGAGTGGAGACAAGCCAACGCTGACATACGTCAGAAAATAAACGATGAACATTTGTCTGTTTTGAATGCGTTGAAATCTGATGTTAAACATTCATCCACGTCAACGCATAGGTGTGATGAAATTTTAGGTTGTCGGATAAAAGACATTGGATTTCAGCTGCAGATCTGGCGGTCGACGCGATCGTGCTCCTTGGCAATGGAAATGGATCTAATAACCATGACAAAATTATCATCCCTCGGATGGAAAGCATGAAGATGTCTTGTGAAGGGAACGGAAAATACTTCCATTATATCGGATGCAATGATATGGCCCGAACAAGGAAAGCGGTTCTTCTGTTATGTAATTGATCTCTTTATTTTATTATTCTGAAGATCTTCCACAGAGATATGTCTCATCATGCTGGTAATAGTTGCTTTATGGTGAAACGGTTGGGAAATATAGTTCGTATGATACCGATTTGGCGTCAAAAATCATGAAATTATTTCTTTCGATCCAATATCTGTATGTGGAGACCTTTTAGAAATCTTATTTGGAAAATAGCAACGCCTATTCTCGTATAAACGGATATTTGGAAAATCTATCGGAGAGGAGGCTCTGTTTTCTCACGCAGACAGGGGTTGCCTCACCATTCTGTTAGGAGATGAAAAGGAAAGTGGTTCAGCGTAAAGCCAGTATCAGATACCCTTGTTGTCAATGTGGGGGATTCCCTTAAGGTGCCAAATTAATAATGGTTTCATAAGCCAGGTGCATATTTTCCAATATTATGTCTGTGTGGTATATAATATTATGTGTGTGTTATATGAAATTGCAGGCATGGAGTAATGGCAGGTACCGCGGCTCACACCATCGTGTTGTTTGTAAGGGATGGACGGATCGAATGTCAATTGCTCTATTTTATGTGTTTCCAAACGATAAGAAGATTTGGGCTCCTGCAGAGCTTGTGGACGAGGAGATTAATCCAAGGTGTTACAAGTCTTTCATATACTCTAATTTCAAGCACGAAATTCGACATAACAAGGAGGTTAAAGACAAACTTATGGACTTGAATGATTCACCGATATATACACTAACAATCGTAAACGTAAAATGTACAATGGGAACATCAAAAGGGATCTTTTAGAGGATTCATATTGGAGGGAGATAAACAATAGGAGAGGAATATAGGTGAACAAGAAGGGGTTAGAGGGTGGAGAAGTGTGAGGGTGGTGAAAGTAGAAAGGAGAGTGAATGTGAAACCGAACCGTACAAAAATGAAAACACATTTATGTCAATCATATGAGGAGACCTAGGTTGTTGTCTTAGACAATGTAGAAACAATTTAAAGAGATATTTGTCAACGTAACGAGTGAGTGAAATTATTCTTGTAAGCTTTGTGGTTATTTCTAGTTAAATTTATTCATAGAAACCCATGGTCAACATCTTTTGAAAAAGCGCATAAAAATATACAATAGCTTAGTTACATTAAACTTCACCCATAATAGTTAAGGATTTTATGAGATTTATGTTGTATTTTTCAAAATTAGGTTTTTAAAAAAATATTCGCTGAAGAAAAAGTAGACAAGGAAGAACTTATTAGGTTGAATTTCATCGAAGAGGTGAAATTGCACACTTGTTATGTTGAATTCCATTATAAATTTAAGTGAGATTACGAGTTACAACATATAATTCCTAGAATTAGGTTTTGTGAGAAGCTTCAAACTTATGCCATTATAAAGGACAAAGAAGCTATAGGATAGCCTATGAGATCAAACTTCATTGTGAATCTTGGAGGATGGCATGCAATATAAAGGCAAGGTAAATTATCATGTTTCTCGATCATAGCATGATTTTAAATATCCAACAATCTATATAGGTGACAATTTTATCATGGAAACACTAGAGATCATTGAGGAAATTATTGTATATTCTCCATCTGGGCTGGTATATATTATGGACTGGACATTTATGGTGCAGGGTTATATGGAGAAGAACGTGGCCCGAGGTGGAGAAAACAAAGTGAAGAAGCCAAGGGAGGGGGCAAGAATAAGTGTTAGTGGAGCGAGTGGTGAGCATGCAACCGTATGCCATTGTAGCATTCAACGGTTTGGGAAGGTCAAGGTCAGGGCCTTATGTAGCCTATATTTTGAGGTAGGGGGCTATGAATGGGTCTATAGGAGGCTACGACTATAGGATGTGACAATACATCCAACACAACCGGTGTCAAAACTAGATGATTTCCTCCCATTTATATTATTTGTATTCTATTTTCGGCGTACTTGTAATGCTTCAACATTAAATAAAAATAAAAAATAAATATAATGATGATTTACTCACACCTAAAATTTTTTAGGTATGCATAGGTGCATGAAAAATTTAACCTAGTGACAAGCTCAAGGAAAACACTTGTTTGTTGAATTCTTTTAAAATGTTTATATGGTAATGCTTACCGTGATCAGTGACCACTTTATCATTATCCTAATTTTCTTAAGTCCATACACCTTATTTATTGCAACAATATCCCAATTCAACAAGAAATTCATAGGGAGTAGATCTCCCATTAAAAATAATAGGCCTCACCAATCTATTGACAATGATATATTGGATTCAAAGTAAGAAAAATGACAAACCAAATTTTGTTACAAATGAATATAATTTGATAGTTAAATTAAAATGTGGAATTATGAGAATTTTCAAACAATAATCACTCACAATGTCCAGCGATACTAATGGTAATTTTGATGTACGATCCAAAATCGATAGAACTCTAAAGTAAGACTTGATACAAAGAGAAATTACTGATCATTATAGATTAAGAAGGGCAATGATGATAACTATTAAATGCAAGGTAGAATTACCGAGTTGAAATATATGACATCTTACAAATAAATAATAGTAATAATAATGTAAAAATTCACGATGATAACCAAACACACGCTTAGAGGGAAAAGAGGAAAATCATGTAGTTGGGAACATTTTAAATTTAGGATTGCTAAGGAAAAAATGTAAAAATGAAAATGGGCTCTAGAGGCTTTGATGCACACTTTTCCCTCCATGTGAAAATTCTAACAGAAAACTTTTTAAAAGTGAAATTTGAAATTCAAAAGAAGGTGATGGGTCCTTGGAGTTTTGCCTCGGTGTCCTAAAATTTGTAGAAAGTATGCATTAAATGTGCACCTAAATGTTTAGCACGTATACCCTTTTTCCAATCGAAATGTCATAATAAATCATATAGAAATGAGAATGAGGTTATCTAAGTGAATGACGTAAAGGAAGGTCCCAATTTGGGATTTGGGTGGGCCCTATAAAAGAGTTGTTTATAAAAGTGTGGCATATTTTGTATCTTTCATTGAGAAACCATGTAGGAAAAGAATGTATTAAATGTTTTTCTTTTAAATATAAATAAATAAAAGAAGAATCCACGTCAAATTACTTGAGGGATGTTTTAATATTAATGAATTTTTATTTTCTAGAAGGAAATTATATATTAAAATATGTAATTTTGCTCTCGTAGTAAATCTTAGTTTAGAGTCTGTGATTTTATAATTGTTCATTAATATTACCAATACTATTGTTGGACGATGGGAGTGATTGTTGCTTGAAAATAATCATAATTCCACATTTTAATATTTATTATCAAAATATATTATTTTGTAACAAATTTCGTTTTGTAAGTTGCCTTAGTTTTGAATCCACTATATCATTGTCAATAAAGTGTGAGGCCTATTATTTAATTGAAAAGATCTAGTTCCCCTAACATTCCCATTGAATTGGTGTATTGTTGTAATAAATAGGGCAATTGGACTTCTCAATATTAGTAGAACAAAAAAGTAGTCGAGTAATCATGGAAATAATTACAATATAAACATTTTGATGAATGGGGTGTTTAGGACATTTTTGGATCGCTTCGTGCTCGTGTTTCTCAATGACATTTTGATATACTCATGTACCCATGAGGAGCATGAGGAGCACCCTTGGTAGGTTCTGCAGTGTCTTTGTGAGTAGCACCTATATGGGAACACGGAGAAATGTGCCTTTTTCAAGTCAAAGGTTCAATACTTGGATCACATCATTTTACGGGAAGGTATCATAGTTGATTCTTCCAAGATTATATCTATAATAGATTGGCCCATGATAACCAATGTTATCGAGGTGCGTGATTTCATGTGATTGGCAAGTTACTACATGCTATTTGTTCAAGACTTTTCTCGCATTGCACACCCCATCACTTCCCTTCAGTGAAAAGGGAAGAAGTGTTTTTGGTCTGATAGATGTGAGTAGCCCTTCAACACACTGAAGAAATTCATTAGAACAACACCAATTCTTACAATGTCGATCCTCCGAGGGATTCTTCATGTGTATGGATGCTTCCTTGGCAGGATTAGGTGGTGTTTTGATGCAGAAGGGTCATGTGGTTTCCTTTGAGTCTCGCAAACTCAAGGATTATGAGCTCAATTATCCAACTCATGACCTTTAGTTTGTAGTGGTAGTGCATGCTTTGGTGCGTTGGTGTCATTTCCTTCTTGGTAGGAGGTTTATTCTTAGGATAAACCATTTGAGCTTACATCACCTCTTCATGTAGCCCAATCTCAATGCTCGTCAGCGATGTTGGATGGAGTTTATATGTGAGTATGACATGGAGATAGAGAATGTGAAGGGGAAGGATAATGTGGTTATAGATGTTATTAGTAGATGGAGACATTTGGTTATGACTACTTCGGTGGAGTGCAGATTTGTGGAGTAGGATTTTGCGACAACTTCCACATTGCGGCGTCTACCTTGTAGCTAGATCATTGATTGAGTGTCGAGACCCCTTAAGGGTAATTTTGATGGTTTTGCATAAGAGTTAGATGGAATTATCATACAAAGAGGTTGGATCTATGTACTTAGAAATGCATTTTGAGATAGGATATCTTGACAGAGGCTTATCATGTACCTTATTTAACCCATCCAAGGGTGAAGAATATGCACACCACCTTGAGATAGTTAACCATTGGAGAGGAATCCTTTGGGGATATGTAGCTCGGTTTGTGTTGTGTTATTTAGAGTGTTAGAGCATGAAGGCTGAGCATCAAGATCTAGTTCACCTTCTCTACCCGCATCATATACCAAAGTGGAAATCGAGATACCATTTCCATAGATTTCATATTAGAGCTACCAACGTCAAAATACCACCACGACACCATCATGATCATAGTGGATAGATTGTGAAAGTGGTTCATTTTTCTCTAGTGAAAACCACCTATACAACTAGTGCAGTGGTGCAAGTATATTTAGATGAGATTATTAGACTGCAAGGGATTTCGTGGAATATTATTTATGGTCGTGATCACTTATACATATCTCATTTTTACACTACCATGTAGCATGCCCTTGGGACGAGTATCAAATTCAATACAACATATCATCAAGAGACATATGGGAAGACGGAGTGGGTGAATCATATTTTAGAGGAAATGCTTCAAATGTACATTATGGACCATTAGTCAAGGTGGGAGGAGTATTTTTACCTAGTGGATTTTTCTTATAATAACAACTTTCATAGTTCTATTGGTATGGCTCCATTTCAGGCACTTTATGATAGGGAGTGTAGGACACCACTAAGTTGGGATAGATTAGAGGGAGAGTATCTCTTGGGCTATATTTTTACATGACATGGAGCAATAGGTTTTCCTGATCAGATAAAGGCTTCAGGAGGCACAAGATAGATAGAAGAAATATGTAAATTAGAGGAGAGTTGACCATAGCTATGAGGTGGGCACGAAGGTGTTTCTTCATGTCAGACCTCATAAGAGCCCTATCCGTTATGGAAAATTATCTAAGTTAGCTCCTAGATTCATGGGTCCATTTGAGATATTGGAGTAGATCGATCCCTAAGCTTATCATTTAAGCCTTGTCACCCAACTTGTCTCACGCGAAAATTTTAATTCATGTTTCTATTCTTAGGAGATACATTCCAAATCCCTCTTATGTATTAGATTGGACAACATTGTAGGTGTAGGGGAACGGGAAGGTGACTATGGAGCCCGTGTGCATCATATAATGTAGGACCCTGTGCCTTCAAGGCCATGAGATTGTCTAGGTGTGAATCCACTAGGATAGGTATGATGAGGACCTGTAGCCACATGGGAGGATGTTACTCTTTTACAAACCCAATATCCTCACCTATTCCGGTGAGTTCAGGAGGAAGTCGAGTCTAAGGGGAGGGGGATGTAGTCCCCACTCCTCTTTGACACTATTTTCATTATGTTGACATTCTTTTTAGACTAATACTTAGACATTTTTAATATTATACATTGATCATTAGATTATAGACTATGTAGATATTTGGACTATTGACATGTTGTGATTCACATTTTGATTATGATACACTAGATGACATTGGTAGATAGTTTGATATATGTTGATTTTCATTATTTGGATTTTATACTAACACATTATACTCTCGATGTTCTAAGAAGAATTATAATCTCATAAATGTTAGAATCAAATCATTTGCTATATTGATAGATGATAGAATTACTTAAGCGTGGATGAAGATTATTGATTTCCATGTATATACTATTTCGATGTTGTTGATGTGGAATGAGGCCAAAGATTTATTTTGTTTGTGTCACGAGATATTTTAACACATACATTGAAAGAGGACAGGGACCAACAATGGAAGAATGTTTGATGTTTTTCAACATGACTGAATTTTACAATTGTGTCTAATGTTTATGTGGTGTTATTGCATGCCTAGTTAGGAGGCTTCCCATGGGGGTAACCTCACATGTGTGGCAATGGGGTGTAATGTTTTTCTTTCTTTTAATTTTGTGTGTGCTTTATTTTGTGTTCTATGTATTTAATTATTGGAAATTTTATTCACTTTATTAGCAACTAATAATGTGTCTTATTTAGTTAATCCAACTTATTTTTAACTAAAATAAGGATGTGACAACTAGATAATTATGAGGGTAGATGGTCCTTGAAATCTTGTGGATTTAAGTTGGATTTGTGTTACTTTTTGTGTTTTGTACTCTTCCCCAACTTCAAAATTCAGATTTTGACTTGGGAGACTATTAGTGTGAAATCATAGCACCCCCAAATGAGTTATGGACATGCTTTTCTAAGGCGGGTTCATTTGGTGTGATTTGCATAACATTGGATCATACCCCATGATGTGGGACTTGTAAATGTGAATGATCCTCTAGAGAAGGCTATTTCCTCTTCTTAAACTACTGCCACAAGATATTCCAATGTAGGAAAGCTAATCTAATCCTAATCTAACTTCCAAGGAGACAAGGAGAGAAAGAAACTACAAAAATAGAGCCTATACTAAAATAGTGATACAACAAAGAAAGAAAATGTTGATCATCTATCAAAACTTCCATAGAAATAGAGAGAGTTCAGCATTGGAGAGGATGGACAAGTGCATCACAAACCAAAGATGGACTTCACACAGGAAATGTTCCAAAATCCCTAAAAACATAGCTCCAAAACCTACAAATTACATTCAAACATGCACATATGCCATGCAACAATGAGAGGCAAGAAGAAACAACCAAAAATGAGAAAAGGATGGAGAAATGCATCACAAAAACATGTTTTCTTGCTCCAAATTTACATAGTGCAACATTCACAAGAAAGAGGCAAAAAAATGCCATTACAGAGCAGGTGAAGAAGTTGCAACTCTATTTTTGACCCTAGGGAATAAAATAAGAGGGAGATAGAGAAGAAGAGTGAACAACCACTAACTAACCTCTTGAAAATGTGCCTTTGTTTACAATATATAGCAAAATGTGAAAAGATAGGGAAAACATGAGAAAATCTGATTCTCTGCTCCAACCACCGACAACATTCAAAAATTGGTCGAGAAAGTCAAGGATCCTCTGCAAATTCCATTCCCCAATGCATTTTTACCAGCTCGAGGAGAGAATGGCCATTCTTCATTAATTTTGGTGGTTGAAACTGGTTTTTTTGTCTTTTCCCATGCCAAAACATGTTTTTGCATTTTCTCCCACAAATATTTACCAAAATTCAAAATTGAAGATCCCATGATGAAGAAAATCTCTAGATCTTTCCATTGGTACCAAGATTGTCAAAAATGGAGCTCTAGATCAAAAGATATGGCCTTTTGAGTTTTTCCTTAACATTTCCTGCAAATTTGGCTTCGGGTGAATTTTGAACTTTTTCCCCACAAATCTACTGATGATGTGGCATCCATTGGGGTCGATGGAGGTCGGGATTTCCTTTCTTCCATTTTATATTTTTTGACAAAAATTCAAAAAATCCAATTTACCTCTCGAAGTCCTTCATTCCCGCATTAGCTTTTTGATGGGGCCATGTGTCACATTTTGATTTTATGCCTTTTTGAAGAAAAAGGCAATTTTTCACTTTTTCCTCCGATGCCCTGCTGGTCTAAGTTCCTTTGGCAAAAAAATGTCCCAAGCTCCACAATCCCGCATTGGGAAAAATTTCCCTTCTAACTCCGTCAATCCATAACACAAAACATACAAGGAGTTAGAAAGAGTTATTTACCTTCCTGGAAAGGGGAAGAAATTCTCTATCTGATGGATTATTTTCTAGAAACCTTTGAATGCTTTAAATTTCTAAAATCTGGACTGAAGTTTAAAAGGTATTAGGTTAACCCAAAAATAAGGGGAGCTTATTTTGGTTAACAACTTTGGTGACTCACAGGGGTCATCTGCTTTCTAGATGAATGATTAGTGGAATTTTTTGCATCTATTGGGCATGGAGTCAAGCCTGATAAAATGATCCTGATATGAAATCTGAAAATCTCACCTCTAACCCATTTGGAAACCCACTAAAACTTGAAGTTGAACTTCACCAAAATCCAACTAAATGCACGGTGAGAGAGCAATACAACAACACCAAAAACTATGTACAAACTAAAAATCACACATGCTTCAAATGGAACATGTAGAGTTTGCAAAAGTACTTCTTTTGCTGAAAACAAACCTACCTACACTACTCTAACCAAGAGTAAAGGTTTCTCAAACAAAGCTTGCAACTGACAGGCAAAAATAGCTTCCATTCCTAAAAAATGGTAGCCATGCAACTGATGTGGCACTTGAACATGGCTGGTTGGATGAGCGAAAAACTAACTACAAGCTGATTTTCCACCCAAAATACCAAAGTATCAACTGAAGACAAAACCAATACCTCTTTTAGTTGCTCTGCATTTGGATTGAAGAGGTATGACAGCTGATCCTTGGTGCTTTGTAGCTCATCCTCATGCCCTGAAATGGGCATGACCAGATTTGGCTTCTCCTTTGGCTCCAATGAAGCCAAATACCTGATTGGGAAAGGTCTGATCCATTTGATATGCCCATTGCTCTGATTTTCCACTCCAAAAATGGAGTCTTCTTGTAGACCTCTTTGGGTGAATGGCGTGGAAGGAATGGTGGAACTCTTTTGTTGTTTCTCTTCTTCCTCCTATGAAGAGCATGGAAGGTTTGAGTCTCCCAAACTAGATTCCAAAAGGCTGCTATAAAGTACAGACTGCTGCAAATGAGTGCTCTCCTTCATGACAGTAGGTTCACATATTTGAAGGGTGAATGAAGGAGAAAACAATAGAAACTCAACTGGTTCTTCTCCATCAAAATAATCCTCAAATTAGACAAGTACTCTGCTTCATTGCTTTCCTGTTGTAAATGTTCAACCTCTTCCATGGTGTCTTTTTGGTTTGCAACTTGTTCACCATGGTTTCTTTCATCCTCCAACATGAAGTTTGAAAGATCAAACTCTTCTCCAATGTTAGAGCTTGAGAAATATGAAGTGGAAGGAAGAACTGAAGGTTCTTCTATAGCCTATTTTGTGTTCAAATCCTTTGGATCTGCATTTTATCCTCCACAATTTGGAATGTACTCCTCTTCTTTTGGATTTGGATCAGATTCTCCTTCCTCTGATGTTTGAAGACCATATTTCTCTTGATTTAACTCTTCCTCTAGCATGAAGTTTGTCATATCAAACTCCTAAAAAAATTTCTTTAGAGGACAAGGTGAGACTGCAAGATTTCTTTTAGAGCTTTCCTCCAAAATGGATTCACCAAACAAAATAGGCCCTTCAAATGCAATCAAGAAAACACCAATAATGTCTTCTTCTTCTGCTACTACAAACTTGATTTGGTCTCATCCACTTGCTCTTTTCCAATGGGACTTTGAGCTGATTTGTTTTCTCCTTCCTTGGCTGATTGGGCAGTTTTAATTGGATTATCTTCACTTAAAGTACCAACATGGACACTACATTCTGAGTAAACTGACTGCTGATTTTCTTCTTCCTTTTCTTGTTCTTTCTCTATTAGAAATTTAGTCTTAACCACCACTGGCTCTTCAACTTTCTTCTCCTCTGAAGGCTTGACCAACAAAGGAATCTTTGTTATCCCAAACCTCACAAACGAATCTCAATAAGTTTTTAACCATTTCTTCTTATTTCATGTTTTCTTCTTGCTGTCCTTCATGACTGATTTTTAAAATTTATTCTTCTCCACATGGAGTTGTGAAGGCAAGAGAAGGAGTGGGTTGGGATTCAACCATTTTTTCATTTGTTTGTGGTAATGGAAGAGATGAAACTTCTTGTTTCCTTAGAGTGGAAGGTATTTCTTTTTGCTCTTGTTGAGGGGATTTGGATTTGGAAAAGAAGAGGGTAGAAAAGTTGAGATGGGATGGGTAACTAGGGGATGGAGGGATGGTTTTCACAACTAGAGCAACATTGGCTGGGTTTACAACTTGACATTGTTGAAATGGTAAAGCTTGAGATGAAGAAGAAGAAATACAAGGAACTATTGAATGACTTACCCATTGACAAGGTTGATTTATACTTTTCTCATATGCTTCTATCTCCTCATTCCATTGTGCAAGTTGAGGAGCATCTTAATTATGAATTCCAACTTATCTTGAGGGTTGTAATGTCTTGAAAAGGGCCTTGCCATGGACAACGTGCCTGTAACCAATTTTGAACGCGTTCATTTGAGTTGTGGCTCTTGATGCACCATGTCAATCTCCATTTTTTTATCTTCTCAAGAGACCATCAATTTGCATTTGATTTTCTTCATTGTTTGCATACCCCTGCTCTTGGAAACTTCCATAGACAAATTTATTTTGGCACTTTGCTTCTCATAGGGGTAACCTTGCTGATTTGAAGGATTTGTAAAGCTTATTAGAGTTGGAATTTTTTTTTGTTGCTCTAGATATGTGAATTCCATGGTGGAAATTAAGTCATGATTGCACAACTTCATGGAATGGAAAGAATGAAAGAATATGGAAAGAAGGATGAATGGAGCTGAATGGAAAATAGGTCGTAACTTAGAGAAAGAGTTTTTACCGGATGGAGTCGCAAATGTGCAAATTGAAGCTTCTAATAAGCTAGAAATTGCAACAAGTGTGTATCAATCTTGTTACAATGAAGTGGAGACCTCTAAGGTCCCACCGAGTGTGCCAAAACTGTTAGTGTGAAATCACAATACCCCCAAATGATTTATGGGTGCGCTTTTCTAAGGCAAGGTCATTTGGTGTGATTTGCATAACATTGGATCTTTCCCCAAGCTATGGGACTTGCAAATGGAAATGATTCTCCAGATAAGGTTGGTTCATCTTCCTCAACTACCTACCACAATATATTCCAGTGCTTGACAAGCTAATCTAATCCTAATCTAAGTTCGAAGGAGACAAGGAGAGAAATAAAATTGGTTTAAATAGAGCCTACACTAAAACGGTGATACACCAGAGAAGGAAAATGTTGATCATCTATCAAAATTGCCATGGAAACAAAGAGAGGTGAGCAATGGAGAGGATGGACAAGTGCATCATAGACCAGAGATGGACTTCACATAGAAAATGTTCCAAAATCCCTAAAAACACAGCTCCAAAACCTGCAAATGACATTCAAACATGCACAGATGCCCTGCAACAATGAGAGGCAAGAAGAAACAACCAAAAACGAGAAAAGGATGGACAAATGCATCACAAAAACATGTTTTTATTGCTCCATATTTACACAGTGCACCATTTCATGGGAAAGAGGCAAAAAAATGCCATTACAGAGAAATGGAGGATGTTCCAATTCCATTTTCGACCCTGGGGAAGAAAAGAAGAGGGAGGCAGAGAAGAAGAGTGAACAACCACTAACTAACCTCTTTAAAATGTGCCTCTATTTACAATATATAGCAAAATGTGAAAAGATAGGGAAAACATGAGAAAATATGATTCTCTGCTCCAACCACCGACAACATTAAAAAATCAATTGAGAAATTCAAGGATCCTCTACAAATTCCATTCCCCAATGCACTTTTACCATCTTGAGGAGAGAACGACCATTCTTCATTCATTTTGGAGGTTGAAACTGGTTTTTTTGTCTTTTCCCATGAAAAAATGCATTTTTGCATTTTCTCCAACAAATATTTACCAACATTTAAAATTTAAGATCCCATGATGAAGAAAATCTCAGGATCTTTCCATTGGTACCAAGATTGTCAAAAATGGAGCTCTAGATTAAAAGATATAGCCTTCTGAGTTTTTCCTTAGCGTTTCCTAAAAATTTGGCTTCAGAATTTTTTTCAAATTTTTCCCCACAAATCCGCTCATGACATGGCATGCATTGGGGTTGGTGGAGGTATGGGCTTCCTTTTTCCATTTTACATTTTTTGACAAAAAGTCAAAAAATCCAATTTACCTCGAAGTCCCGCATCCCCGCATTAGCTTTTTGATGGGGCCGCGGGTCACATTTTGATTTTATGCCTTTTGGAAGAAAAGGAAATTTTTCACTTTTTCCTCTGATGCCCTACTGGTCCGAGTTCCTTTGGCAAAAAAATCTCCCAAGCTCTGCAAGTCTACCTTGGGAAAATTTTCCTTCTAACTCTGTCGAGCCATAACTCAAAAAATACAAGGAGTTAGAAAGAGTTATTTACCTTTCTGGAAAGGGGAAGAAATTATCTATCTGATGGAGAATTTTCCAAACACCTTCAAATGTTTAAATTTAATAAATGTAGACTGAAGCAAAAAGGTAGTAAGTTAACCCAAAAATAAGGGGAGCTTATTTTGGTTAACAGAGACCTTTTGAGGCTTGTGGGACAAGCTAAGTTTGTCCCATGCCTCTTAAATCCACCTAAAAACCATACCTATGGGATGGGAAGTTAATTTTATAATTATTTATGATTTTTGGAGTGTAAAAATTTAAACAAATTGAAGTTTCCTACTTACCAAAATTAATTTTTCCTTGGTAGGCTTTGTTTACAAGTTTGAGTGTCATGTGGGATAGTCATAAGTCTTACATGTTCATTTATTGTCTTGTGTATGGTGTTTTAATTTTGTGTTGGAATCGAGAAATGATGAACTAGCATCCTACATGGAGCCACTTCATCATCCTCAAATCTCATTCATACTTATTGATGGATTTTGATGGATTATAGGTTACTTGTTCTTTTTATTTCTTCGCACTTTTGGAATTGAGAGATTGTGGGACTTTGTTTTGGAGTGTGCTTAGCTTGAAGGTGTCAAAAATTTTGTGGAGTGAAGACTCTTGGAATCTTGATGGATAGGTATGATCTACACCTTTTTTGTTTTCTTATTTATGTCTGTAGATGTGAAAGTTATTCTTGTTAAATATTGTTTGATTTTTGTGAATTTGTTTTTGTGTGGTTAAGTAGTTTTCCTTAAGAAGGGAGTGTGAGAATGATGTCTGGGACCATTTTGGAGGAAAATGGATTTTGAGGCATTCATTTTGGAGGGAGTGTGATTGGGAGTTTCACCTATGGGGAGTGAAAGGAAAACATGGACATATTTTCGCATACTTGTAGGGGGATAAGGATTTTTGTTATTTGTATTGTGCATATGAAGGCTTTGGGTGAAACTCCTACTTCACTTGGGAGGAAAAAGGATGTGGTTCCCATATTCCTTGTTCCATTTGGTTTGATATCAAACCCATGTGTTGTTTGAGAAAGTCGTAAATTTTATTTAGTATGTCCATTTATATGTGTTGAATGTTTTGGATTTTATGTTTTTTTGAAGCCATTCTTGTTAAAAAAGTTGTCAAATGTTGCTTAAGATCCTTCATAACTCTTTGGTTGGGGCTCGGGGGACAATAAGGGGATGGATTCTCCCCTTATTGGATTAAATGTTGGGTGGAGAGTGTTGCCTATTCCCCTTCCATGGTATTATGATCTTAGTTTTGAAAGATTGAGCAATGCAAGATTGAAGCTACAAGTTAGAGAAGACATGCAAGAATACTTTATGTTGGTCCTTGTTGAAGAATCTTATGTTGTATATATCATATTATTATTCCCAATTTGAGTGGAATTTTGTAACATTTGTATGTTTGAAAGAAAGTTGTAATATGTAATTTATTCCAAGTTGAAGTGATTTAGTGAATGTAGAAAGAACTCTTGGTTGTTTACCTTGTTAGGAAAGGATTAGTCTTAGTGAAAGAAATGAATTTGAAGTCCTTGTATTGTAAAATAATGATATGGTAACTTGTAGTTTTCATATTGGTATTGTAATGTTATAGTGAAAGGAAGATTAAGTTGTTTAGTTGTCTTGAAATGAAACTCTCCTAAAGTTGTATGCATTTAAAGTTGCAATATATATACATGTATATTTGGAAAAAAATATGTATTGAAAGGAAGTGTGTTGAATTCTTGTTGTTTTTTGTTGGAAAATGGAATATGTGAAATAGAATGAATTGTAGTAATGTTATACTCAATTTTACATTTTATTGCAAAAGGAAGAATAGAGATTGAATTGATGTTATGTAATTAGAATTAGGAAACTATATATAGTATCAATCTAACAACCGATGAATGGAATACACCCTCATTAAAATTAATATTGTATGAAAAATCAACTTAGGAGGGAAAACGGTTGAGAGAAAAAAATACATTGTTGACTTTCAGAGAATAGAACCACCACCCAAAGGCAGAGTGGCGGTTTGTAACCATCGCCTAGCATATAACGGTGGTCCATGAACTGCCCTTAGGCGGTGGTGGTGGTCACATGACCGCTAGCCTACATACGACGGTGGTTTTGTCACTTTTGATGGAAAAAAATCATCTATGAAAATCCAAGTTTTAAAATTTAGTAAAATCTAAGCTTAAAAATACAACAAGGAATCTTCCAGAACTAGGAATCAATTAAATTTAAAATTTAAAGCCTTCCAATCTCTTTTTTGACACCCAAATGTGTAAAACTCATGGATTTAAAAGAAATGGGGTTTCCCAATAGTTGAACTCAAAAACAAGAAAATGATTTTATTAAATAACAAAATAGATCCATGGTAGGATCTCTACATTTAACAAATGGGAAACATTACAATGGAAAATCTTTACAACTAATATTAAGAGAAATTTTTCCATGGTTGCTCTCATGGATCCTTCTCCTTCTCCTCTTCCAAAACCCTGCAAATAAAAAAAGAGAAAATGAGGTTGTTTGGGGAAAATAATAATTAAAAAGAGAACCATATGAAAATTTAGGGAAACCTAAATGTAAGGGCTCGATGGATTCAATCCTATGGCCCAAATTAAACCCTATGCCGCTTAAGTGGGAAGGCATTTTATGGGAATGTAACTTTAAATAAAAATAAAGAACATGGGTAATGGGGTGAATGGGGCCACTTAGTGGCTAGGTAAAACAATTAAACCTTTGAGTTAGAAAATAATGTAACCTTAGTGCTTGATAACTAATTTAACTAATGGAGCTTAGTAGAAGCCTTAAACTGTAAATATAGCTTAGGAAGTAAATTATAATATTTAATTATTAATTTAATTCTATTGTTCACAAGCTTGTGTAGAAAGTCTCTAACTCGAGAAATTTATTAATTGAGAAAATTCCTAACCTTGCAAACACTTCTAAACAAAAATAAATAAATTTATTTTGTAAACTTGACTAGATTTATTAGTTCTCTTTGTTTTAGAGTAGAAATTTGTGGGTGTTACAGGGGAGTTTTTAATATTAATGGATTTTTATTTTTGGAAGGAAATTATATATTTAAAATTGGTAATTTGACTTTGTAGTAAATCTTAGTTTAAAGTCCTATCAATTTCAAATCGTTCATAATTACTACCAATACTATTTTGGATGATGTGAGTAATTCATGTTTAAAAATCCTCATAATTCCACATTTTAATTTTTATCATCAAAATATATTCATTTGTAAAAATAAATTATTTGTGAGTTTCCTTAGTTTTGAATCTATTGTATCATTTTCGATAAACTAGCGAGGCCTATTATTTTGATGAAAAGATCTAGTTCCCTTGACATTCCCATTGAATTGGTGTATTCTTGCAATAAATAGGGCAATTGGACTTCTCAATATTAGGATAATGAAAAATTCATCAATCATAATGGCAAGAATTACTATATAAACATTTTAAATCAAGTCAATGTCTGTGTGGTTGTACCAGGCACCTATAACTAGGTTAAATCTGGTACACACATATGCGCACTTAACAAGTTTTAGGTGTGAGTTTCAAAATCATCATTTTTTTAATTTTTAATTGAATGTGTAAGAATTACATTTAAGTTGAATGCCTATTCAAAATAATATAAATAGGAGGCCAATCTGTAAATTTGTGACATTGATTGTATCATTGTACATAAACTAGTGAGGCATATGATTTTATTGAAAAGATCTAGTTCCACTAACATTTTTATTCAATTGGGTTCTTTTTCCAATAAATAGGGTGACTGGACTTCTCAATATTAGGATAACAAAAAATTTCCATTCATCATGGAAATAATTACCATATAAAATTTTTAAAACAAGTCGATGCCTACGTTGTTGCACCCGACTATTGTCATTTAATTTAAATTTACTACACATATGCGTATTTAACATGTTCTAGGTGTGAGTTTTTAAATCATCATTTTTATTTATATTTTTTATTTAATGTTGAAGCATTACATTTACGTTGAAGGCCTACTAAATATAATATATAGGCGATGGAAACCCTTAAGTTGTGACATCGATCATGTTGTCGTAGGCCCCTACACCCACGATCAATGCCCATATCTATAAATATAGGATCTATAAGGCCTTATGCTTAACCTTCAAATAATGAAAATGATCAAGTGTCATATGGTTGCTTGCTCACACCTATGTTCCATTAAAAATGATCCTTTCTCCCTTCCCATGACTTATTTGTATTGATTGCTCCATCCCAAGCCAAGTTCTAGTTCGTATGACCCTACACCATAAATTCTTGATGCATAAAACCTCAAATATCAGATGACAAAGCTACAACATTTTCATCGGTGGCATCCTAAATATTTTCATCATAATATCACCCACTATATAGATTTTCCACTATTTAAAATCCTACTAAGAGAAAGAAACTTGATGATTTATGTTACCTTTATATTATATGCCATCCTCGAGGATTCACAATCAAACTTGAACTTATAGTCTATCTTACAGCTTTTATCTCCTTTATAACAACACACATTTGAATATTTTCAAAAAAACCCTTATTTCCGGAATTATAGGTCAGAACTTTGTAATCTCACTAAAATTCCGGTTCAAATTCAACATAAAAAAATCTACAATTTCACGTCTTTGATGAAATTTTACCGATAAGTTATTCCTTTTCCTTGTTTAGTTTTTTCTCCCTAACATTTTTTAGAACCCTTATTCTTAAAAATACAATATAATTTTTTTTTTTTAAAAAAAAAAAAACGTTTTCGGTGAATTTTAATCTAACCAAGCTATTCTATATTTTTCTACTTTTTAAAAAATGCAAAAGCATATGGTTGTGTATTAGCTCTCTATTTTATTTTACCTAGCATTTTTGATACTATTTATCTCCTCCTCATCCTTATTTGGTCTTCTTATTCGGTAGTTGGATATAAAAATTTCATATGACTTGTGATATACAAATTTTATGTGAAATCCAATGTAATTCAAAGTGTGGCAATTCTAAAGGAAAAATATTGAGAGAAAATATATTAATATAGCCATTTCTATGTGAGAATTAAATTTCAGATTTCAAATCCTTGACGTCAAGATTTCTAAACTTGCGTACAAGAGATTTCCTCGAAAAAAATTTAACCAAAAATAAACAAATGCTTGCAAGAATTTTTGAATAATTATAACATAAAGTCCTTGATGTTTATATGAATTTGAACCTCCATTTAAAAAAAAGTAATCAAGATGTCTTCTCTCTATGTATTTTAATGTCTATCTTCACAATAATAATTTTCAAATACGAAATGATCAAATCCTTAAAAATATTATCGTAGTTTGATAATATTAATCAAGCTCACCCCTTCACTCCACTACCAGTAATTATTTCCCCCTTCCTTGGATTCTACACAATATATTCTCTTCCCTAGGTGTAATTCAAAGGGTGGCGCTACATGTCCTATCTGGTGATTACTTTCCCTATACAATGAAAATTTTCAACAAACCACACTTTTCCTTTACTTGGTTGTGATTGTTGAAGACTATGACATCAATGTTATTGATGAGTAGAAAATTACATGAGGTTGCTACCTTCAAATGCTACTTTCACTCCATATCATCCTGTCCATATTTATCCAAGGGCTAAAACTACAAACACAATCTCACTTATATTTTTTTCAACCACTCCTTACATTGAAAAGTATATATTTGCATTTTTAATGCATCATCTAAGACAATATCACAGCCCCTCCAAGGATTGAAATAAACATCATTTCATTTCTTTATGGTAAAGTGTCACATTGTTTCTACTTTCGTATTCTCCAACCAAGAACTTGTCTACCCTCTAACCTTCTCTTCTTCACCCTTCTTCCTATCCTATTGTTTGTCTCCCTCCTATATGAATCCTCTCTATATAAGATCCCCTTGGGGTTTCCATCATACATTTCATGTATGTTTGCTAATTTTTAATGCAAATGTGTTGGATGTGGTATTGTGTTGTGATTCATTCATTTGAATGGGTTGGGAAGTGAATCAAAATGGCTATTTTATCATCCTCGTAAAAATAGGTGAAATAATGATGGATATTTTACCACTAATATTTTTAATAGACAATCAAATTCTAATTTGTGTTTTTAGGTTATAAGTTTTATAGATTCATTTAGTTTTTAAGCTCCATAATTTCATAAATTTCTTTGTAAAACAACAAAAATAATTTCTCTTTAAATAGAACAATGTGTTTCATTTTCTATTGATTTTACAATGATAATGTTTCATGCAATATAGTATTGTTGTTTATAGAATTTATTATTAGCATTTAAATAAGCATATATAATGTCCTAATAATAATGTGTTCAATCTCATACTTTTCACTATTATTGTGGTATCATTTTTTAATACGATTTGTTTGATGGATTTAGGAGTGGATGGTTGTGATCTAATTTGTTTTGTTCCTAAAAAAGCATTTTTGATTTTCTTTGTAGGTAACACCACCTCTTTAATTTTTTAATTGTTTTCACAAATGGATGTAAAATTAATACATATTTCTACTCTTTATGTTCCAATTTCCCTTTTGAAATGGATATTAAAGAAAATTCATTCTATTATGTGAATTATAATAGTTTTTTTATGTATTTAGAGTTTCCCACCAAATATTGTGAAAAATGTGTGTGAAATGTGAGAACTGGTGAATTTTTTTATTTACAATGCTTTATACCTCACATAGGTGTGTGTAAAGGTGTGGATGCTTTTTTGATGTGGCCCCCATGTTAACCCTTTTACATTGACATAATAATATAAAAATATTGTATTTAATTTTGGACACCTCAAGTAAGTGGCGCAAAACATGAAACTAAAATTTATAATATAGTTTTTAATTTCTCTAAAACATAGTGAAGACATGTATTCATAAATGTGTCTACCAAAAATCATAATATCTTTCAATTTACATAAAAACATGTATTTCCCTAGTATCCAAGTTCATAATGATGTTTTTTATATATATATATATATATATATATATATTATTTTTATTAATGGTAAATTATTTTAGAATGGGGACCATGCCCCAAGACATCACAAGGGTCAAAATATGGATAAAACAAAACATTGTAGAAGGAAAATGGTCTAAGAACCTAGATAAGAAACAAAGTACCCAAAAAATGAGAAGTCGAATTGTACAACAAAAATTAAAAACAACAAAGAAAACCACAACTAACCTTCAACCGATATTTGTAAAAAATAGCCCTGAAATAAGAGGCCTCCATCCCCGATAAAGTAAAAAAAAAAAATAGGTAAAAATCAATCCTTTTCCGAAATGATGGAAATTTTTAGTTTGGTGTGTCCTTTCTTTCTCTTGTCAGCACCATTCAATCCTCATTACCTTCTTCCACACGAGATCAGAAGAACAACTTCAAGATTCTTGATAAGAATGTGACCCTTAACGAGGGCCAAGTGTAACGCCCAAAATTTAGTCATTCTAAAACCACATTAAATCTTAAATAATTATCCAGAGGAGTTGTTTAATTGTTTTTGTTTTAAACACATTGCAAGGAGTCAAGCTCTATAAATATTTAATTAATTTCCACCAGCAATTACTACATTACAAAGGATAGATCAGGTCTAGATTAATAATTAAATAATTTTAACCCATGATTAATAAACCTTTACACTTAGTTCCCTTAAATTAGTAGTCTTAATGTCCATATATATTTAATTACTAAAACATAATGGGAGTTAAATAATTAACTTAACACACTAGGGCACTAAGTAGACCCATTCACCCATCTACACATAAATTTTATTTATTTCAACAAAATTACAGCCATAATATGAAAATTCTCACCTAACAATTGTAGGGTTGATTCTTGACCCTTGGATCAAATCCATTATAGCCACTAGATCTAAGAGTTTCAACCTAACCCTAAGAATCCTTAATAAATTTTATTAAATACTTTCTCTTTCGCCTACCTCCCCATTTGATCTCTTTTCTTTCTTAAATTTTGCTTTTTGTAGGTTGGAGGAGAGGAAACCATGGAATCTAGGAGGGAAGGAGAAATAAAGGAATTCACTATAATCAATATTAGTGTAGTTTAGATTGAGGGTTAATTAGTGTAAAGTCTCCCATTTGAAGATTTTAGTGGTTTCCATTCCAAATCTAGAGTTGTGATTTAGTTAATTCCATTTTGAGTTTTCTACTTTGAAAAACCCTAATTCTTTTTTATCTATGATATTCCATTCATTTAAATGCCCATTTCAATATTTACATGTTTGAAACAATTAATTTATTCCTTTATTTTCTTGTTGGAGGTTTTCTCTTTAAATTTAGAGGCTTAAATGTTTAATAAAGCTAACTTTAAAATTTATTCCGCATAATAGCTGACGGAATACGTGACGGAACCCCCACTCGGCGAAAATTCACAAAAAAAAATTTAGTTGATTTTTCTCATCGCAAAAGTGGGAGTGAGTAATTTTACTTAGTTGAGTTTGTTTATAAAAACTTCCAAGGTTCTATTTGGGATGGAACCTTTCAGAATT